>LNAC01000375.1:818095-940898 GCA_002007465.1 Ailurus styani | reverse complement strand
GAGCCCGATGTGGGCCTCGATCCCAGGACCCTGAGATCATGACCTGAGCCGAAGGCAGAGGCTTTAACCCACTGAGCCACCCAGGTGCCCAAGACCAACACTTCTAACAAAAAGTTAGCTTATGTGAATCTTGATATCTGAGAATAAAAACATAAATCATCTCGTTAATTTTTGGTCTTTAGCCAACTTATTTTGCTTTACTTTACATTTTCATTAATATTACTTGTTTTTAACAAACTATAAAAATGTGATGCAATAGCTTCTGTCCTTCATTAACCTTTAACGGATCCAAAAAAATACTGGGAATAATGCAGACAGTCTGAAAAATTTGGAAGGAAAACTATATTTAAAATAATAAGATTCAAAAATCTTCACAGTAAAAACATCTATGAACAATGTTACATAGAATCTGCCAGGTGGAATACAAATTTTCACTTGGAAACTTTCCATCTATTCCCACTAACAACTGAAATATTATATTTAGAAAGTATTCATAGAAGTTTAGATGAAATTGCTCAGTCAATTATTGTATAGACAAAGTCAGCATATCTCAGGGTTTTCCACAGAACACTAGTCCAATAAAAGGAAGGAGTATTCTATTTAATCATTAGTTTCTTTTTTTTTTAAAGATGTTATTTTTAAGTAATTCTATACCCAATGTGGGGCTTGAATTTACAACCCCGAGATTAAGAGCCACATGCTTTACCAACTGAGCCAGCCAGGCACCCTAGTTACTAGTTTCTAACTGATGTTTGGTTCTCCTATCTTTTTGAGCACAATGAAGATTGAATATCCTTGCCCCCTGGAGTTTGGTGAATTAGAACTTGTTCTAGCAATCAGTTACAAATTGAATTAATCAGAAAAATTAAAAGCAAGGGTGAAATACTCCTATTCTCTTTCCATTTGGAATGGAGGCAAATCTCCAGGTGAATAAGAGCCTTCAGTAACATGAAAGAGAAATAAATCTTTGTTGTTTTAAGCCACTGATATCTTAGAGTTGTTGTCAGAGCATTCTCTAGCCTCTCTTGATTTATAAAGGGATTACTACCTTGAAAAAAAAATACTGTTTTAACAAAGGATATAGGGGGCAAATGATTAAAAAAAGCTATTTATAGGAGTTATAAGGATGTAATCCATATTTAATCCATATTATACTGTTGTGAAACACTTTTTATAATGTTTACATGTGATGCATTGGAAGAAAGGTTCATTTTGGTATAAATCTTTGTTGTGATAACTTATAAGATAGAAAGTGTATATTACTAATTTGTTGGTCCAGGGAAGATTTTAAAGGATCAAAATATTAATAACATTGGTTGAAGTTGGCTTGATATAAAAAGATTTTAGAAGAATTTGATAAGCTCAGAAAAGAACTGGCCAGTTAGCAATAACTGAATAATAAATTTGGAGGGATCATTTCAAGCCCAAGCATAAATAATTGAAAAATGTTTTGAACAACTATAAGCTATTCAAACTCAGACCTACCAAGATCAAGTTGAGGATTTGGTTGTCATAACCATTGTAAAGCCAGGCTTTTTATCTAATGATTAATTAAATTTGGATAGGTTAAATTGTTTCAGAGTGAAGATACATTAAAGGATATAGTATATAGTTGAATCTTCAAATAGGCAAACTGGCACTAAAGATACTCCAGACTCTCTTGTATTTTTCCTGCTCTAGTCTAAAATCAACTACTAATCAAAGGAACTCTGGTTCTGTAGACAGATAGGATTAGGTGTTCCTGGAAAAAGAAGGATTAAGACATAGCTTTTTTAACATGAGAAGTCAGTTTATGTCTCCCAGGCATTTTGTGATTTGTACGTGACTGGCACTGACTTGCTCAAGCACATTTCTTGCAGAATGTTCTGGGATACGCTAAAGTTGCAGACAAATAAACCTCAGTAGTTAGTAAGTTTAAAGAAAAAAGAACATAAAAACAAGCAGCCATGGGGAGCCTGGGTGGTTGAGTTGGTTAAGTGTCTGATTCTTGATTTCAGCTCAGGTCATGATCTCAGGGTGGTGGGATGGAGCCTTGCATTGGGCCCTGTAGAGCCTGCATAAGATTCTCTCTCTCCCTTTCTCTCTGCTCCCAACCACCCCCCACCCCCGTTCTTGTGTGCACATATACACACTCTCTCTTTCTAAAATAAAAAAATAAAAAACAAACAAACAGAAAACCAAACAGCTAGTTTCAAGCCAGGAGATAGTCTAACCATATCAAAGATAAATAAGTGGTAAAACTTCCAGGACTGTGTCAAAAGTAAAGGTTGACTTAACACGCATTCTTGAGTTGCTGTTGCAGGACTTAAATCCCTTTGATTTCTCATTCTGCTACATCATTATTAGTGTACAGAAATGCAACAGATTTTGGTATATTGATTTTGTATCCTATGACTTTACTGAATTCATTTATCAGGTCTAGTGTTTTTGTGTTTGTTTGTTTGTTTGTTTGTTTCCATGGAATCTTCAGGTTTTTCTATATATTGTATCATGTTCAAAAGTGAATTGTAGAAGCTTTACTTCTTCCTTAGCAACTTGGATGCTGTTTATTTTGTTGTCTGATTTCTGTGGCTAGGACTTCCAGTATGATGTTGAATGAAAGTGGTAAAAGTGAAGATCCTTGTCTCATTCCTGATCTTAGGGGAAAAGTTCTCAGTTCTTCACCATTGAATATGATATTAGCTGTAGGTTTTTCACATATGGCTTTTATTAGGTTGAGGTACTTTCCCATAACGTACTTGTTGAGGGTTTTTGCCATAAGTGGACGTTGTACTTTGTCAAATGTTTTCCTGCATCTATTGAGATGATCATATGATTTTTATCATTTCTCTTGTAGATGTGATGTATCACATTGATTGATTTGTGAATATTGAACCACACTTGCATCCAAGAAATAAATCCCAATCGATCTTAGTGAATGATTTTTTTAATGTGTTGCTGGATTCAGTTTGCTAATATTTTATAGAGGATTTTTGCATCTATGTTCATCAGACACAATGACCTGTAGTTCTCTTTTTTGTAGTGTATTTATCTGATTTGGGTAACAGGGTAATGCTGGCTTCATAGAATGAATTGAAAGTGTTCCTTCCTTTTCTTTTTTTTGGAATAGCTTGAGAAGAATAGTTATTAACTCTTCTTTAAATGTTTGATAGAATGCACCTTTGAAGCTGTCTTGTCCTAAACTTCTGTTTTTTGGGATTTTTTTGATTGCTCATTCAACTTCATTGCTGGTAACTGGTCTGTTCAAATTTTCTATTTCTTCCTCATTCAGCTCGAGAAGTTATATGTTTCTAGGAATTTATCCATTTCTTCTAGGTTGTCCAATTTACTGGCATATAATTTTTCATAATATTATCTTATAATTCTTTGTACTTCTGTGGCATAGATGTTTATTTTTCTTCTTTCATTTCTGATTTTGTTTATTTGAGTCCTCCCTCTCTCACTCTCATTTTTGATGAGTCTGGATAAAAGTTTATCAATTTTGTTGATCTTTTCAAAGAACCAGCTTCTCGTTTCATTGATTTGTTCTATTTTGTCTTGTTTTGTTTCTGTTTTGCTTATTTCTGCTCTAATCCACCCTAAATATCAACATATATTACAAGGATATAGTAGTCAAAACAGTATGGTACCGGCACAAAAACAGACATATAGATAAATAGAACAGAATAGAGAGCTCAGAAACAAACCCATAATTATTTGGTCAATTAATCTTCAACAAAGGAGACAAGAGCATGAAATGGGAAAAAAAGACAGTCTTTTCAACAAATGGTGTTGGGAAAACTGGACAGCTACATGTAAAAAAATGAAACTTGACCACTTATACCATATACAAAAATAAACTTGAAATGGATTAAAGACCTAAATGTGAGACCTAAAACCATAAAAATCCTAAAAGAGAATGTAGAAGTTTCTCTGATATCAGCCATAGCAACATTTTTGTAAATATATCTCCTGAAGCAAAGGAAACAAAAATAAAAATAAACTATTGGGACAACATCAAATAAAAAGTTTCTGCACAGCAAAAGAAACAATCAACAAAACAAGAAGACAATCTACTGAATGGGAGAAGATACTTGCAAATCATGTATTCAATAAAGGGTTAGTAGCCAAAACATATAAAGAACTTACACAACTCAACACCAAAAACCAAATAATCCAATTAAAAAATAGGCAGAAGATGTGAACAGATATTTCTCCAAAGAAGATAGATGGCCAACTGCCACATGAAGAGATGCTCAATATCACTCATTTTATTTGCAGGGAAATCCAAATCAAAACCACAATGAAATATCACATTATACCTATCAGAATGGCTAAAATCAAAACTACAAGAAATGAGTGTTGGCAAGGATGTGGAGAAAAAGGAACTGTTGAGCACTCTTGGTGGGAATGTAAATTGGTGCAGCCAACTCTTGGTGGGAATGTAAATTGGTGCAGCCACTATGGAAAACAGCACTAAGGTTCCTCAAAAAATTAAAAACAGAACCACTGTGTGATACAGTAATTCCACTACTTTGTGTTTATTCAAAGAATATAAAACAAAACCCAAACAACCCTAATTCAAAAAGATATATGCAATCCTATATTTATTATAGCATTATTTATAAAAGCCAAATTATTGAAGCAGCCCAAATGTTCATGGATAGATGAATGGATAAACAAGAGTGAGAAGAGTAAGATGTGTATGTGTGTGTGCGCGTGTGCGTGTAATGGAATATTACTCAGCCATAAAAAAGAATGAAATTTTTCCATTTGCAACAATGTGGATGGATCCAGAGGATATAATACTCAGTGAAATAAGTCAGTCAGAGAAAGATAAATACCATATGATCTCACACATATGTATAATTTAAGAAACAAAAACTAATAAATGAAAAAAGAGAAACTGAAAAACAGAAACTTAAAGAGCACAAACTGATGGTTATCAGAGGGAAGGTGAGTGGGGGTGGGTGAAATTAAGTGAAGGGGATTAAGAGTACACATATCATGATAAGCACTGAATAGTATATAGAATTATTGAATCACTATATTGTACACCTGGAACTAATATAACAGTGAATGTTAACTATACCAGAATTTAAATAAATAAATAAACAAACAGACAAACTCCTTCAAACACTCAAACACTGGACTAACTGGAACCAGGGTACCGAAGATGCTCACCCTTGCTCACCCTCATGACTTTAGTCAATCAGGACCTGGACTCTGTCACCGTAGGATAACTTTTGCCCCAATTCTATACTTACCTCTCTTTGCCAAGCCCTTTATTAATATACATGCACCCTTACCTTAAAAGTTCCCCAGATTATTTTTCAGGAAGACACTGATTTGAGAAATATCTCTGAAGTTCCCCTTTACTTGTTGCAAGAAAAACCTTTCTTTTCACTATTTGTCTTGGTTGTGTCTTTTGACTCCGCACCCACCAAGAGGGGAACCCAGTTTTAGGTTATAGTTCTTTTTATTGGATAATGGGATTTAGAACCAAGATCTGCATGCTTTTTCATCATATGTATCACTTGATTCAAATGAATTAGAGACATGTTCTCTATTTCATTAACACTGATTTCAATGCCTGGTTGATGTTTAACTGGTGTCCAAATGAAGAAGCCAGACTAGACAGGTTGAAATGAGGCAGGACATTTTAGATACATGTGTAGCACAGTGCAGACCATCCTGAGGGTGCTTAATTACTTCAGAGAGGAAGGTAAGCATATGGAAAAATACATTAAATTGAGAGATGATCTATGCTGGTAAAACAAAACAGTTTATATGAGCAAGAAGTAAGAGCTAAGTGATTCCACTCAAAAGTGTATTTATGTTGGCATCTCAACAGATCCCTCAGAATTAAGTAGGAAAAAAAACTCCATATACAATTTCTACTGTATTTCATAAACTAATAAATTTGCCTTTAAGTTTTCATTCAATCTATCATTCAACCTTACTTTTTTCACTTAAAAATTATTATTAAACATTTGGAAAAAATGATGTATTAAGATTCTCCAGAGAAACAGAATCATAGGAGATAAATAATCATCTAGGAGATAAATAAATAGGTATAGATAATAGATGGATAGATCAATAGAGTAATAGATTGATATATCAATACACTAGATTGATAGATGGGTGGATAGATAGGTTGGTAGGTAGATAGACAGATAAATAGATAGATAGATAGATAGATAGATAGATAGATAGATAGATAGATAGATTGACTGATTTCTTACAGGAATTGGCTCATGCAGTACAAAGGCCAAGAGGTCCCACAATCTGCTATCTTCAAGTTGGAGAACCAGAAAAGCTGGTCATATAATTCAATCTAAGTTGGAAAGCCTCTAAGGGAGTTAGTTAATGGTGTACATCCCAGTTTAAGTCTAAAAACCTGAGAATTAGTGGGTCAATGGAATTAGTTTTTGGTCTGAATCCTAAGGCCCAAAAATCAGAATCTGTGATATCCAAGGATAAGAGAAGGTAAATACCTTAGTTCGAGCAGAATTAATTTGCCTCTTCCTTCACTTTCTTATTCTACTTACCCTGCACAGTAGTTGAATGCTGCCCACCCATATTGGTGAGGGTGATCTTTCCTCAGTCTACTGACTCAAATGCTAATCTCTTCCAGAAACACCCTCATAGACACGCACAGAAATAATGTTTTACTAGCTATCTGGGCATCCCTTAGTCTACTCACATTTACACATAAAATTAACCATTATCTAGAGAAGTAAATAAAGATGAGAATTTCTAGGCTAGTGTAATGCTGACAGGTCAAACTACAAGCTCACTGGAGGAAAGACTAGGACAAAAATGAAATGTGGGGGATATTAGGGTGATCATTTGTGTGGAAACTAAAATTACCAAGTTTTTTTAGTTGTTGATGTTCTGTTTTGTTTTGTTTTTTGAGAGGAAGAAGAGAGAAAATCTTGAGCCCACTCCATGCCTAGTGTGCCACCTGATTCAGGGCTTGATTTCACAACCCTGAGGTCATGAACTGAGTTGAAATCAAGAGTCAGATGCTCCAACTGAGCTACCCAGGTATCCCAAAATTACCAACTTTTAAGATAAGAAGACAAAAATTATCCAAGATCTCTCCGAAATGTGTCACTTGGCATGTGGATTACTTTGATTTGAAGTGAATCAAGGCCCAAAAGACTCAGGAAGAGGTTTTGTCTCCCCCTGAACTGCCTAAGAAAAAATTAGATTGAGAGGCTGGTCCAGGAAGAGAACTATCTCACCAGACATAACTACAAAGCATAAGGGCTAGGAAAGGAAAGCAAGGTAAGGGGAGTTCAGCAGGGCCTAGAGATAAATTCCTCTCTGTGGCCTATTATCTCTGCATGACATGGCAAGCATTTATGAAACATTTGCTCTTCTCATCTTCCTCCCCTTTGGAGTATCAGACCCCTATCTCCTTTCCTTAGCTTGTGATGGCAGATAAGCTTCAATTGCTTGATTGCTTATGGGCCCACAAAATCTTATAGGGCTAGAACATATGTAATTAAATTTATTTTTTTTAGAGTTAATATGTTTTATGTCCATTTAGTTAATAGCCCAGCTAAAAGAACCTAGAATAAAGGGGAAAGAGTTTTTCTCCCCTATAATCTCAAATCTGTAAGGAATATCAGAAAGAAGCAGAGAGAGATCTAGAAATGACTGTAACAAGAAATATCATCAAATAGCATAGTCTGATAAATGTGCTTCAAAAGCTTCAATGTTCTTAGGGAGAAGGAATGGACAGTGGTGTAGTGGGGATAAAGGAACAATGAAAATGAATACCCAAACTCTAGCACAAGATACAAAATACAAGAGAAAACAATTACAACTTAAGAAATCTGTAGGAGGTGCCAGCAACCTCATGGGAGAATCAGATTGCAAATAGATAAAGAAGGTGAGGAGAAAACTCTGAAAAAATGTTCAGAAGATAGACCATAATTTTCAAAAAGAACAATGAAAGATAAGGTAAAGGAGATCAGAAAAAAGGAGAATACAGAACCTTATAAAAATGCTAATGTGGGTGACCAAAGGCGATCTGAGAATGCTGCCCCCCTTGGGTGACTAAAGTGGAATTCAAGAGCTGAGTCATGGTACCCTCAAGGCACATAGTGGGTGGGGGTGAGACTAAGATTTGGAGGAGAAAATATTGGTGTTCTTGACAAGAGTTCTTAGACCTCTGGGGTCTGTCATCATTCCTGCCAATGACAAAATGCAGGTAAGGGATAGAGGTCTTCTCTAGAAAAAGTATTAGTTTGGTTTGTATTTCCGCTTTTGAAAATGAATTGACCAATTGAATACAGATAGAACCATGAAGGTAATATTTCTCATTTAGCCCTGGAGAAAATACTACAGTCATCTACTTAGAACTTAGGCTATTAATAAAATTTTAATTTATATATTCAACTGCCTATAATTCATTCTTTTTCCCCTATAATTCATTCTTAAATCATCAATTACCCAAGTTTTATTCATATATAACTGAATATTAATTTTTTTTTTAAAACATGCCCTACTCCACAACAAAAATCACTTACATTAGTCTATTTTTTTGGCCCAATCTTCCTTTTTAATGCTAATTGTGATTTATTTAACAAATGCAGAGACAATGACTCTGAAGATTTAAAAATAGCGCACACGGAAAAAATGCTCTATAGGTTCTGGAAATACAAAAGAGTGATGGTTTCACAACACTGCGAATGGATTTAATGCCACTGAATTTTACAGTTACATAGGTTAAAACAGTGAATTTTATGTTATATACATTTACCACAATAAAAAAATACTTAGTGTCATATATTAGTTTCATTATAAATAAAGATATCACTCTCGTAAAAACTCAATGAAAGAAAATCAATTAAATGTTATTTAATGCACTTGATGCTATTAAATATGTACAATACACCCATATGATTTGTTTCAACTATTATGTAAATTCGTTCTGGTATTTTTTTTTTTTATTCTGCCAATCCCAATGGTTCTCTTGATTCTTTCTCCAGAAATCCATCAATGTCCAAGACCAGAACAGAATCACATAAAAATTCCATAGCTACTTCAAACTCTATAGGTCTCTAACTGAACTTATTATTTCCTGTGCCAAACATTTCCCCATCCCACTTCTGTTCCCTTATTCAGTTGAAAACATCCTCTTTCTTCCAAAAATGTAGTCTAGAAGTTGCAGTTATATATTGTTCATATACAATATTAGTTAAGACTTGACTGCATCTTCACAAAGGACTCCCTTATGTCTGACTGAGTGGCTATCATTTTTTTTCAGTCAATACATCACACTGAAATCAGTTATTGTCTGAAAACACAAATCTTGATACTCTCTTCCTTTAACAATCTCAATGAATCCTCATTAGTTACAGAATAAATCTCATATACCTAAATACTAAATCATACATGTCTGGCTTCAATCTATTTTGCCAACATCATCACCTAATTGCTTCTATCTCATTTCTTTTGTCTTAACTATCCTAGTCCACTTGACATTGTAAGGAATGGCATTTTCTTTTATCTCTGTGTTCTTTGTATCCTCTCTTTCTGGACTGGTCTTCCACATGATCCATGCTTACTAAAACAGTTCTCATTATTAAAGCAACAATGATTAAAACAGGGCTTTGCACATAGAATGCTTGGGTTTAAGTCCTGGCTTTTCTGTTTCCTTATTTCTAAAATGAAGGAAATAATAGTTTTTTTCAGAGAGTTGTGAGCATTAAATAAGGGAATATATGGAAATACATCATCCCTGGAGCATCATAAAAGCTATATGTTGCTGCTGCTGCTGTTGTTACTATTATTGTCATTTAAATAATCTCCCCTCTAAAGGTTTTCCCTTTCCCTCAAATATAAAAAATATGAATCAAGGGTATTTTCTGATATTTCCATTGAACGTGCATTACATTTCACTGTACGATTCTTATTTAATAGATTTTAAAAATGTTTGCTGTACATTTTAACATTTCTGAACTGAGGATGCATCCTCCTATTAACGACATGTTACAAATCCAGATTAGCATACCCTGACACCAAGAGGATTTGCATTCCCTTCTCCTAGTCATCTAGGGACACAAGCAACCTGGGAACACATTCATTAAATTCTCTGCTTGAGGCTTTTTGGACCACACTAGTATTGTGAACTTGGAATGCAAACCTTACAAGATAATACCTAGTGATTTAAATTGTCAGAGAACGTGTTATCCCCTCCACTAGGTATCAAGGTTGAAACTTGTGAGTTTCCTTGCTGTCTTTTTTTTTTTTTTTTAAGATTTTATTTATTTGAGAGAGAGAAGAGAGTGTGAGCACACAAGCAGGGGTAGGGGCAGAGGGAGAGGGAGCAGCATATCAACCATTAAATTGATGCACATCAAGATGTTGAAAACTGTTTTTTTTTTTTCCAGCTCTACCTGGTAACAAACAACTCCCAAATCTGAATGGCTTACAACAACAAATGTTATTTGTATCTCATGAATCTATGAGTCAGCTATATCCCTACTTGGCTCTGCTTGCTAGAGCTCTGCTATGTTCCATATATCTTCTTATCTTGGGGCCCTGGATGATGTAATAACTACTACCTCGGTCATTTTTTCTTGTGTTCAAGGGCAGACTCAAGAAACTAAAGGAAGTAAGTATATAAGAGACTTTAAAGCTCTTGACAAATATCAAGCCGTCTCATGTGACAAGAACCAAAGCAAGTCATGTGGCCAAGATATTATAAATTAGAGAAAAAAATGCTTCAACTATATCTAGGCATGGAGGCATTATATATTATGTTAACATTGTTTTAGCACTGTTCTAAGAGAAAACTAGAAATTATTTAACATACTATATTTATATACTATAAAGTTTAGTCTTACGTTGATAAAAGCATATCATTGTAGGAGATAGCCAAAATAGTTTTCAGAGAATTTACAAGTACATACTTTAAATGGAGAGTCAGGAGAAAAATTTCCGGCTGCAAAAGTTAGTAATATATACCCTTACATGATGATATACTACTCACAAAAATCAATTTGAAATGCATTCAAGACTTAAACCTAAGATCTCAACCTATAAAATTCGTGGAAGAAAACAGGGAAAAACCTCCTTGGTCTTAGCAATATATATATATTTATACACATATGTGTGTATATATATATATATATATATATATATATATATATAAATTTGACACCAAAGTATAGGCAATAAAAGAAAAAATAAAGAAGTAGGACTACATCAAACTAAAAAGCTTCTGCACTGCAAAAGAAACAATCAGCATAATGAAAATGCAATATATGGAATGGGAGAAATTATTTGAAAACCATCTATATGATATATACATAAGGGAACACTTGTGCAGTGTTGATGGGAATGCAAGCTGGTGGAGCCATTATGGAAAACAGTGTGGAGGTTACTCAAAAAGTAAATATAGAACTAATGTATGGTCCAGTAATGTCATTTCTGGGCTTATAACCCAGGAAATGAAATCAGAATCTTGAAGAGATATCTTAATTCCCATATTTAGTGCAGTATTATTCACAATAACCAATATAAGAAACAACCTGAGTGTCCTTTTATGGATGAATAGATAAAGAACATGTGAAATATATAAACGATGGAGCATTATTTAGCCACGAAAAAGACATCCTATCATTCATGACAGCATGGATAAACCTTAAAAGCATTATGTTAAGTGAAATAAGTCAGACAGAGAAAGACTAATGCTGTGTGATCTCACTTATACATGGAATCAAAAAAAGTCAAATTCATAGAAACAGAGAGTAGAATGGTGGTTGCCAGGAGCTGAGGAGGTGGGGTTGGGACAGGGGAGGTGTCAGTCAAAGGGCAAACATTTCCAATTATATGATGAATAAGTTCTAGGAATGTACTATACAACATGGTGATTATAGATGACTATACTGTATTATATACTCTTAAGTTGCTTAAATGTTCTCAACACCAAAAAAAAGTAATAATGTGAAGTAATAGAAGTATTAACACTACTGTAGTAATCATTTTGTGATATATACATGTATCAAATCACACCATTATGTACCTTAAACATACAATATTATATATTGATCATATCTCTCTAAAGCTGGGAAAAAGAGATGAACTAGTGAACATTTAAAGATAATTGTGATTTATCTTTCTTCTCTATCCAACTTCTAATATCTAAAATTGAGGGCAATATAATATTTTTTCCATGTACACTGCAGTTACTTAAATACGAATTCATTTATAAAAAATAATAAAGGGCACTTTATTGCTTGTCCTGTGTCACCAAGTTGAGTGAAGATTAACAATATATATCAGTTATTAGTATATTAATATAAGTGATATATATCAGACAGTATATTATATTGCACTATGATATGCAATGATAATTTATTTGGTTTTCAGTAAGTGCTAAGTGAGTCCACTTAGGAACCAAAAGAAAGAGGGAGATTGATAAGTAATAAAACTGTAGAGCATGGTTTAGGAATACTCTCTTTTTGTCCCTATCTTTTCCTTTGTTTTAAGGACCTAGGTCTTTTACAGAGAAAAGTTTGCCTCTTGACTTCACTCCAATTAATAAAACTTCTTAATTCAACAGAAGATAGCAGTTACAGTAATGCAATGATGGTTCAGTACATGGAAAGAACAGTAAAAGATAACACCTCAAGAACTTCCTGATCCTTATTCAAAGACAAATTTTCACACCCTATTGCTGCTGATTATTATACAACTGGCACTGATGCACAATTAGGTTTACTGAGCTAGACCGAATTATTTATTTCTAAGGAGAGAAATAACTAAACAAAATGTTCTCAATTCTAAGATGTTCTTCCATTTCTAAAGCATTTTGGATGTAAGGTTTAAGGGTGTTAAATATTCTGAAAAATTGAGAGGTTGAGAGAAAAACTAGCCAATAAATTGAGTGGTCCCACCAAGAATACTAAGAGTCTTTTTGTTAAGAAACATGAACAGGTAGAACAATCTTTCATCTTTATTTTGGTTGATTGCAAATTTTCTTTAAATATTTTTCTAAAAAAATGTGCAGAGAGATAGATCGAAAAAGATATATGCTAAAATATTAATAGGGTCATCTCCAGGTAATTATGAATATTTTTAAGATCATCCCTGTTTTGGGCTCAGTCAGTTGGCTCAGTCAGTTGTCTGCTTTCAGCTCAGATCATGATCCTGGGTCCTGGGATCCAGCCCTGTGTCAGGTTCCCTGCTTAGCGATGACCCTGCTTCTCCCTCTACCTCTGCCCCTCCCCCCCACTCCTGTTCTCCCTCGTGATCTCTCTCTCACAAAGAAATAAAATCTTTAAAAAAAACTGTTTTCTTAGATTTTATAATGATTATATTTGTTTCACCATATGGGTTTACTTTCTTATTTGAATATTTCCCCTCTGTTCTCTTATACGTTTCTGTTTTCTTAAATGATGACATGATGTTACTGTCTCTTTCATAATGGTTTTGGTTATCATTGAGGGCCAATGCTGGATGGAATGAGCAAGAGACCACTTGCTCCAACTTTTATATTCACATATTCTAAGACAGATAATTGCAAATTATTTTTCAAAAAATACCTCACTTATGCAAGCCCTCAATTATTGCCATGGGATCTATTTAAATTTATAATAATCCCACAGATTGAAACCAAAATCTCCCCTATTATAATTTAAAATAGTTCTCTCTTATGTAGAATTCATGTGAAAGAGGATGCATGTGGGGGTGGTCATAAACATAATCTCCATATTTTTTAAAAAAAAGTACTACTTGAGGAAAATGCCTAAATCTTGAAAAACTAGAAAAAAATAAAGCATTATATTTAAAGAATACAAAATAAGAGATATTTTATCAACAGTAGAGAGGTCTCTTAGGAAATAAATTTATTCAATGATACACTGGAACATATATTTTTATATACATATACATAAATATATGAAGACATACATAAATATATAAGTACATATGTTATCAAAATTTCTTCCACAGATATGTATGGAGATTTTCATTACAATGTTTTTTGTGGTAATGGGAAGATAGAGAACAACATAATTTCCATCACTAGAATAAGATAAGTAAAGCATGACTAGCATAAACTATGGAATTCTATAAAACAGTTATAGTCAACAGTCAATATGTAAACAGAATGACACAGACACATTTAAAAATGTAATGGTAAATAAGACAAAAAGAGACAGATATAACCTCAAAACAATATGAATATGTAAGTTAAAACTTCATACATAAAGAAAAATACAGCACCACATATAAATTTATTTGGGGGAGGGGAATTGGAATGAGTTTGAATAAATAAGTTTGTGTATCCACAAACACCTACACACTTTTAAAAAGTGAAAGAAATTAAACAGATTGTTATTACCTGAGAAATAAAAAATCTGACTTTTTTACTCCTCTCTCACTTGTCTATTACTACATTTAATGTAGCATAAGAAACCACTCCAAAACACAGTGCTTTTTAACAAGTTGAACTTCTTTTATTTTGAATCTGCGGACTGGCAATTCAGCTGGACAAAGCTTCTGGTGTCCCCTAGGCTCTCTAGAATATCTAAGTTTCACCTGGCTATTGTCTAGGGAATTAAGAATCTGGAAATGGGGGCGCCTGGGTGGCTCAGTGGGTTAAAGCCTCTGCCTTCGGCTCAGGTCATGATCTCAGGGTCCTGAACTCAGAATCTAGATACAAAGAATTACACTTGATGGTCCATGCGAAGATCTGCAAAGCCACTTTGCAAAGGGTGTGCCTTCAGTAGAGTCAAGGAATTAGGGCAGTTAATGCAACCATTCTATCACGGCCCTGAGATTAAAAATTATAATTTCTATTTTACTGGCTAATGGCCATAGATTAAACAAAATTAAATGTTCTCTTTCCATTTTTTAATTAATACAAATGATTACATTTTGTATTTCTACTTACTTCTGATCAGAACAAGCAAGGAAAACAATACAGCATAAGCTGGCATCTATTGTGCATTTACTAAAAACAGGAAGAAAGAAATATATACACGGTACAGTTGATTGAGAAACTGTAAAAGCTACTTAGTCACATAAAATCCATTAAAAAAATAGTTATATGACTAAAAGCTGCATTCCCATTACGTTAGGTGCCTAAGATTGCCCATCCTCTTGTTTTTGTCAGGTCAGGAAGTAAATTCCATGCCCTAGAGTACAAATAATAAGGTATCTGTGACAAGATATGCTGATTTCACACCACATCTGACATAGACTTCCCTAAAGGATATTAGATCAGTTGTCACTGGCATTAAAACTTTTTCTAAGAAATAAATTTAGGGGAAAAGAAGTCTCAAATATAAAATTAACCTAAGGAAATAAAAGCAAATAATAATTGTGAAGTTGCCTTCAGTGAGTATTCCCTAAATACGTTCTAAATTGTATATTTGTACGTTTATTTTACTTTACATTTTATTTTATTTTATTATTTTATTTTATTTTATTATTTTATTATTGTTTTACCCCCAGGTAAATCAGTCACCACTGGGAACACTGGTAATTGATTTGTTTGTTATAAGTAGATGCTGATGAAAGAAAATTAAATATCAGATAAACTGAAGTGCTTAAGTAGAAAAATATAACAAAGAAACTAAACAAAGATAAAGCATACAAAAAACAAAATAGTTTCAAAAAACTTGAATGATTCTTTAAAAAAGCTGTTCTCTGGGTACAGGAGTTAAAAAGATAGGGCACAGACTGGTATTAATACCATAAGAGTCCTTTAATGTGAATCAGTTAAAACCCAATACATCATCCCAGAAACCCCGATAATAAAAAAGTTTAAGGAGTAAGGATTAGTCCCTCTCTAAATAATTCGTACTTAAGAACCAAATACTGTAAATTCAACTTGTCTGGTAAAATGTTTGAAAACAGTCTGGCTTTCAGATAGATGCTCTTTTTAATTAACTCCAAGGCAGTTCCAAGAATTTGTTTGGTCAGCTTTCCATAATTGAATATTAATTTAAGAGATCAGTTTTTGCTATGCTTAGTTAATATTCTCTCCAAAAATTTGCTACATGAAATTATGTACCTAAGAGACCTCATCTATTTTTATTTATCTGTTTGCAATGCCTCAATCTAAATATATATAATATAATAATATAATATATAAATATATATAATATATAATATACTATATATAATATGTGTGTAATATATATGATATATCTGTATATTTTTACAAAACATATATATAAACTGATGAGGTAGTTTGATGGTTATTTCAGATGTCAACTTGGCTAGGTTGTGGTGCCAGGTTATCTGCTCAAACATCAGTCTAGATATTGTTGTGAAGGTAATTTTAGATGTGATTAACATTTAAATCACTGGACTTTGAGTAAAGCAGGTTACCCTCCATAATGTGGGCTGGCCTCATCCAATTATTTTAAGACCTTAAGAAGTTCCCAAATAGGAAGAAATTCTGCCCTCCTGATTACAATACAGAATCCTGCCCAAGTTTCCAGACTACAGATTTAAGACTGCAACATACCGTTGTCAGAATTTCTACCCTGCTGGTCTGCCATAAGGATTTTGGACTTGACATCATCCATAATTGCCTCTCCAAAACTGACTTACTTTTCCTCATAATAAATCTTCTTGATAGATGACAAATAGATATAGATAGATTTCTCTAGAAAACCCTGAGATAGACAGGAGAATCTGATCTGGGCTAGTCTAATGGTAGCACAAATCAAATCAAACCAAGTCAAACACTGAAACATAGAAGGGACACTGAAGGAAGGTAAGAGTAACATATGTGAGCAACCAGTTCATAAAGAAACAAACAAAAAAAAGCTCTAGATACTATATTATAATAAATGATTCATTTGTTATTTGGTCAAAGTGATGGTGACTTATTCCTCTATCTCTAACAATCATCAGAAAAATTTTAGTTGTTAAATTATTAATTATTATTCCCCCTAACAAAATTTCTATTATATTTTTGAAGATTCCATCCAAAAATGTATGCAAGATTCATTCATGAAGCTTAATGCCAGGGGCCAATATTTTACATTATGACTAAAGACATTTTAGGTATAGTTACCTCACTTCTAAGCATTATTAAACATTATATCACATTACAGGGAAATCTTCTAAGAATAAATTACTAAGATATAATGACAAAACTAAAGAATGCTGTTATCTTTTTTTCTCTTTAAACTTTTAAAATACACTAATGACAATATCTAGGTGACATTTCTTTTTCTTTCTTTTTTTTTTGGCTTAGGAAAGTAGATGTTTTTATTTCTTTTTCTTTTTTTTCTTTTCAATTATCCAATATATAATGCATCACTAGTTTTTGATGCAATGTTCAATGATTCATTAGTTGTGTATAACACCCAGTGTTCATCACATTGTATGCCCCTCTTAATGCCCATCACCCAGTTATCCCTTCCCCCACCACCTTTCTTTCTGCAACCCTCAGTTTATTTCTAGGAGTCAAGAGTCTCTCAAGGTTTGTCTCCCACTGTGATTTCAAGGAGACATTTCTTTTCTTTTTTTAAAGATTTTATTTATTTATTTGACAGAGAGTGAGAGAGCACAAGCGGGGGTAGCAATAGAAGGAGAGGGAGAAGCAGGCACCATGCCAAGCAGGGAGCCCCATGCAGGGCTAGATCCCAAGACTCTGGGGTCATGACCCCAGCCGAAGGCAGATGCTTAACTATCTGAGCCACCCAGCCACCTCATCTAGGTGACATTTCAATCACTCTGAAAAGTAGGACAGAATTTATGAAACACAAGTGATCTTTAAATGATATACAAGAAGAAAATTTACTTAAACTGGATGACAGACTGAATCTTGGTATTTAATTGTATGAGGCAAAATTAACAAAATGGTGATTAATTGCCAAAACATATTTCTGTTATAAAGTAAGTTTCAAAAATAAAAATGGAATGCAAAAATATGGCATATTGAATATATATCTGTTTCTCCCCTGCTTGTGATTATTTACTGTTATTGTTTCTATTTTGTATTTAAAGACAAAATCTCTTTTGGGTTGGTTTGGTTTCCCTGCCTGAAGTTTACATTAAACATATAGCCATATGGATAGATGAGAAGAATAGAAAATAAAAATAAAATTTTGACAGCTGAAAAGTAGATGTAACAAAATATTTAGAAGGTCTGTGTTGGGAGAGGAAGGGCCGGGAGGCCTAACATGTAAACTGACAATGAGGAAAACCAAAGCTAACTTCATTTGTACCACACAACTTCAAAATGTTCAGACTACATCAGAACTCTGAAAGGGGAGGGTAAGTAGGGATGACTTAGAGGCAAAGATTACTTTCTCATGTATTTATTTTTTAAAGTTAGATTCCAGACATGTTCCTCTTTTCAGATCAGCCAGTTAACTTTTCTTCCACCCTGCAAAGTCATCAGAATTTTTTCCCAATGATCAATGTTCTAATGACTGGGTCACAGCAGGCACCTTGGAAGGTGAGGGCAGTGAAGAACCTTGTATCAAGTGTGCGCACTGATGCTTAGAACACAGAAGACAAATAGAAGATCTGATAAGCTTTCATAGTAAGGAAAATAAAGAAAGGATCAGGAATCAAAATAGTTGAAACAATCCAACAGCAGCACTGAAAGCAAGAAAATGGAGCAATGCCTCTCACAGTTGGAGGGGAGATTTCCTTACTGATTAGTTGAATTTATACTTATTCCCATTATGTATCTAGGATGAAGGTATATAAAAGCACTTTCAGTAATTAAAAGTCTTAAAAAGGGTGCCTGGGTGGCTCAGTGGGTTAAAGCCTCTGCTTTCGGCTCAGGTCATGATCTCAGGGTCCTGGGATCGAGGCCCACATCGGGCTCCCTGCTCGGGGGGGAGCCTGCTTCCCCCTCTCTCTCTCTGCCTGCCTCTCTGCCTCCTTGTGATCTCTCTCCCTCTGTGAAATAAATAAATAAAATCTTTAAAAGAAAATAAATAAAAGTTTTAAAAAATAGCTTCCATCCACCTTTCTCCATACGAAACACTCTGCTGAAATGTGCAGTAAACCAAGAAAGAGAAAGGCATAGAATACATAAAACAAGGGAACTAAAATAGAAGATAGGAAAGGGGAATCCCAAGACCAGGGAGAAAGGATATTCAAAATGTGGTGGTTAGAAAGTAAGGATACTGAGTCACCAGTTCAGAACAGTGATTTTAGAGGACTGCAGGAGGAAATTTTCCAACTGAATAAAGTTTAGAGACCCTCCAGATGAGATTTACTGATGTAGAACACTGGCAAAAGAATTATGTTTCAATTAATGAAAGGTACATAGAAAATTTGAAAAACAAAAATAAACAAAAATCCAGCCTATCAATAATCCAGGGATAACACTAATTTATTCATGAAATTAAAAAAAAAAAAACTAAGCCAAATCTTTTGGACTTCACAGCTTTGAATAATACAGAGTCAATATTGTGTAAACACTGAATATATGTATTTAATACAGACTTTAATATAATTCCTTGGAGACAAAAAGCAAAAGGGAAGGATAACAATGTGTGATGGGAGTGGGAGAGAGAAAAATCCCTGTTACTTCTATTAAAAAGTCATTAAAAGTCCTTAAAATTTTATATATTTGTATATGTGTATGTATATATATGTATATGTACAGATACATCACTTATATACATGCATATACCCATTTTACATATGTGTACACATATGATACAATAATCTAGATGTTATACACAGCATGCTATCAGGAATTAGAAATACAAGCATGCCATTTAGTGGTATGAAAGTTAATCAAAGCGTAAGTTAAATAAAAGTGGTTGTCTCTGCAGAAAAGGGAATGGGAACATAGGATACAAGATACGTGTTTTGCTTTTAAAAATTGACTAATATTACACTGTATGTTAACTAACAAAATTTAAATAAAAATAAAATAAAATAAATAAAAATTGACTATAAATGTATAAAACAACAGGTTTTTAAAAATAACAGCATACATTTTACTCCAACACTAGTATTTAAGAAAAGTATGAATAAAGTTTAATAATATAGAAATTATGAAAGAAAAAATATGAAAGAAGAAAAAGGAGAAAGGAAAACAAAAGAAAATATAGATTGCCCTATGCATCAATCACTTTTCTCCACGAAGCCTCATTAAAGTGACAATAAATAAATTTATTTAAAAATATAATAAATGAAACCTCTAGAATAAGGAAGACATGGTAGAATATAACAACAAAAGAAATGCATCAACACATTTTGTGAAGATGGAAAACAATTGTAGAAGTGATAATTGGTTTTTAAAAATTTTTTTCCACCTATATTGAGATATAATTGACATATATGTAGTATTAGTTTAAGGTATGCAACACAGTGATATGACAATGTGAGGAGGAAAAAAAATATCTTTAAAATGTCTCTATTATCCTTAGTTTCTGATCTTTTGCCCATGAATCCAAGAATTGGATACATCTGCTAAGTGTAGATAGCTGTCACTATACTATGAAGCTAAGTATGGAAAGTATGGATTATTTCTTTGCATAAATTCATTGTATAGACACTGGTATCTAAATGTAACTCAAGGTTTATATATTATAATTAATTTATACATATCTACTTTTAACTAGAAAAAGAAGACAATCTATTTTGCCATGGAAAAAACAAATCATACAACATTCCATGTTTGTATGTTTTCTACAATGCTACTTTTTTTTTACTTTATTTTTTCATTGATTCAAGATTCATTGTTTATGCACCACACCCTCCTTAATACCCTCCTTAATACCCATGCCCTCCTTCATACCCACGACCAGGCTCACCCATCTCCCCTCTTCCCACCTCTCCATAACCCTCAGTTTGTTTCTCAGAATCCACAAATCTCATGTTTTATCTCCCCCTCTGATTTACCCCAATACACTTTTCCTTTCCTTCTCCTAGAGTTCTCCATTTTATTCCTTATGTTCCACAAGTAAGTGAAAACATATGATAATGGACTTTCTCTGCTTGACTTATTTCACTCAGCATAATCTCTTCCAGACCCATCCATGTTGATACAAAAGTTGGGTATTCATCCTTTCTGATGACTGAGTAATATCCCATTGTATATATGGACCACATCTCCTTTATCCATTCGTCTGTTGAAGGGCGTCTTGGCTCTTTCCACAGTTTGGATATTGTGGACATTGCTGCTATGAACGTTGGAGTACATATGGCCCTTCTTTTCACTCTATTTTTAATTTTTTGAGGAATCTCTACACTGTTTTCCAAACCAAGTTGGGGGCATCAGGTTGCCGGAGGCCAGCTCCAGCAACAGTTAGGGGTCCCCGAAGGAAAGGACGGCGTCAGTGATACGAAATGAGGAGACGGACTCGGATGATGTCTCAGGAGTCTCCCAAAACCTCAGGGCTCGGGGTCCTTTATTTATATCATTGTAACAAAGGGTGATAAAACATAACCAGAATGTTTATTTATTAATTAAAGGAAACTTTGTAGATGCACCTGGTATTTCTCAAAAAGCTAGATAGATGAAGCCTGTTCTGCTTATCTGTATAGTGCCCTCTTTTTATGGTTACTCCTAGTTCTGATGTAAATCAAGGGTTTTGTGTAAGGTCATTAAGCCCTAAAGTTAAATGCTATATATCCTGGGGGGAGGCACAGCATGGTGCCAGATTCTTTCTCGGCAATTATCCTGGATTCCATTTTGGCCTGTTTATCTATAGAAAGAGTAAATTATCCACACCTCGAAAAAGTCAATTATCTGACTATATTTCTTCCAATAACTATGTTTATACTATCTACTTTAACGTTGATTGATAATACGGGATCTCCAAATAGTAAATTTAACCTATGTTCAACAAATCTAGTCTAATCTTACCATTCATACTGATATGCGTCATTCGAGCTGCAAGCCACTTTTAATTGGAAGGGGTTGATTAATGCTTTGCCCATTGCATTCTCCTTGCCTTGCAGGAGGGCGGCGCCCCATACCTTGTAGCAGGGGTTCACCTTCTTGTGCCATGCAGATGGCTCACATCATCAGGTCGCCTGATTTCAAGATTTACTACAAAGCTATGATCACCAAGAAAGCATGGGAATGGCACAAAAACAGACACATAGACCAATGGAACAGAGTAGAAAGTCCAGATATGGACCCTCAACTCCATGGTCAACTAATCTTCGACAAAACAGGAAAAAATATCCAGTGGGAAAAGACAGTCTCCTCAATAAATGATGCTGGGAAAATTGGACAGCTCTGTATAGAAGAATGAAACTTAACCATTCTCTCACACCATACACAAAGATAAACTCGAAATAGATGAAAGACCTCAACACGAGGCAGGAATCTATCCAAATCCTAGAGGAGAACATAGGCAGTAATCTCTTTGACATCGGCCATAGCAACTTATTTCAAGACACATCTCCAAAGGCAAAGGAAACAAAAGCAAAAATGAACTTTTGGGACTTCATCAAGATAAAAAGCTTCTGCACAGCAAAGGAAACACTCAACAAACAAAGAGGCAACCCACGGAATGGGAGAAGATATTCGCAAATGACACTACAGACAAAGGGCTGATATCTAAGATCTATAAAGAACTTCTCAAGCTCAACGCCCAAAAAATAGATAATCATGTCAAAAAATGGGCAGAAGACTTGACAGACACTTCTCCAAAGAAGACATACAAATGGCTAACAGACACATGAAAAAATGTTCATCATCTTTAGCCATCAGGGAAACTCAAATCAAAACCACACCGAGATACCATCTTATACCAGTTAGAATGACCAAAATCAACAGGACAGGAAACAACAAGTGCTGGCGAGGATGTGGAGAAAGGGGAACCCTCTTTCACTGTTGGTGGGAATGCAAGTTAATGCTACTTTCTTATAATCTAAAAATATAGTTTCAAATTTAAAGCTGTTTTTTATTGATAAAATGCTTTGTAAATAATATGTTAGATTGGAGTAGGTACTTATGGCCTGCTGGCCAAATCCAGCTCACATCCTGTTTTTATAAATAAAGTATTATTGGAACAATGCCACATCCTATTTGTTCACATACTATATATGGCTGCTTAATCACTATAGCAGAGTTAAGTCACTGTAACAGAGACCATATGACCTGCCAAGACTAATCATTTACTTAATGAAAAGTCAAGTTGACCTTTGCTTTAGGTGAATATGTGAACCAAGGAATTAAATGTATATATTTTTTCAAATTAAGGATCTCTCAATTTTAAAGTTCTACTATAAAATTACAAACTTCTGGGGTGCCTGGGTGGCTCAGTGGGTTAAGCCTCTGCCTTTAGCTCAGGTCAAGATTCTAGGGTCCTGGGATCGAGCCCCACATCAGGCTCTCTGCTCAGCAGGGAGCCTGCTTCCCCTTCTCTCTCTGCCTGCCTTTCTGCCTACTTACGATCTCTCTGTCAAATAAATAAATAAAATCTTTAAAAAAATAAAATAAAATTACAAAATTCTATTATGTGATTATGAAATATTCTGTAGGATATTGCAAAACTAATGTTACAAACCTGCATACATTTTATGCTAGATTTTTATGCTTTAATCTCTGCATCTATAACCCTGCTCTCCAAAGGTTGATAGATGGGGCTGTGTGCCTCTTCTCTAGGTATAATAATTCTTTCTTTAAGAAATATCTTAATATCTTTTTCAAATTGAAATTTTCTCAAATAGGAATCAGAACTTTCTCCTTGGAGCTAGAGTCCTGAGTACATATGAAACACAGATAAAAGACTGTCTTTTTCCAACAAAGTAGCAAATGACTCTTTCAGCAAAGAATAGTATTCTAGGAATAAGATTCCATATTGTCTCAGTCAGCAGCCATGTACTACCTACATATTTCTAGATGGCTGTTGACCTGACCTTTCTCTGAGGCTCTCCTCCAAGTCTTTAGTAGCTCAAACCCTGAAAGAATAATCTGCGTTAAAATGTGTACAAGTCTTTTAAACATGTCTTTCTGAGTAATATTTTAATATAAAAAATTTCCTTAATAAAGGGACTTACAATCTCAGTTTTGCCAGAGGATCCAACGAAGTTCTTTAGTTCCACCTTCAGCAAAACAAAATATATTTTAGTCTCACAAGGGCAGAAAACATTACAGTCTTTTGTATGTAGTCTTGTGCCTAGGCTTTCATATATTAAACATTCAATATACTTATTGAAATAAATAATTTAGAAACATCTGAAAGCAGTTACCTGTCATCTAAAAATGTTTCTCCCTATGTCTATGCCAAAAAAGAATTTTAGTACATCTGAAATGATTTCATACACATCACCTTGATGACCATTTTGTATTAGAGCACTGAAGGTTGGTGTTGGAGCAAGAAAACAGGATGCTTTGAAGCTCACCTGCTAACTCAGAGTACTTTACATGTGGTCATGAATATTGACTTAATGTATATAAGGGATTATTGATGATTCTCAATTATCCTATCATTTAGAGGAAAAATGAGTCATCCCAGAACTATTTTAACTTACAGTTATATCAATATGATCAAACACGATCATATTTTCAGAAATTTTAGAGTCATAAGTGCTTTCTGGAACACATTTGCTATTCAAATTGAGGTGCAGCAACAAAATAATTAATTGTGTGGTGATTTCACTAAATATTAGAAGGTCAGGAGAATAAAACCCAAAATATTTTATCTTAATTTTTTAACATTCTTTTATAAATCTAGATTTAACACCTAAAGTAGTTCAATTGATTCAGATAAAGCTAAGATTAGAAACAATATAAGTTTTTATTACCTTTATAATTCATTTGTGGTGACATGGTTTAAGAATGAGATTATTTTGAGTGTTTAACAATCTATAGGCATTTGGAATAATAAAATCAGTCTAAACTACCTGTGATATGAAATATCAATATGCAGTAAGACTCATTTTGAAATTATCATAATTAAAATTTCTGCCCTATTTGTATTTTTAAAAAGAAATAAAATGTGAACTGTTTTTGTACATTCATTCTATATTATTATAAATTATCATGCTAAATTTATTTCCATTTTCATAATGGAATAGGATTATAGATATCAGCTCTTAAAAGGTTTGGGATATTACCTTAAATTCAACAAGTTTATTTTCAAAATGTGTTGCCCCAGCTAAATACTAAGATCTAGTTAAGACATTTTTTTAAAAATACTAGTTCTCCTTTATTAGCATTACCCATAGCTACTCAGTTCCAATAAGTCTTAAGATTTATAATTTTTCATCCAACAGTAAATTCTGTATGGCTTAATGTTCAAGGACTATGAAGTCATTTGTAAAGTAAGTCCCATTGAAAAAATAATTCATCTGGGATCAGACTACATTAAAATTGTATTTATCAAGAAATTATCAGACAGGAAACACACTTCTAATATTTTGATGATCTGCATGTCTATAGATTAGTCTTCATAATGTTTTATAAACCTAAAGCATTATAGACACATACACCATGCAAACATTAATATTGAAGAAATAAAGGAAAATTATTCCTAAATATTTATAATTTGTTACAGCTATTACTTTTTATTCTTTCTGCAGAATATGTAAAAGTTGATAATAAAAGTTTAAAATGCCTATATAGAAAAAAAATTACTGTGGAAGTACTCATGCTAGAAATAATTCAGGCATTAAGGGCAATCTTGGTGATGTCTCAGATGGAAATGAGGTAAAGAACTTAGCTGAATGTGTTCTAGTGCTTTGTGGAAAGCAGAATATGTGAATGATAAAACTGGATATTTAGCTGAGATTTCTAAGAAGTGGTGTAGGAGTGGCTTGGCTCCTGACTTCTTCCAGTTAAATGAGAAAGAATACAGATAAATTGTTAAGCGCAAATAAACCAGAACTTGAAGATTTGGAGAATTCACAGTCTTTTGGTATTGCCGAGAGAGAGAGAGAGAAAGAGAGAGAGAGAGAGAGACATAGAGTGGGAGAGAGAGAGAAAAAAAAGCTTGTTCTGAACAAAACACTAATGGTGTCATTGAACAACCACTGGATAAAGAGTTTATGGGATTTTATGGGCATAAACATTGTCAGTTTGAACTGAAGCAAACAAATAGGATGAAATGAAGGAAGACTGTTGAACTTCTTAGATTTGAAAGGACAGGACAAAAAGCTGATCAACTGTAAATGTTCCCTATTATTCAAAAAGAGAGAAAAATGACCCTGAAGGAGATTCCAAGATCATTAGGGCCACTGCCTCAGTTTCAACAGGTTGGATGGGCTCCACAGAGCTCAGAGGTGAGACCACTAAGTGAGCCATGAGTGTTGAGTGAGCACCCAAGAACCAGCTATTAGGGATACCTTGCCTATGTTTTCTTCTAGGAGTTTTAGAATGTTAGCTCCTTAATCCATTTTGAATTAAATTTGTGTATGGTGTAAGGTACTGGTCTAGCTTCATTCTTTTGCATGTGGCTGTCCAGTTATCCCAGCAGCACCGTCTACTGAAGAGACTGTCCTTTTCACATTGTATATTCTTGCATCCTTTGTCATAAATTGTCCATATACGAGTAGGTTTATTTTGGGCTTGCTATTAAGTCCCATTGATCTATGTATCTGTTTTTATGCCAATCATACTGTTTTGATTACTATAGCTTTGTAATAGAATTTGAAATCAGGGAGCATGATGCCTTCAGCTTTGTTCTTCTTTCTCAAAACGGCTTTTGCTATTCAGGTTCTTTTGTAGTTCCACACAGATTTTAGGATTATTTGTTCTATTTCTGTGAAAAATGCCATTGGAATTTTGATAGGGATTGCATTGAACCTGTAGATTACTTTGGGTAATATAGATATTTTAACACTATTAATAAATTCTGTCAGTCCATGAGTATGGAATATCTTTCCATGTATTTGTGCCTTTTTCAATTTCTTTCATTAACATCCTGTAGTTTTCAATGTATAGGTTTTTCATCTCCTTGGTTATTTATTCCTAGGTATTTTATTCTTTTTGATGCAATTGTAGATGAGTTTGTTTTCTTAATTTCTCTTTCTGGGAGTTTCTCATATACAGAAATACAACAGAATTTATATATTGATCTGGTATCCCATAATTTCATTAAATTGTTTTATTAGTTTTAACAGGTTTTTTGGTGGAATCTTTAGGATTTTCTAAGTTTGTTTCTAACATAGGAAAATATGAGAACCTTTTCTCACATTTTAAGTTACTTAAGATAGAAGATTAAAAAAAAAAAACTACACAGGAACCTAGGTGGAACAGTTAAACATCCAACTCTTGGTTTCAACTCAGGTTGTGATCTCAGGGTCATGGGATCAAGTCCCATGTGGAGCTCTGCACTCAGTATGGAGTCTGCTTAGGATTCACTCTCCCTTTCCCTCTGCCCCTCCCCACCACACACTCTCCCTTTCCCTCTGCCCCTCCCCACCACACACTCTAAAATAAATAAATCTTAAAAAAAAAAAAAGAGCTATATGATGGGGAAGAGACTAGTGATAAGACTTTTGAAGACACAGATCAGCAATGATAGTTTGAATTTTGTCCAGAAGGAAGGAAACAGAAATGAAGAAGAGGAGTTATATAGAGAGGTTAGGGTTTTGAAAGTTGAGGGGATTCATATCAGATAATCTCCATTTTGTCAATAAAACAGGAAGTGATAAAATCTGTGATTTTAAGAGAGAGGGATTTCAAGAGAGAGCAGAGCATGTGGGGGGAAAATGTAAAATTGAATAGCAGTATAAAAAATGTTTAAAGAGGCAGTTGAGTTTAAAGATTTTTATAAGACTTTAGTTTTTCAGAGCAGTTATAGATTCACAGCAAAATTGACAGAAAGGTACAAAGACTTCCCTTATTCTCCCTATTCTCATACATACATAGCCAGCCCTATTATGGCAACCAGAGTGGTATATTGTTATATTTGATGAAACTACACTGATGTATGCATCAGTAACACCCAAAGTCCACAGTTTACATTAGGGTCCACTCTTGGTGTTGTACATTCTGTGGGTTGGACAAATATGATGACACGTACTCATCATTATAATATCATGCCAAGTATTTTCACTGTACTAAAAATCCTCTATTCTCTATTTTTTCATCCCTCCTCTCCCATCCCCTGACAACCACTGATCTTTTTCCTGTCATAATAGTTTTGTCTTTTCCAGAATATCATATAGTTCTTTTTGCTGTCACAATAGTTTTTGCCTTTTCCAGAATGCCATATAGTTGTAATCGTATAAAATTTGTAGCCTTTTCAGATTAGCTTCTTTCACCTAGTAATATGATTTAAGGTTCCTCCATATCTTTTAATGGCATCATAGCTCATTTCTTTCTAATACTGAATATCATTGTCTGATTGTACCAATATGTATCCATTCATCTATTGAAGGACATCTTGGTTGTTTTCAAGCTTAGGCAATTATGAGGAAAGTTGCTATCAACCACCATGTGCAGGCTTTTGTGTGGACCTGTTTTCAACTGCTTTGGGTAAATACCAAGGAGTGTGATTGCTGGATTGTATAGTAAGAGTATGTTTAGTTTTGTAAGGAACTGCTAAACTGTCTTCCAAAGTGGTTGTACTATTTTGCGTTTACACCAATAGTGAATGAGAGCCACTGTTGCTCCATATCCTTGTCAGAATTTGCTGTTGTCAGTGTTCCAGGTTTTGGATATTCTAACAGGTGTGTAGCGGCCTGAGATTTTTAAAAATGAAATCAATCAATATGCTTTCTGACTGTCTTCCATACAATCCGCCAACTTGAGAATTAAAAACAAAATTACTCAATAGTATGGTTTGACCAACTTTTGAAACTAAAAAATCAAGACTGAAATACATAAAGAAACTCAGGATTTCTAGGTGGCTGGGTGGTTCTTTTGGTTAGAGTTGACTTATTTTGGTATAGGATACCCTCACTTATATATCTGGGGACTATTTTCATTTCAGTTGGGGTAATGCGAAAGACCCGCCATTGGTTTTTCATCAACCAATAGGGTTCCCAAGAGTAGTAAAAGATGTCAATACCTGATGCTCAAGTGCTTTTCAAATCTCTGTTTACACCCCATTTGCTATTGCTATTATTCCATTGGTCATGGCAAGTCGTATCTCCAAGTCCAGAGTGAGGTAAGAGGTTACTACCTGCGAGTATCAATGGCAGGATATTTCCTACCTAAGTGGAATAGTGTAGTATCTGTACATCTATGACTGGCTTATTTAACTTAGCATAATGTCCTCAAGATGCATTGATATTGTCACATATGGCAGTATCCATTATTCCAGATATTTTGCTATTATTGATTTATAGTTTAATTCCATTAGAGTATGAGAATGCACATTGTGTTATTTCTACTATTTTAATTTATTAAGAATTGTCTTATGGCCAAGAATATGGTCTGTCTTGATGAGTGTTTCACATGTACCTCAGAAGAATGTGTACTACTACTGTTTGGTAAAATGATATATAAGTATTCATTAGTAAAGTTGTTTGTTTAGGTCATCTTTATTCTTACTATCCTATTCATGAGTAGGAGGGTCTCTCAGTTGCTAAAAGAATAGTACTTAGCAAATAGTACTTATCAAAATTAATTGTGAATTACTCCGTATCTCACATCAGGAATTGCTTCATTTAATTTGAAGAATTCTTAGAATTCCTTTATCATTATAACGTGTTCCTCTTTATTATCCATATTCTGCTGTATGGGACTTACTTTTGCTGAAATTAATATAGTTACTCCAGCATTCTGTTGGTTAAAGCTTGCATCTTTTTTTCTGCTTTTACTTTTACTCTACCTCTCTCTTTATATTTAAAGTGGATTACTTATAGAAAGTATAGAATAAGTCTTTTTTTATATTCATTCTAATCATCTCTGTTTTTAAGAGTTATATTTAGACCATTTATTGATATATTTGGATTAAAACATTCAATTGCTGGCTCTTACCTATTTTTTATTGGTTCATTTTCTCCCTGCCTTATTTTAAGTTCTTTGAAGATTTTTTAAACTATTGCATTATTATTATTATACTTTTAAAAATAGCAAGGATTTGGGGTACTTGGGTGGCTCAGTCGTTAGGTGTCTGCCTTCCACTCGGGTCATGATCCCAGCGTCCTGGGATTGAGCTCCGCATTGGGATCCATGCTCAGCAGGAAGCCTGCTTCTCCCTCTCACACTCCCCATGCTTGTGTTCCCTCTCTCGCTGTGTCTTTCTATCAAATAAACAAAGTCTTTAAAGAAAAATCAATGACTTATCTAGCTTTTCAAGATGCATTTTAAATTATTCTTCAAGTTAACTTCAAATAATTTTATTCTATCTAATGCATAAGGAACATATATCAAAATATTCACAATTCAAACTTGTCATCTTTTTTGGGTCATATATACTTTTAAAGACATTGCAAATACATAATACATTATTATTTTTGCTTGATACAGTTATAAAGAGAAATTTAAGATAAGAAAAAAATGGGTTTTACTTTACCTTAATGTATTCCATTTTCAACACTCTTCTTTTTATAAATCCAAATTTATGACATATTTCTTTTTCCTGAAAAAAATATGTATTTACTTAAAATTTTAAAAAAGTATACAAAAATCAAGGATGACCAATATCAGAATATAAATAGAATATATAGCTGTTAAATGAGGAAAGGATGGGTGGAAAGAGTGAGTAATCAATTAATTAAAGAGAAGGAAAAGGAGAAAATAAGCAAAGCAACAGAAGCATAGAATTAACCCAAAATAAAAATGGGCACATAAAATGTTGTGTATATATGTAAACTCAATGGTTACAATCCTTAGCTTTTCAAATTGAATGGAAAAAGAATCCAGATATGTGGTATTGATGAGAAATCCAACTACAGAAAATATTTAAATTAAAATATATGGAAGGCTCTAGTAAAGGGACATGAAACTAAAGAAAAAAGCTAACAGAATAATAGTAAAAACAGATTTTGTACCAAAATAATTATTAGGAATAAATGGAGCCCTTAGTTATCAGTAAAAAGTAACATAAATAACATGCAAAAATGTTGTACCTATATTCACTTCACAATATTTTCTATATATGTAAAGCAAAATTTGAGTCATTATAAAAATAATAGTCATAGTGGAAAATTTTAGTTGATTTGTTTCAGAAAATATTCAATTAAGGATACAATTTAAGGATATAGGTTATTTGAAAAACATGTGACCAGGTGGATGTATGCATATATGTGTGTGTGTGTGTGTATATATATACATATATATGTATATATATATGTATATATATACATATATGTATATATATGTATATATATATATATACATATATACCTACATATATATATATATAGATTCCTACATTCAATAATCAAGCAACATTCAGGTTTTTTTTTAAGTACACACAGAACAGTTACAAAATTAAAGTTGTAAATAACAAAGATTGTAACTATATAGATCTAATAATATGTCAAATTAAAAATTAGTAACTAAAATGTAAACCAAAATCTCAATATTTTGTGAAATTTAACATCTGTATACTTCCAAATACCTTATGGATCAAAGAGATCATAATAAAATTATAAATATTTATAAAAGAAAAATAAGAAAAGCACTATATGTTCAAACTTGGATGTAACCGATGCAATGCAAAGTTATGTAAAGGTATGTAAAGGATGTAAAGGTATGTCCTTAAATGCTTACATGTTTAAAGAAAAAAGTGGAATCTTGGGCTGCCTGCGTGGCTCAGTTGTTAAGCGTCTGCCTTCGGCTCAGGTCAGATCCCAGGGTGCTGGGATTGAGCCCCGCATGGGGCTCCCTGCTCTGGGGGGAGCCTGCTTCTCCCTCTCCCACTCCCCCTGTTTGTGTTCCCTCTCTCACTGTGTCTCTCTCTGTCACATAAATAAATAAAATAAAAAAAAAAGAAAAAGAAAAGAGTGGAATCTTAATGGAATTCTACAAGGTAAAAATGAAAGATTTAATCATTCATTATCTATGTTCCTTCCAGAAAACTTGTTATACACAAAAATAAAACATATGTAGCCTATAAATTCACATCTGTGAGGACAGGGAACAAATTTTGGAGGATGGAAAGAAAAAACATTAATTCTAACTGACTTATGAACTGCAAAAATGCAGAAAACTAATTGCTTTCATCATGGGAAAACTAACCGGAAGGATGCAGATTTGTAATACAGGACTACTACTCCCCCGACTTCTTCACCCAATCAACACACACAAGACCAGGTGTGAGAAACATGAAGTTTCTTTAAAAGTAGAACTAGAGGTAGAATGTAGGAGAGATAGAGGACTGCAATTACGAGTTTTTAATAGATGGTGAATTCTCTTACCAAATTTGTCTAGACAGGAATTCCCTTCTCAGAGCCCAGCAAGCAGCAGAACCAGAGAATTTTATGCTAAAGAGAATTTAAACCAGATGAGATACGGGTTGAGGAATTCCCAATGTTCTGGTGGCTGGGGTGAGGCAAAGTTGGTGGGGGTGTAGGAGAGAGACAGCTGCTGTAAACATCTACATACAAGTCTTAGTGTGTGGATGTAGTTTTTACTTCTCTTGGGTAAATACCTAGGAGTAAAATTCCAGAGTGGCATCATGAGTCTTCGTTTTTTAATATACTCTCAAATTGTTTTAAAATGTCTATTAATTTTCAGTGCATGATGATTTCAGTTGCTCTACATCCTCACTGATAACCTGATGCTGTCTCTTTAATTTTAGCTTTCAGTAGATTTGTAGCGGTTTCTCACTGTGGTTTTAGTTTGAACTTACTTAATGACAAATCATGTTTACAGTGTTTTTATGTTTTTGGCATTCATAAATCTTGTTTTGTGAAATGTTTGTTCGAATTGTTTGCCCTTTTAAAGTTATAAATATCCTATTATTGAGTTGTGTTTTCTTTTTATATTCGGGACATGTGCTTCATATCACATATACGCTTAGTAAATATTTTCTCCCAAACTAAGAGTTTTCCTTCATATTCTTTTATTTTTCTTTGTTTTTGTTTTTAATTCTCTTTCTTTATTTTTTTAACAAAAAAACATTCATTTATTACTGTTTTGGAGGTTGGAGAAGGCCAAGATCAAGGTACTAGAAGAGTCAAGTTTATGGTGAAGGCCATCTTTCCTCTTTAGAGATGGCCATCTTGTTGCAGCCTCACATGGTAGAGAGTAGAGAAAAAAGAGAAAGCTCTCTTATGTTCTTATAAGGGTATTAATCCCATCATGAAGGTTCATATAAGACATGATGTAGGAGTGAGGATTTTTTTTCGCAAATGAGTGTTATTTTTTAATCTTTTGTTGGAAAGACTATATAAAAATTAATGTTGATTACTCACTTCTAGTATATATAAGATAGATTAATTATTGTAAATTGATCTTTTTTTCTACAAACTTTCTAAAGCCACTTAATTCTAGCGGGATTTTTAAAACTTTAATATTTTCTTCGTATACACTAATGTATTTTGAAAGAATTTTTTTAAAAACTTCTACTTTTCAGTAAGTATGCCTTTTGTTTCTTTTGCCTCATTCTTGTGTCTTTGTAACACATTTATATTAACTTCCTAAGGAATCCGTGGAGGGTGGGGCGGTCAGCTCCCTGTTTCTGCCATGCTGGTCTTGGAGGAAAGGACAGGGAGGCTAATACTGGTATGCAGAGGCCAGATGGCAGGCAGGTTTCCCCGAAGAGCTGTCAGGTCTATCCAGGAAGAGCCCTCAGGTTTCCAGCCAGACCAGCTCTTGTCACACCATCAACCAATGGGAAAAAATATGCCATGTTGGAGGAGGCTGCCCATGCTGAAGATAAGACATGCGAAATGATGGTTGTGGGTTTTGCGAAACCAACAAGTTGTTTGCCAGATAGAGATTCACTGTAACAGTGCGGGTCCCAGGACACGGGAGAGGTCTGGCAAGGAAGACCTGCTGAACATGAAGCCAAGCCACTGGAGAAGAGGGTGTCCTGGTGCTGACCCTGCCCCCAGACCGTTCTGGAACTGGGTAAGGATCCAGCCCTGTAGTCACCATGGAAGGAGGCTGACACTAGTGATCTTTTCCAGGAGGAAGTTGGTGTTGGATTTGCATTTAGGCAGGTGCCAAGCAACACAGCGAGACGACGCTGTACCCCTGGTCTTCCTGGGGCCTGGATGGTCCCTCACTCTCCTCTCCCACTCCAGGGGCCCACGGGAGTCAGCCAGCAGCATCTGCCCTTGGGGCACATCTGTGTCACATCAAATGGAGGGACTAATATAGAACAAGAGTGGACTGGTGGTAAGTGCTGTCTTGTGCCAGCTACATTGGGCTTGGGCTCATCCCTTGGTGGAGCTCTCTAGGTGAAGCACGGAAGCTGATGCTTTTGCCTCCTCTTCCGTGTGAGGAGGAGAGGACGGACGTAGGGGGAGCAGTCTTCACTCGAGGCTCCAAGTGGTCCTAGGACACACACCCCAGCCAGTGGTGGGGACGCCTCATCCTCCTGCACGTACCTCAAGCCGCGCCCTCTGCACAGGCAGCTCTGGATGATGCGGATGCTGGCACAGTGGAACCCGCAGCTGTTTACATGCTGCAAACTTCACTAAGGAGCTGGAGTGCATCGAGCATCAGTCCCGGCTACAGAAGTGAGCCCAGCGGCGCTGTTGGGCAGGAACAGGTCTACTGGGCCAACTAGTTCCAAAGGTACAGGAGAGGCCAGCCTCTCCATCGAAGATCCGCGATGCTCCAGGTCCTTGGGGGTGCCAACTGCCCGTAACACCGTCTTCCTGTGAGGCGGCCACAGATGATCCCTTATGCAGGGAACCGAATGGGGTAGGGTTGAGGATGGGGCTGCATCTGCGGGAAGGCTGGACTTGGTTGTTACTCCAGAACCCAGCCGGAGGAGAAAGAAGGCGCGGGAGAGCCGAGACACCGCCTCCCGGTCGGCGGAGCGCATGCGCGTCAGGCCTGGGACAACCGCTAAAGCGCCCTGGGGAATTACAGTTGAGCCAAGCGCCATCGACGCTGCGGAGAAACAAGACTCTCCGGGGCAAGGGCATGGCTGTCTCTCCTCTGTCCCTCGCTTCATTTTCTTAATGATGTCTTCAGGTGAGCATTATTTTAAAGTTTTGGTAAAGTTTAATTTATCATTTTTTTTCCTTCAAATTTTGCGTATTTTGTGTACTATCAAAGAAGTCTTTGCTAACTGAAGGGCATATGTATTTTCCCCAAGTTTTCTTTTAGAAGTTTCTGATTTTAACGCTTATATACAAATTTACATAATCCACTTGGAATTAGGATTTTTGTATAAGACATGATGTAGAAGTGAGGATTTTTTTCGCTAATGAATATTATTTTTTTATCTTTTGTTGGAAAGACTATATAAAAATTAATGTTGATTACTTACTTCTAGTATATGTAAGATATATTAATTGTTGTAAATTGATCTTTTCTCTACAAACTTTCTAAACCCACTTAATTCTAGTAGGATTTTTAAAACTTTAATATTTTTCTTCATATACACTAATGTATTTTGAAAATGTTTTTTTAAAACTTCTACTTTTCAGTAAGTATGCCTTTTGTTTCTCTTGCCTCATTCTTGTGTCTTTGTAACACATTTATATCAATTTCCTTGAAGTCTTTAACTATTAAATTCAAAATCTGGGTCTTTTTGAAATCAAAATTTTATTGGCTTTTTTCCCCCTGAAGGTTGGGCTCACTTACCTATTTCTTTACATATCAAGAAATTTTGGTTTATTTTTATTATCTTTTTACTGAGATATAATTGACATATAACGTTGTGTAAATTTAAGTTGTGCATGTTGATTTGATACATTTACATATTGCAATATGATTACCACTATAGCTATGAGCTAACACCTCTGCCACATCACACTTACCTTGTGTGTGTGTGTGTGTGTGTGTGTGGTGAGAACAATTAAGACCTAGCCTCTTAGCAACTTTGAAGTTTATAATACGGCACTGTTGGCTATAATAACTAGGCTGTGTACTAGATGGCAGGACATATTTATCTACTAGTTGCAAGGGAGATGTTGTTTAAGGGTAGTAATTCTGGTTTAAAATTGGGTATTTATATAGTTGGTTGCTGAGTTTTAGTAGGCAATGCACTTGCCTGTATTAATATTTAACATTTGCCTGCACAGTTATTGTTATTGTTTTTGCTGACTCTATGAATCTCTCCTGTACACAAGTAGTTTAGTTTCTGCATAATATGATCTGGTATTTTCAGTATTCACATATTGGATATTGTTCCCAATTATTTATAATGATAATCTTGTACCTCTCATAATGTTTATTTCTTTTTCCTTTTTTTTTTCACTTTAAGAGCTTTTCTTCAAACTTGCTTAACAACTGATAAATTTTTCTACTGATTTATTGCATTTTTTTGTTTCTTATGTTTTTAGTTTGTTCTTTGTGCTGACTGGATTAACTCCGTTCTTTTCTCTTTTTAGTGTAGATTTGAATGGATTTTTCATTTACATGACATTTTCCCTTATTTCTTCTATTGAATATTTGATATTTTCTTGCTTTTGAATATTAGCCAGTTTTTCTTGTGATTTTAGATATTTTACATTGAAGTCACATATTCTTGCTTTCTGTGCAAACAGAACAAAATGAAAAAAGACTACAAAGATTACTGCAAAATAGACAGTACCCTTAGTTCGTGTTTCAATTTCTTAGCAAAGATTTTACTCTGTTTTTCAATTTTCTAGTTAGAGACAGAAATGCTGAATTTCTAGTACAATTCCTTGATTTCTAGCACTTTATTTTTTTTTCTTTTCTATTGCTTTCTTCTTTTTATTTCTTTTGCTTTGCTTTCAAGTTCTTAGAGCTTTTTTTTTTTTTTTTTTAAAGATTTTATTTATTTATTTCACAGAGGGAGAGAGATCACAAGGAGGCAGAGAGGCAGGCAGAGAGAGAGAGAGGGGGAAGCAGGCTCCCCGCCGAGCAGGGAGCCCGATGCGGGCCTCGATCCCAGGACCCTGAGATCATGACCTGAGCCGAAAGCAGAGGCATTAACCCACTGAGCCACCCAGGCGCCCAAGTTCTTAGAGCTTTAATGGTACATGGAAAGTAAAGTTTTTCCTTCCACTTCATGACTAGACATCTCCAAATGTACATTGCCACTAGCAGCCAGTCCCTAATTTCAACTTGTTACTTGGAATATTTATAGCTACCTACCCTACTTTTAAAATATGCCATGAACTTGGAGAACATGGAATTTCAGAGGTTGAAGGAGGGGTGATCTTAACTTACAAGTGAATTTCTTAAGTGAGAAAACAGATGTCTGCCATCTTCTCTGACCATGCCTCAAGTTTCTGGGTCAGAGGATGATGGTGATCAATATAAAAATGAAACATCTTTCTAACTTTTTTCTCGGTGTCCTCATGAAGCAATTTTGACATATGTCAAAAGTAGGTTAGGTTTTTCATATTTGAGCTTCATTTTTTTAAATTTTATTTTATTTTTTCAGTGTTCCAAGATTCATTGTTTATGTATCATACCCAGTGCTCCATGCAATATGTGCCCTCCTTAATACTCACCACCAGGCTCACCCATCTTCCCACCTCGCTCCCCTCTAAAACCTCAGTTTGTTTCTCAGAGTCCACAGTCTCTCATGGTTCTTCTACCCCTCTGATTTCCCCCAATTCACTTTTCCTTCTCCTAATGTCCCCCATGTTATTCCTTATGTTCCACAAGTAAGTGAAACCATATGATAATTTACTTTTTTTGCTTGACTTATTTCATTCAGCATAATATTTGAGCTTCAGATACCTTATTTTTTTTAAAGATTTTATTTATTTATTTGACAGAGAGAGAGAGATTGCAAGTAGGCAGAGAGGCAGGCAGAGAGGAGGAAGCAGGCTCCCTACCGAGCAGGAAGCCCAACACAGGGCTCGATCCCAGGACTCTGAGATCATGACCTGAGCTGAAGGCAGAGGCTTTAACCCACCGAGCCACCCAGGCACCCCTTCAGATACCTTATTAATAAGAGATTTCCCTTTATATTTTGTCAGATTGTTTTCCCATCTTTCTTTTTCCACTTGCTGAAAGTTTTCATTTATATATATATATATATATATATATATATATATATATATATATACACACACACACACACACATACATATATGTACACACACATAAAAAATGTTGAGACCCTAAATAGGTGGATGCTTAGCCATGTGCCATTTTGGTCTACATGAGTCTAGAGGTACTTTCTACATGCTCATGATTAAACTACATCTCTTCCCTTTGACGGAAAAATCTTCTTGATTTTCTTTTGTGAGGTCATGTAGGGAAGCTGAGCCATAAATCCTTTCTTCCCTACTGTTTTTTTCATAAGGTATCTCTGTTTTCAGAGCTTTTTTTATACTTCCAGAAGTCTTATACCAGACCATCCAAAAAAGATTTTAAGAACTGGACTCTACTTATGACAGGATTCCCAAGAATTTATAAGATTTAAAACAATGCATTTGCATCAATGTATTCTGTTGCATTATGGATGAAAAGGTATAAACTGAAAATACAACTTACTCTGATTTTTTAAAAAAGATTTTATTTATTTATTTGAGAGAGAGAGAGAACACACAAGCAGGTGGAAGGGCAGAGGGGCAAGCAGACTACTCCTGAGCCTGGAGCCCATCGTGGGGCTCGATCCTAGGACCCTGAGGTCATGACCTGAGCTGAAGTCAGATACTTAGCTGACTGGGCCCCCCAGGCACCCCACAACTTACTGTGACTTTTAAAATTAAAAGTTGTGAGTAAAGAGAAATTACTATGTTAGTAATTATTAGATTGAGTTGTCTTCACTACAAGGCTTTAAATTATTGGAAGTATGGGTAGTATCCCTTTTCTTACCATTGATTCATTTGTGGAGGCAGTAAATATCTGTTGAATTAATTTTTAGTATGGTGATCTAAATTTGAATGAACAAACACAATGTGTATCACTCTATTCAATGTTTCAAAAGTAAATATTAATTTAAATATTGAAATTTATATATACAGATTAAATGTGATACCTTTTGCTTTTGCTATTTAGAATTTGCTCTGAGATATAATGAATAGGGTCAGGAGGCCCAAAGTCTCATTTTGCTTTCTTCAGTTACTACTTCTATCACTCTGAGCAGGTATCTTTATTTCTCTAATACAAATTTTATACCTCCAAAATGCTGATAGAATACCTGCATTGCCTTATTCATGTCTTCCCCCAATGATTGAATATGGTAATATATGAAACAAATTTAAGCTATTGAGTGATATTCAAATCATAATTAATATTACCAGCTAATTTAGAGAATGATTTTGGATACATACATGCTTATTAAATACATGGATAAATAGAGAAGTATATCTGACTATACAGTTCAGTACATGCAATGCCCTCTCAAATGACAGCCTTGTTTTCAATCACTCTGCTTGTTATTTCACCTTAGAACATTGCTAGGTTAATCTATATAATCATTTTTTATGTTTTTCTCATTGTCAATAGAAAAGTTAAAATGTCTTAGCATGATATGTTGAGTACTTTTTAAGTTTTCTTCTTATAACTTCATATAATCTCATCTCTAGCACCTAAACTCTCTTTTTCCGCTGTTCTTTGTGTGTTTTGTATTTTGCAGGAACCCAAACTGCTTGTAAATACCTGGGCATGCCAGGGTCTTTCATGATTTTTTGCCTTTAATCACAGCCTTCATTATTGCAGAAATAGCCTAACCTTTTTTGATGTATCCATCAAAATTTAATATTCAAGTCCAGGGTCAAATATGACCTTATCTTGAAATCGTTTTATATTTGCCAGTCAGATTTAAATGCTGACTCTTTGGAGCAGTCCTATGATTTTATTTAAACCTTTATATATTCATCAAAATGTGCATAGTTGTATTACTGATTTTATTCTATCTGTTGCTACAAAATGAACCCTTTGAGAACAGGAACTAATTGTTTTCAGATTTGACATAAATGCAGACTAATTTTCATGCAAATAAATTAGAGTTAAAATCATGAACACTTATATAGTTATATGATGCTAAACAGGTAATTTAACTTTGTCTCAGTTTGCATATTTATAAAATTGAGAATATAATGCCTAAGGGATAGGCTTTTTAGAACAATTAAATTATATTGTTTATGTTATTATTGTTATTTTGCTTTTTTAAACTTTCAACATAATATTCATTCTCTTCCACTACTGTTCGGAATTCAGCACTCTGCTTAAATACACACACAAAAAATTGTTGAAAAATTATTAGAAATTTGACTACATGCCTCTGTAGCTATGTTTTACAATATCACCTGTTGAAAAGTATATGCTCACTGATCAAGTATGCTCATAAAGACTGACTAAACTTCAAGGACGTTTGTGGTTAAAGTCTGACCTTACTGACCTTAATTTCAGTTAGGAATTGGATTGCTGATAAAATATTTAAAGCAAGAAGAGTTTGATATTAAATTTCACGTTAGGCATTAACCAAGTTAAACACTGCATCAAAGTAAAAGGAATACTTAATTACTGTTGAATCACTGTGATCACTTGGTGACACTTTTGCTACTGTATTCTCATCAGGCATGACCTTCCATTCTGCAAAGTCTTCAAAATACTGAATGAACTGACCGTTTATTGATTACACTTTCATACTGATGCAGTGCAACATTTCACATGCAATTGAGACACTTATTACTTTGAAGAATAAAGTGGCAGAATGAATCCCACGGGGCTGTTAAAAGCAAAGAACACTACAAAATGTATTGGATTATTTGACATTAAAATGAGCCCATGTTTTATTGGTAGCACCTACCTGTCTTTCCAGACTTTTAAAATATATGTTATTCAGGCAATGTGAAGAGCCATCATAGAAAGTCACTAACAAAAGAGAAAACCTCAGAAGAGGCTACTGTGCTAGGAGTCAGCATGTCTGATTTTAGACTTTGGTGCTGGCTAAATGTTTTCTTAAGAGATAGTTCACCGTTTTGATGCTCTGTGTCTTTATGAGTCAGATGAAGGGAATTGACTTGTAATTTCAATGATGATTGCCAAATTAAAATTTTTGTGAGAGGTATTGAATATATCCAGTATCTATACATTTATATCTGTGTCTTTGCATAGAGCTAGCTATATCTATCTACCTATTACATGTATCCATGTATATGTATATCGAGATTTTAGATATATTTACATTTGCAGTTGTCTGCCTAGATATGATATAGCTTAAGAGTATTTAATATAGAGTATCACTATTCTGTACTCTCATTTTTGGAACATAGTACACAGTTTATTTTCTAATTAAACCATTTTGAGGATGGTAGTGAATAAAGAAACTTCAGTTCACAACATTTAGAGTCTCAAAAAAATGCTCAATGGTTTATTTGGAAATGTTCTTGAATGTTGTTAAATAAAAATTACCTTACAATTTAAAAACACAAAACAAACAATCTGATTTAATTGAACTCAAGGGATATAAGAATCCCCATCTAATTTACCATATCATTAAGTAAAAAAAGACTGGATTTTCTTATTTGATAGTTGGTTTTTGTGATTGGCAATGCACTTCAGTCATTACTTTCTGAGCAAAGGGTCTTTTACTTTAAGTACCTTTAGAGTTAGAAAAACAATTATATTTCTTTATTTACAGTCAGTCATGATATCTTATAATAACAGAACACCTTTTGAGCAAAATTGGTACAGTATAGACCCATAAGAATGTAGGCATCAGGGGCGCCTGGGTGGCCCAGGCTGTTTAAGTGTCTGCCTTCGGCTTAGGTGATGATCTCCAGGTCCTGGGATTGAGCCCCGCATAAGGCTCCCTGCTCAGTAGAAAGTCTGCTTCTCTCTCTCTCTCCTCCTCTGCCCTTCCCCTCCCCACTTCTCATTCTCTTTCTCTCTCCCTCTCCAATAAATAAAATCTTAAAAAAAAAAAAAGAATGTAGGCATCAGGAAGTGCTGATTTTTGTGAAATGTTTGCAAAGAACACTCATACAACAGAGACAACAAGTGCATGAATCTGTAATTTATGAACTAAAACTCCAGCATGATTTCTATAAATTAATAACATGTAGCTGTAAATTATAGTCTCAGTTCTGAAGTCAGTAACTTGTGATCTTTTGACTTTTTTTTCAGGGCACAAAAGAGTTTTCAAAGTTCTTATCCTTCACCAACCTCATTTTTTTGATTTAGAGGCAAATGATGGAAATTAAAATATTAGTTAATACAAATGGTCAATATATTTGTACAAAATTGATGTATCACAAATGTTAATATACTTAGGGAATACCTAATAATGTAGATTTCTGATTCAGTAATTTTAAGTGATCTAACAAGTATTCCAGATAATGACAAGGGGTCTCTGACCCCACACTCTGTAGCAAAGTATATGGTTTGGATGATGGTTCATCCACTCTATATGCTAAAGGAGTTTTCAAGAAGGAGAAAAGTAAACGTCTTAAAGAATTTCAAAGGAAGAGGTTGTGCTCTCTTGAGGAACAATCTTGTAATGTTTTAGCAAAGATAAGCAGTAACTATTCCCCAAAGAGACTGATAGTCATTTACCAAGTAACTATATACTGAGGAAAGATGTCTTTCAGGAGTTTTGGTATAGGGTCTGGAGGGACACTAATATCAAGAGAATCAAAATGCTTTCATAATTCCCCTCTTACACTGGGATTATTCAGAAGCTTTGTAATAAGGACTTGGTCCTGGTCCAAGGTTTTTTCACATAAAGTCTGTGGATCTAATGTCTAGGACCAATCTTTGGGTTTTTCACCTTTCCCTGAATGTATAATTGGAGTAGACATTGTTAGCATGACACTAACACTGTGTCCCTTGACCTATGTAGTCAGTTCTGTTATTGGGGAAAAGGGGGGAAAAAAAGTCCTTACAACTTTCCTCCTTTGACCAAATTAATAAAATTGGAGCAATAATGTATCACAGGTGCAATGACAAAAATTAGAACCACTCATATGAACTTAAAGAACGCGTGGTTTATGGTATCCATCGTATTTGCTTTTGTCTAAATTATATCTGTAAATTATGGCAGAAAATAATGAACTAAGTTAAATTTAAAAAGAAATTGTAGCCCCAGTTTGTACTGCCTCATTTGATGTGGTATTTTTTCTAGAACATATTATCACATTCAGCTTGATATTCAGCTACTAATCTAGTACATTCTTTTCAGTACCATTAGGAAAGAACATGAGACTAGTAGTAGTCATTTTTAGTCTTGCCCTGGGGTGAAGTTAACTCTCCTGCTCTCTGTCACTATATAGTCCAAATAAATTCTTCTTAAACTGACATTTAACAGAAAATCCACTGAAGTACTTATCTTGGTGACATTGTACTAATGACTTAATTAGCAATATTCCAGATAAACTGGTAAGATACCAGTGGTTAGAAGATAAACTCTCCAGATGTCTTCCATGATCAGAGAACTATTTAGGAATGGGGTGATCTTGAGCATGCTGGGATATCTTTTCTTAAAAAAGGCAATATATTTCTTCTTGAACCTCTGACAACTGAAAGAGACATGATGTTTGATCAGCTTAAGTTTTGGAAAGAGCATGTACAATACTCTTTTGGGTACTTCTTGACCTATTTTCTAGGTAGCTCAGGTTGCCATTTCTGAAAAATCTCTGTAGCAGGTCCAGGCTATTGTCCAAGTATCTATAGCAGATGATGATGCCTTGCAAGGTTCCTGGCAAGTCATGAGGTGTCTATACTGAGAGGTGTCTCAGCATAATCTTATACGTTCTGGAGCAAGGGCATGCCACTTTAAACTGAATGCACTGCCTCTTCAAAACCATATTTTAAAAATATTTTTTAATTATGACTAATGTTAGATAAAAACTAGAGCAACAGCACTGTAAAGGCTGCTTGTAGGCAGTCTTGAGCAATGGAAAGGAGACAGACCCATCAGGCGAACCATCTCAAGGTATCCATAGGTCCTAACCGACCAATGGATAATTTACAAGTAGACACAGTTACCAAAAAAGGGAGAATTCTCTATGTCATCATACCTCCTCATCTACTCTTTAAAAGCAGCTCCCACCCACTGCCTCATTGCAGACAGCCTCTCCTTTGCTCTTCTGCCCGCAGCTCCCTTGTTGTGTATTCAATAAACTCTCTTCTTTGTTTTGCCTCAGGTGAATTCTTGTCACCAACCACACCCCTACTAGCTTCCACCGGATCAGTCACCCACATTAGGGGGCTCCCATCTAATAGAGAGTTACCCCACTTAGACACTACAGGTACCACTGTTAGTGATTCTCTGGTCCATTCCCTTGGTCTGAACAGATTACCCACAGAGCCCTTCGCATTAGAGTACTCCATCTTTCTTAGAAGTTGACTTAACAATCATCATGTGTTCATTCTTACTTCGTGAAGATATCATCCCAATGTAATAGGTTAAAAATTACGTATTTCAAATCTTTTTGTAGGGTGACTTCTAGAAACTCAAATAACATGTTTATATAATAGATTTCAAAATTCACTATTATTTATAACAAAAAAATTTTTGCTTTAATCTTTGTGCTGGTATGATATTTTCTTGATTTCTGAACATTGCAATTTGGATAAGAGCATGCTAATGACAGACACTTCCCTATTAATATTAGAACATGTTGTTATAGATTTAATACTACAACACCAATTAGCACATTACCATCCAAAAAATGTTACAGTAGGGATTTAGAAAAAAAATGCTTGACAAATAAGGCAGGTATGATTTATGCTTTTAAGATTATCCAGGGAATAGCAAGATATCTTCCACTGAAGTAATTGGCTTTTTTCAGAAGAGAGAGGGATTGAGATGAAATAAAACCGAAAGTTTGGTCTCTTGTTCCAGTTTTGCCACTTACTTTAATGGTCTTGGGCATGTCACCTTCTCTCTTTATGTCTTATAGGATTTTGTGTAGAATCGATGAGAAAAAATGCATAAAGTTTTTTTGAAATTATAACAGTATTAAAAATACATTTTAAAAGTAATCTTAATCCTTACAACCCAAAGCAAGATGTGTGTGTGTGTGTGTGTGTGTGTGTGTGTGTGTGTGTATTCAAGTTTTTTGCCACATGGATATAAGTCCTCATAGTTAAAATCAAATACATAATTCTCTTTTTAATTTTTGAAATGACTTGATAGACTAATATGTACATAACATACCAAGATCTTTCTTGGATTGGCTTGAGGTTGAAGGTATGGTGATACAAAGATGAGAAAATGAAGTAGTAGGTAGTTATTCAAAAATATTTTTAGTGTTTCAATGACTACTTTGGACATGAGGTAATCTGTAATTTTTCATATTTCAGAAGAACAAAGTAAAAAAGAACACTAATTTTGTATTGCCTTCACACTTAATTGAAATACTAGTAAAACCCAAAACTAATAAAAATATTTCCATAATCATTATTAAGTTAAAATTCGGTACTGTAGCTTTGGAATACTTTTTTCCTCCAGGCTTGAGTGAACAACATAATGAGCTTTAGTATAAAGAAAATGTGCAAAGTGATTGGCCAAAGCTTTGGAGTCAAGCAATGTGATTTTAAAGTTTCTCATTTCTCTTACTTTCAAGCTGTTTGATAAGGAACTAGTTGGTTTTTTTTTTAACTGATATTCATAATACAAAGTAAGTGCTGAATAAATTTAAGTTTTCTTGCTTGTATTCAAAGTTACTTTTGTATAGACATCTGTACTGGAACCTTGAGAAAAGCTTGCACTAAAGTACCTAAGCTTCTAGCAATTGGAATCTCTGAAACATAAGTTAAGATGAATAAGATGATTCATGATCTCTTCATTTAGAACAAATGCAGTAGAGGTCCAATTATCTTTTCTGTCTTTACTGCTTTGCTCCTAGAGTTGATAAAAATAAAGGCAATATGCCAAGTATACACTGCCTTTGATTAGAATTGAAAATACTGTCAAACGCTGAGCTTTTATTTTCTCAAATCACAGTCATGCTGTATTCTTTCTTTCATTGAAAAATACAGCAAGATTTTGATGACATTTCTTCAAATGAAGGGCAGATGAAAGGTATTAATCAAATAGGACCAAATCTACAGATCTGGGTTAGCTGTGAGATGTTGTATCTGCAGGCACTTTAGTTAAGAGCTCCTAACTATGTTTAAGGGACCAGTTGCCTGTTTAAGGTATTTACACTTAGCTTCTCGGAAGATTTGATATTGCCATGCTATACATGCAGATACAAACATAGAAATATATATACAAGTATACATCTGTATGCTTTTGTTTGTTTATATATATATATATATGTACATCCATTTACACTTACATATATGCATATATTTGAGTATATTTGAGTGGTTCTTTAAATATCTTATGCCTAGTAAAGAAATAGCCTATGATAATAGAATAAACTGTTTATGAATATGCTTTAATGGGCACCTGGGTGGCTCAGTGGGTTAAAGCCTCTGTCTTTGGCTCAGGTCATGATCTCAGGGTCCTGGGATCGAGGCCCACATTGGGCTGTCTGCTCAGCAGGGAGCCTGCTTCCTCCTCTCTCTCTCTCTCTCGCTGCCTGCCTCTCAACCTACTTGTGATCTGATCTCTCTGTGTCAAATAAATAAATAAAACCTTTAAAAAATATATGCTTTAAGTTGTTTGATTATATGATGTGTATATTCTGGTTACTCCAAAATACCCCCTGTGAAAAATCTAGTACTTTTTTCATGTATACATTCATTGTTTTTTAAAATAGGTTTTGAATATGAATTCACTCTTTTTTTTATTAACATATAGTGTATTATTTGTTTCAGGGGTACAGGTCTGTGATTCATCAGTCTTACCCAATTCACAGCACTCACCATAGTGCATACCCTCCCCAATGTCCATAACCCAACCACCCTATCCCTCTCCCCCACTCCCAGCAACCCTCAGTTTGTTTGGTGAGATTAAGAGTCTCTTATGGTTTGTCTCCCTCCCTGGTCCCATCTTGTTTCATTTTTTCCCTCCCTACCCCCCACGATCCCCCGCCCTGCCTCTCAAATTCCTCATATCAGAGAGATCATAATGACAATTGTCTTTTTCTGATTGACTTATTTCACTTAGCATAATATCCTCTAGTTCCATCCACATCATTGCAAATGGCAATATTTCTGTTTTTTGATGGCTTCATAGTATTCCATTGTATGTATATATACCACTTCTTCTTTATCCATTCATCTGTTGATGGACATCTAGGCTCTTTCCATGCTTTGGCTATTGTAGACATTGCTGCTATAAACATTCGGGTGCACGTGCCCCTTCAGATCACTACATTTATATCTCTAGGGTAAATACCCAGTAGTGCGATTGCTGGGTCGTATTTTCAACTTTTTGAGGAACCTCCATACTGTTTTCCAGAGTGGCTGCACCAGCTTGCATTCCCACCAACAGTGTAGGAGGGTTCCCCTTTCTCCACAACCTGTCGTTTCCTGACTTGTTAATTTAGCCATTCTGACGGGTGTGAGGTGGTATCTCACTGTGGGTTTGATTTGTATTTCCTTGATGCTGAGTGATGTTAAGCACTTTTCCATGTGTCTGTTGGCCATTTACATTTAATGCAATCCCTATCAAAATACCATCAACTTTTTTCAAAGATATGGAACAAATAATCCTAAAATTTATATAGAACCAGAAAAAACCCCAAATAGAGGAATGTTGAAAAAGAAAACTAAAGTTGGTGGCATCACAATTCCAGACTTCAAGCTCTATTACAAAGCTGTAATCATCAAGACAGTTTGGTACTGGCACAAAAATAGACACATAGATCAGAGGAACAGAAGAGAGAGCCCAGAAATGGACCCTCAACTCTGTGGTCAACTCACCTTTGACAAAGCAGGAAATAATGTCCAATGGAATAAAGAGAGTCTCTTCAGAAATGGTATTGGGAAAATGGACAGCCACATGCAGAAGAATGAAACTGGACAATTTCCTTACACCACACTCAAAAATAGACTCAAAATGGTTGAAAGACCTCAGTGTGAGGCAGGAATCCATCAAAATCCTTGAGGAGAACACAGGCAGCAACCTCTTCAACCTCAGCCACTGCAACTTCTTCCTAGAAACATCACCAAAGGCAAGGGAAGCAAGGGCAAAAATGAACTATTAGGACTTTGTCAAGATCAAAAGCTTTTGCACAGAAAAGGAAATAGTCAACAAAACCAAAAGAAAACTACAGAATGGGAGAAGATATTTGCAAATGACATATCAGATAAAGGGCTAGTATCCAAAATCTATAAAGAACTTAATCAAATTCAACACCCAAGAACAAATAATCCAATCAAGAAATGGGCAGAATACATGAACAGATATTTCTGCAATGAATTCATTCTTTTAAAAATCCTGGAATAGATTGATAGGATATAAATGCTTCCTTTTAAGGGATACTTTAATTTCAGAATATCAAACTGCATCTTTGCAGAATGATTCACACAGATATTTGGAAGAAACACTTCATAACCGTAAATTTGGAGTTTTACTATTTAGCTACACATTATTATTTTTTTAAAGATTTTATTTATTTATTTGACACAGAGAGATCACAAGTAGGCAGAGAGGCAGGCAGAGAGAGGGGAGAAGCAGGCTCCCCGCTGAACAGAGAGCCCGATGTGGGGCTCAATCCCAGGACCCTGGGATCATGACCTGAGCCGAAGGCAGAGGCTTAACCCACTGAGCCACCCAGGCACCCCGCTACACATTATTTTTAAAGTGGACTTCCTTAATATGAAATGAAGTCCTGATGGGAAAAGGAAAAGGGAAACTGCTACTCTCAGGAGAAAAAGTAAAATAGTTGTAACATTCTCTCTTTTCTTTGTATGTTTCATCAAATTTTACTTCATACCTAATTTATATATGAAATATCTAAACAACTTCTGCTGTAAAAAATTCAGATTTTAATAAAGTATAAGCTTTCGATATTTGACATTGATGTCTCACCTCATTTTTTTGCTGCTGAGTGTGCATATTATTTATACATGTCAATACTAAACATGTCAGCAGCTTTCATTTAATCAGGGAGATTATGATGTCCTTAAATCATCCTTTACATGTAATACACAATTTTCTATTATTGAATATTTTCCCAACTAAGCTTTATACTTATGCTAGTTAAATGTTAAGAAATATATAATGCTGATGGAAAACTTTTTAAAATTGTAGTGTATTTTCACATTCAATTTTGAAATATATTTTTATGTAAATGTACATGTAAATATTAGGTAAAGATGAGTTCTACTGGAAAATATAGTGTGTTGTTGATATTTTTGGTTTTAGCTCCCTATCTCTGATCCGTTTTGACAGTTTTTAAAAATTTCCCTAGCATACAGTTGTAAACAGTTATTCTTTATCCATTTCCCTATGGCTACTAATACTGTCATATTTAAATTTCTGCGTTCCAATTCAATCTTAGTGAACTATACATTTCATAGATTTTCATCAAATAATTAAAAACGACTTAGCATTCTGAATTTTAAAACTTTTCTCCCAATTTTTCTGATCTAATAAAATCAATTTTTAAAAACAAGTATAAAATTTAATTGTAGTTGTAATGAAAAAAAGATGAATGTTGATGTAAATATTGTTCGAATGAGAATATGCATATCTGACCAAAATGATAGATTGAAGAAAACGATTTTTGGTTTTAGGCCTTCATATGCTATCTTCTGATTTTTATGGCTACGTGCAAAGTACTATGCTAGGAACTATACTTTTGTACTCATAATAGTTCAATTTTGATATTCACTATGTTTATTTTTTCACATTTATGTATCTCTGAAATTGGCTTTGCCTAAAATGATTCACTTCAGACTGTACTTCAAGGATCATCCATCCATTTAATTATTTAATAAATATGAAGAAACTATGGAATGTGAAATATGGAACTGTGGAATATGCTACTCTCCTTGTTGTAGGAAGATGTTAAATATGAGTCAGAGGCCAGAGGCTGCCTTCAAGCAGAGGTCATGTATTAGTAAAGAAATATCATACTTTTATTTTAGAATCATAATACAATTAGATAGGTGCCACGAAGGAAGTAGGGCTTTTGGTAGGATTAAATAAGAAGGCATGTGTAAAATGTGTAGAACAGTGCTAATAAATTTTAGATAATGATGATGGTGTTGGTGCTCGTGGTGGTGGTAGCAGTGATCATGATTATCAGCGCATATCAGTATATGGCTTGAATTTTCCTAGATCCTCATTCTGACTCCCTATTTCTAAATGTCTCAAAGTGGCTTATTTATTTTCTCACAAACAAATGTATTTCTTGAGCTTTCTCTTACATGTATCTATAAGAAGACTTAACACAATGAACTAATAAACTTCACCATCCACTTACATCTGAGTGAGTTAGGCAACTCAGTTTTTCTACTTCAGTTTTGCTATCAAAAATGGCAATAATTCTAAAACTATTTACTTCCTAAGTATTTTCATTCTTGACTGAGTTAATCTATTAAATTGGAAAGTTGTCTAATATATAGTAATTACTTTACAAATGGAGTTATTTTTTATTGTGAAACCTCAGATTCTCTTTGCATTTAGGGGGTGGTGGACAGTGAGTGTTCCCAATTTATAGTTCCCTTTGTTTACATACTCTGAAAACTTGTTGAGTGCCTAGAATGTTTCAAACACTCAGCTAACCTTATCTCAGCTATCTCCTCTGTCTTTTGCCTAGAAGCTGATTTTACAGTGAAATCAGCATCAGTGTTGGAGCCCAGGATACTTCGATTGATTTCTAGTCTACTTATTAAATATAAAACCTCAAGAGTATTAATTTAGTATATTTGCCTTAGTTACCTTGACTGTATAAGGGCCATAGTGCCTTGTTACATAATTTTCATGAACATTGAGTCAAAGAACAGAAAAATGCTTTATGCAGCTCCTGGCACTGTTGCTTCTTCTCTTTAGTTATCTCCCATCAGATTCCTTTGGGCTGTTTACACCCAACAATAACAAAAAGAATGTTCTTCAATCTAGTTTGATTAAGGAAAACTCTGTCCATTACTTCAGAAGTCTCTAAACATCTAGGATCACAAAACATGATGTTTCTATAATTAGAGGTGATCTTACCCAACAATAACAGAAGTGGTTGAAATAGCCCCATACAGCTTATATCATTTGTTGTTACACAGTCAAATAAATAGGTTGACTGGTTATTTCCTCAACAACTATAAGAAACTTAAATGGAATATAGCTGTAGTACTACATGCAGAACTTACTTTCTCATTGGTGGGGGTGGGGAGCAGGGCCACAATAATTATAAGCAGGAAAGGAGAGGTGAAAGTAGTGTTTGTCTGCCTAGTACCAGCATACGTGGGTGTAAAATTAAAATATCAATTTAACACTGTGAGTATAACATTGCTTACATACTGACAATTAAATACAAACTTTAAACTATACCATCATGTTCATTCGTAGAGCAGCTAAATAGTGAGAGGATGTCAGAGGAGTTATGAATAAGAAGAGTGCTTCTACTGCAAATAACCTCTACAATCTTGACATAGGATAATGAGAGAAATCTACAGTGTGACACTGAGAGCTAAATAGGTAAACTATATACACCATTATTTCATAGAAGCTACTTTAACACAGTACCTTTAATCCTACTCTATTAATGTGTTTTTTGGAGAAAGGAACAGTTTTTACCTACTTATGTTTCAAAGCTCACATGTGCTACAACTATGATTAAATTATATTTCTTCTTTCATTGTTTATGTATGCTTTTATCTGCTACAGCAGACCTAAATATCATTTTTTAATATTAAGGATTGTGTACAAATTTTAATTAGAAGCCATTTATATATATATATGCATATATATGTATGTATAATCTGCAGCAAGATGCTTAAAGCACTTTTATTTTTGCTGTTCTATATATATAAACATAATTAACTATATATATGTATATATATATATATACACACACATATATATTCAGAAACAGAATTGATGTTATTTACCACCTCCAATGTTTACTCAATCTAGAAAACTGTAAACCAATAAGACATTTAATAGATAATCATTTAGTCAGTGATACAAAAATATGGAGAGGGTGCAGTTTTCTCCTTAAGGAGTACTTCTAAAAGCATATCATGCTAGAAAATTAGGAGTTTTCAGCCACCAAGCACAAATTTATCTCATTTTTAGAGAGTAAAGGGGCTTATGAGCCTGGATTGGCTGAAAACAGAGGATGGGGATACTGTGACAAGATAGAAACTTGATTTCAGCAGGTATATTTAGTGCAAGAAAATTCTTTAACCATCTGGAAGATATAAAAACAGGAACCGTTTTTTTTTTTCCCCAATCTTATAATGGAGCCTCACCTTAAACACTTATACCTTCTAAACTCCATTTTTACTCCCACATAAAATATGACTGAAAAGAAGATTTGTAAGCGAGAAACAAAAATTAAATCTGAAGTAGCCAGAAAGAAATAAATAATCCAGGTAAGAGTAGAAATCAGTAAAATAGAAAATAGAAAACAGTACACAAGGAAGCCAAAATCTTTAGAAACACTCAATAAAATTGATAAAATTTTTGCCATATAGATCATACAAAATAGGGTGAAGACATAGATTATTATTAGTATTAAGAATGAAAACTGGGACATCATTATATTTCTATATACATTAAAGGCTCAAAAGGAAATACTATGAACAACTTTAAACGATGGATGAGTTTAACATCTTAGGTGAAATACATGATTGTTTTTTGAAACTCACAAACTACCAAAGCTTACTTGAGAAGAGATCTATGGCCTGAATAGCCCTATATGTAACATAAGAAATTAACTTTTTTGAAACAAAAATCTTAAATGAAAACTTTAGACAATAGTAAGAGGCTTTTGCAAGTTTTAAGGAGAAATAATACCGTGTTTCCATGTAGTCCTCCAGATAATAGAACATGACAAAAGTCAGCATTGCCCTGACCACAAAAACAGACAAACACATTCCAGAAAACAAATACTGGAGACAGGCATCCCTGTGGAACACAAACATAAAATTTTCAATAACATTTTATAAAGAGACAATATAACATAGTCAAGTATGGTTTATCCCAGGAATGAAACATTGGCTCAGCCTTAGAAAATGAATCGATGTAATCAACCACATTGACACATTTTAAAAAATGAAAATCCAGCTCTTCTACTCCATCTTCCCTTCATTACTAAAGCCAGTTCAAAACTCCCCTTGTCAGGGGCACCTGGGTGGCTCAGTTGGTTAAGCGGCTGCCTTCGGCTCAGGTCATGATCCCAGGGTCCTGGGATTGAGCCCTGCATCAGGCTCCCTGCTCAGTGGAGAGCCTGCTTCTCCCTCTCCCTCTCCCTCAGCGTGCCGCTCGGCCTACTTGTGCATACTCTCTCATTCTCTCTCCGTCAAATAAATGAATAAAATCTTAAAAAAACAAAAACAAAAACAAATCTCCCCTTCTCAGGGCAGCCTTCCGTGCTTGGCCTCATCTGCTGACATTCTTTTAGATTCAGCCCTGGAGTGCTCAGAGTTACCATCTGTTTGCTCTGGTAGCTCATATTGCACTGAAGCTGCAATGGGGTACACCCTGACTGCATTTGTCTCTGCCTGGAAGTCACCATGGCATGGGAGCTGGGCCACGCTTTTATCTTCATTCTGCCTGTAGAGTCATCGGGTGGTACACTCAACAGTCTGAACTCCCATTTCCTCTGGAGGGATTTCCAAACTCTAGTGTTTCTTCATCTCCTTCCTATGACCTAGGGGAACAAGATCACACAGAGCAATGGAACTTGAGCTTGAACAACATGTTCAAGTTATACTTGGTGGGGAACAATTCCCAGCATTTCATCATCTCCCCTACCTCTGTCCAAGGAAAAACACACATTTGCATTGGGGTGGCCATCCCTCTGGGCTCTGACCAGAGGTGGACCACTATACCTTTGACATCTTTGCCAATGAGAGTGTGCCCAACCATGTGGGCTATGCCAAGGTGAAAATCATTCTCATCAATGAGAATGCTACTGGCCATCTTTAGCCAGCCATTGTACAATGTAAGCTTCTATAAGAATGTCATCATGGGGACCTCTGTACTAACAGCCCTGTAATTCTGGACTTATTGTGAAACTGTGTGGGCCTGTCCTGTTCTTGTCTTTGCTATGCACTGGTTTCTCCACATCACTTTTGAGAGGCTTCATATTCTCATCTGCAAAATGGGCATCCTCCAGGCTGCTGGCAAGAGGTGTGAATGTTTGATGTGAAAGCATTCCTTGGGCAGCCACTACCCACTGCCATCTCCCAGTCTCCCTCAAGGTCCTTTCACAGCTCATAGCAGGTAGCAAGTTTTTTGGCCACGTCCACGACCCTGCCAAGGCCTGACCTGGCCTCTCCTGTCCTACCATTTCCTAAGGTCAGCCTGATCTTTCTGCCTCCTTTGTTGCAGGAGGAGCTGAAGTTACAGCCGCCTGCTCAGGGACTCTGAAATTCCTTCTCCCTGACCTTTTCTGGGATGTTATTAAAATGCTTTACGTACAAAAAATAAAAATGAAAAACCATATGATCATCTTAATAGGTGTGGAAAACAACATTGAAAAAATTTAATACTCATATACCTTAAAAACTCTCAAAAGACTAAGAATATAAGGCAGCTTTTTCAACCGGATAAATAGTGTCTACATGTAACCTAGAGCTCACATCATATTCTTTGGTGAATTTCACTGTGTCTTCTCCTTTAGATCTGGAATAAGATCTTCTTTCTCATTACTCCTATTCAAGATCATATTGAATGTTCTAGTCAGTACAATAGTAAGGCAAGGAAAAGAAAAATAATGTTGAAAATCTTAAGGAATCTACAGAAATTTTGTAGAACTAATAGTTGTGTTTAGCTGGGCAGTATTTAAGATAAACACACACATACACACTACACTATACTAGCAACAAACAATTGGACATTGAAATTTAAAAGTCATGTAAATATCACCAAACTATGAAACATTTAAGTATAATTTAACAAAAAATGTCAAACTGTGCCCTGAACATTATAAGTTACTGCTGACAACAATTTATGAAGATCATCATAAATGGAGAGATAAGTACTAAAAGACACCATATTGTTATGATAATTATATGATCTGTTCAGGACAATTCCAATTACTATTCTTGAAGAATGAAAGTGACTTATCTAAAATGTATATTAAAATTCAAGAAACTGATAACAGGCTAGCAGTTATAAAAAAATAACACAATGGATAATGTACACTCACTATAAAGCTGTAGTGATGAAGACAGTGATATATTTGTAATAAATATATGAGTATAGATCAAGGGAACAAAATAAAGATATCTGCATGTATACGAAAAACTGATTTTTGACAGAGCTAACAAGGCAATCCAATAGTTAAAACATAATTTTTAAACATATGTTGTTAAAAAAATGGATGCCCACATGTAAAGGGAAAAAAGAAACTTATATCTTTACCTCCCACATACACAAAATAAATAAAAATGTCTCCTAGACCTAAAGTAAGAACTAAAACTAGAAAACATGAGAGAAAACTCTGTGTGACCTTTATTTAACCAAAGATTTCTAAGATTAAACAGAAAAATGTATAAACTATAAAAGAAAAAAAAACCCAAATTGGACTTCTAAAACATTGAAAACTTCTGCTTTCACAGGATTCCCTTGAGAAAATTGAATGGCAATCCAAAAACTGATAGCAAATTTTGCAAAGCATGATTCTAAGGAAGACTTGAGTCCAGAATATATAACAAATCCCTACAACTAAATATTGGAAGAAAAATGTCCTCAAAAACTTGGACAAACATTTTGATGGGTATTTCATCCAAGAAAATATAGCAGTGGGAATTTAATAATTGCAAACATGTTCAATATTAATAGGCACTGAATCAGGGAATAGGAAATAAATACCCCTGTCCATCCTCTAGATTGGCTAAAAGTAAAGAGATAGTCACAAACAAGTGTTGGAGAGGATGTGGAACAAACAATTCTTTTTCATTGCTGGTCGGAATAAAATTGCAATGGATACTTTGGAAAGGATTTTGGCTAATTCATTTGTCATACAATTATGCGACCTGGCAGTTGCTTTTCTAGATATTCATCCAAAGAAAGAACAATATCCATCACAAAGAATTATACTTAAATGTTTAGAGTAACTTTATTCATAACAACAACAACAACAACAACAAAAACCTCTGGAAAAAAAAAACCCAAACGGGTAGGCCAATTTTATCCATAAAATGCATTTTTCATCAAAGAAAGCCATAATTGAGGTGGTAAAAATGAAATATATATATTTATGTAGATTCTGAGCAAACAGAATCTTCTATTTTTTAAAATATTTTATTTATTTATTTGACAGAGAGAGAGATCACAAATAGGCAGAGAGGCAGGCAGAGGGAGAGGGGGAAGCAGGCTCCCTGCTGAGCAGAAAGCCTGATGAGGGGCTTGATCCCAGGACCCTGAGATCATGACCTGAGCTGAAGGCAGAGGCTTTAACCCACTCTGCCACCCAGGCGCCCGCAGAATCTTCTATTTTTTAATTATTAATATGCCAAAGTTCTTTGTGTTCACAACGCTTATGATAATTTCCTGTATATTTGCTCCCAGTGTAAGCAAAAGAATATGCAAAACGAAAACCATTTTTTTCTACTTGAGAGAGATGCACCACAAATTCTTTCTCCAGAACATGTGGATCTCAGGTGAAGAGATATGTCATAATATCTCTGAAATTTATCATCATACATATTTTAAGAAAATTTTAAAAACATTTTTGCCCCCACGAATTCACCCTTGTATTAACTTCTCTTTAGGATTTGGTGTACTTTTCTACCTGTTTTATTCATACTAGCATTACATCTACATCATTCTTTGGAATATGATGGAAATTATTTTCAAAGGGTTCATAATGAACAAAAAATCAATTTCTGTCAACTAATTTATAGTACTACACTTTGTCAAAATGCTTATGTTTCTAAATACATGTATTCAATTATATTTTAAAATTGAAATAATATTTTAAATATTTTTTCATCAAAAGCAAATAACTGGAAAAGAGGAACTGTGACATTAAAAAAGTTAGTATAACAATCAAAAGATCAGAATGAAAAATGAAACTATGCTTTACAGTATATAAACAGTGAAACAAATGGTGCCATTTAGTTTATTAGATTTTATTTTACTCTAGTGCAATTAAATTACATTTTATTCTTTATTTTCAGACACTCCGTATGTCTTTGTGTGGTGTAGTAATTCCCATTATGAATCGGGAACTAGACCTGAAGAAAGAGTAGCTAAAGTGGCAACCTGGGAAATTTTCCAGATTAAACTCCTTTTGCTCTATTTGCTTTCCTTTGTCTCTTCAGAAAGCAGGGGCAAGGGCCACCAACCTGCATTAGATTCTTCCACTTCATAAAATCAAGAGATCTGTTCTTCATCAGAAGTTTCAAATCCAGGAAACTGTCAAAACTTAACAAACCTTGCTAGCTAAGAGAATTATTTTCATCATTTTGGTTTTCCTTTCAGATTTGCAGATGAGTCATTTATTTCCATTTTATATCAGATGTTGGATCAATCAAGAATGTGTTCTGTGTTTCTTTCTCTTATGAAGCTAAATGTACAAATAAGTAAACCTTCAAATTATATATGCTTTGCGGTAAGGCCCAGTAACCCACTCTTTCTGAAGTAATTCCAAGTTACTGTAACAGGTTCTTAAAACAGTAGTATTTTATTTTAGATTTTTATATAGCCACAGACTCACTGTGTGGCCATATCACACTTGTTTACATGTTTCTAATTTTTAATACTTTAAATAGAGAGTACAGAGATGAAAAGGATTTGTTATTATTTTACATTTACTTTCTTACATTTTTCATTTGGTACTTAGTGCTGAAATTTTTTTTCAAATTGTCCTTATGGTTTTGTGCACATGCACGTGTGTATGTGGGGGAGGGGAGAGAGAGAAACAGAGAGACAGATGAGAAGGGAACAGAAGGAAGGGCAGGGCAGGTCAGAGACCCAAACTTAGGATTTAATTCTGTAAGAGTTATCCTCTGCAAATCACAGTTAGAAGACAATCCATGAAAATAGAATCAAGAGAATGTGGTAATATTATTTTGTTAGAGAACCAAGAGAACGTGGTATATTATTTTGTCAGTGACAGTGTTTTTGTACTGGTTCATAATATTTTCTCCCTCTTTCTTTTTCCCTAATGTTCTGTTTTGTTGGCTAATTATGAAACGGAAAGAACTGGTAAATAGCAACACTGAAAAATACAGTTAATGGACTACTTCATATTAATTATTACTGTAGTACTTCTGCAGATATTTTTCAAAGAATCATTTAAAAGGTGGCAATTTGGCATTGTGTCAGCTACATAATTCTTTCTGAAAAATGCCAACAGAAACCCAATATAATAAAAAAAGTAGCAAATTTCAGCTGTATTTTTTACCAAAATGTTAATTTTTATGTAAGAGAAAATAATAGAACTGGGAGAAATCCAAGTCATTATCTTGTCTTACACTTTCTTTGTAGCAGAGTCAGGGAACTTGAGGCAAGGCTACTTAAGAGCTACTTAAGGTAGCTCTTTCAGAAGAAGGCAGAGCTTTAACATAGGCAGTTTTAGGCTTCTCTCCCTTTCTGCTGCCTCCTTATTCTTCACTTGAGGTCAGGAATAGGTCAATTTTGTAAATTTTGTCATTTTGTTCATATTAAGTTAACTGTGGGTTTCTCATTGAGAAATGAGAGCAAAAGTTGCTCTCTACCATAATTGTCTTATAATCAAATATATTCTAAATGAGTTTAATTCTTTGAAATTTTTTGAGACTTGCTTTATGGATCAGCATGTAGCCAGATAAGTAAATGTCAATGTGAGCTTGAAGAGAATACATGTTCTTCAGTGGTTAGGTGCAGTGTTCCACCCATTAGATCAAGTTTGTTGATCGTGTCATTCATATATTATACATCTTCACTGATTTCTAAAATCTACTTGTTCTATCAGTTCCTGAGAGAGTTATGTAAAATGTCTTGTCATAATTGTGGATTTGTCTGTTTCTCCTTGTAAGTGGTTCTTCAAGTTATTATGTAATTTTTTAATTAAGGTATAACATCCATAAAGTACATAAATCTTAATCAAATATATATAGGTATTTCTGATAGCAGAAAACCTTTGGAGTGATCTTAAACAATGACAAAAATCTGTTTGAACAGAGATAACTTTAAAAATGCAGACTCAACTATACTTCAATTAAAAATAAAACAAAAATTTTAAAAGTCAACTGTACAATGAGAAATACAAATAAATGAAAATAAAATAAAATTAAAATTAAAATGCACATATTGCATCTTAAAATTGTTTCATTAGTCACTGACAGTAAATAGAGATTAATGAAAATCTTGTCTTGCTTTATTAAAAGTGTGCCTAAAGCAAACAAACAAACAAAAGTTAGAAATTGTATTTATAATAGCCAGTTCGAAATTCAGGCTGTTGGAAAGTTTCTCAGCTTCTAAATGAATCACAGTTCTTTTCACTCTGCTTAGTTTGTTGCAGTAGGCATAATTTACTTAGGATGGAATCCTTGAATGCAGTTTTATTATCATAAAAGTTTTTCATCTGCTTAAGTAATAGATCAACTAAGACACCCTCCCCCTCCAACTGCAGTTCACTTTTATCTGTTCAGGGGAACATGACCTTCTCTTTGTGGTATTCATAGGCTATGAAAATATACTGATTAAATTGTATATTTGTTACCTGCTAATTTATATAAAAGGTAAAACCACCAATGGTATGTCAGCTGCTGACAGTCTCCATCAAATCTCATGTGTAAAAACAACAGTCTCTAGCAAAGCGCAGAACCTCCATTATGATAAAGAATATTTGCAGGTCACTCATTTACCCTCAGTCCCATGCTCTAGAGATGGGATAACATAGTAGATTTATACATTATTACTTGCTCCTAGCCATTACACTTTCAGAAGAGGCTCTGAAAACTTCCCAGTCATTTTTTGAGGCATTGACTGCCCCTTTGAATTATTACTAGTGAATTATTACTACACTTTTTTTCTTTTTAGATATAGATTATTTTTATATATATTCTCTCACAGATCGCTTTCCTTAAAACCTCAAATTCTGTAAACTCAAAACATAGAAAAAGCATTTTCAACCATTCTGTTGCAATTAACTATATAACTTGGAACGAGAATGTAACTTCAAAATGGTCTCATGTCAATCCCTCACGTAAAGCAAAGGTCAAGTCTGAGACTATTCAGATTCAAATTATCTAGGTATTTGAGGCTGAAATAATGACCACTTCCTACATTATTGATATCTTCCACCCAGATGGCTGAATTGGCCTTCAGAATAAGTGGCTGATGGTGTCAGTATATACTCTTATTGACATGGTCTAAATACAAATAACCTCTTAAATTCAGAATCTTTTCCTTTCTTTGACAGGGATATTTTCTTCAAAAAGGAAGAGCAGGTATTTAATATTTTTAGTCTGTATCACAATTTTCTTTAAAGGAATAAAAATAGCACCAACTTCACAGGTTTATGTAATAATTAAACACACTAAGACGCACAAATCATTAGAGAGGTGTATTACACAAAGTGAAAAGTTTTAAACGTTTACTCATTGTCGCATACCATGTAAATGTAGTCTAGTAGCTACTGTCTAAAATCAGGGACAGGTGCATAATCTAACCTAGGTTACCCAAATGTTCTCCCTGAAATTTGAAAATTAGGTTGTCCCCACCAATCTATTTTATACATATCAAGAATCAAACCAGAGATAACTCTTAGAAGATAGTTGTAGTTGTCCAAGCAATAGATTTGGGTATGTTATTGCCGTCTTTAACCTTAGGAAAACAGAAAAAATGGCACATTGAATAGAGTAAATCCAGATGTGTCAGGAAACCTAAATAGTAGAGGGTTAGATTCTGCTGCAGTTCACTAGTTTTGTAATGGCCTCAAGTTTTTTAATCCCTACCCTGACAGTTTCCATAAGATGTTCTTGAAGCTTCCACTAAGTTTTAACACTCTGTGATACTATGGTTTACTCCCATAACACTTTTTAAAATGGTAATATAAGATAAAACTCTCTTGAGAATGTATATGTATTTAAAATTTCAATTATGAAATTCTCTATGGAATATGTGCTTCTCAGTACTCTATTTGGCATGTTGTGATGTTTGAAGGAAAAAAAAAAAGAATTCCTGACAATTATTTCCGTTTCCTTCAAATGGCATATATATATATGTAATTATGACACACATATGTAATTAAGTCATTGTGATAAAAAATAAAGGTATGTGTCCACTTTAACTTGAATTTTGTAAATAATTCATTATTATTGTACACTTGCTTATATTTTCCATTTGTTTTCAAGTGCCTAAAGAGCAGCTGAAACATCCATGAGGTTCACCATGTGGTTTTGTGTGTGGCAGAGATAGAGCTATGCGGGCGGGGGGCAGTGTGTGCAAAGAGAAGACTAGATTTGGAAACGAAAACTGAAAATATATTTTTCCCATATTTTTCTTGTTTTAATTGCCAGGTCAAGATCCCACTAAGAGTGTTTCTCAGTAAGAATGTAAGCCAGAAGGCAGAAGAAAATATTGCATATTGAAAGGGTTTAAATAGCGCATGTCCTCAAGGACTGAGGATTCAAGGCAGTAGACCTGCTAAACTTAAAGCCACAGGTTAAGACTGGCATCTTATTGAATTATCCGAATCTGGTGAGACAGAATTTAGTTGGCTCTTTTAATATATGACACTTAACTACTCTTTATTGATTAAATTTTAATTAGCTACTTAATATTTTGTGTAAGTGAACATTTATGTGTTTTGTTGATATATTGACTTAATTACAGAGTGAAAATTAAACATTATACATCCTATTGTAAAGAAAAGGTGCATTATGTATCTGATTTCAGATCCATGCATATACAGTGTGTAAGACTAGCTAAATCACTAGAAAACGTCAATCTGTTGGAGGTAAAAAGATTCCTGGAATTTCCTAATTAAGATATTTTGCTCTCTAAAAGTAATTCAACTTATTTCTAGATAATGTATCCAGAAGCTTGAAAACCCAATGAATTGGAAAGTTTTTAGATCACAAGTTGGCCAAACTTATAGTATAAGATAATCAGAGTTTCCATGTGCACAGAAAATTCACATTTGAGGTCTTGAAGTGTTAAGGCTTTCATGACAGTACATTTTTAATTTCAGTACAAAACACAATTTAGGTCACTTCTGAAAATGTGATATGCATCCATGCCACCTAGGAATCTTAATGAAAATACAGATGACTGGGCCTCTGTCCTAAGTGAGCAAACCACAACCTCTTTACCTATAAAAATGAAGATAATAGTGTTATCTAGTAAGGTTATTGTACAAATTATGTAACTAATTTACCTATTAACCATTCAATATGTTAGCTATACTAGTTGCTGTTATTATTATTAATTTTGGTGTACTCCAAAATTTGAAAATCATGTATTTGCCTATTTTCATGATGCTTTAATAATAAAATAATAAAGAAAATAATACTCCAGAACCAGCAATACTTTTAATACACATATTATACCTATCCTAAGGTTGTCTAAGTTACTTCGTGTCATTGACAGATGATCACAGCCCAAAATGGAGAATCTCTGCAATATGATGTATTTGTTTTGCATTTAGCAAAATGCTGTTGGTCGTTCGAGGTATTTCATTTACAGCCTGGGACTTTAAAACTGGAGTGTGGTTTGTCTTGGTTTGTATTATTATCTTTCCTGAAAATGACTAGAAATGAAATGGAACATGAATTTCAGAATTTGCTAAAATGTTATATTGAAAATTTCTCTCAGGGTTTGCATTTTTAATGTTCAATGTGAAAATTACTCATTATTTTCACTCTCATATGACAAGTTAAATTATGTTTCATTTCACTATTTTATAGAACAGTATTTTTTCTCATAAAATCTCTAGGACTTAGAGCTGAGAATAGCTTGATGAAAATGATTTCTCTTACTTTTCTTCTTAAAAATATTCTTCATCTGGCATCTCTAAATAGATAGCAAATTGCTATATGCATTATACATTTTTCTCTTAAACTGACATTTCAGTAGTTGGTGATGTTTGTATTCATGTAAAGTGCTCCAGATATTGTCCCTGAAAGATGTAAGTTAATAATTATAAGTGATAAGTTATAATTATAAAATAATAATTAATAGAGTAAGAGAACAATTCCTTGAAGACAGAAGTCTCTAACAATGGGTTGTGTTGTTGTGTATGCATGTGCACAGTCCTCTTTTAAAACTGGGATTTTCTTCATCTCATCTTCATCATCTAGTTTTTACTTATCACATCTCTCTAGTTTCCTTGTTAACGTAAGAAGTGTTAAAGAAAGGAACATAAAATTTGGACTCTATGTAAATCCTTAAATCATTAACCACCAGCTCCCGGCTGTGAAATTATATTAAAGAATCATGATCAGGGCAGTGCAGACACAGACCCTATACCATAGTGTTCAATAGAAATGTCCTTCTGTTACCCTTCCATCATTCTAAAAAAATCAAAATATTTACCAAGTACTTACTCATTATCATCAAATAAACTACTTTATACTTCCTTATCTATATTACAAAAATGAGAGCCATGTATTATAGAAGAAATTAGAGCATAGACATTTTTATATAGCTGCCAAAATTTCACAAATCTTAGAAATGACTAGGATCCTGCCTTGGGTTAACTGATTCTAAAGTCCTTAATTTTTCTATTTTTACCTACTCTTCCTTGTCAATATTCTTTACTAGTCCTCATAGAAATTCGGTACTATAATTTGACTTCATTCTTACAAAGATAGCTGATACACAGTATATTAACATAAAAAAGTAAAACCTTTTCCTCATTTTGTAGACAAAATTCTACTTTCTCCCACCTTCTGCTTTTGCATTTAATCAGAAAACACCCATGTACTAAGCAAACAGTCAAAGTTCCCCTATTCTTATTCACCCTTTATACATCTTTCAGTGCTAAGTCTTGTCATCTCTTTTGACATATCTGTTTCGGAAGTTTCTCCCAGACTGCTCATCATTGATTTCTTCCTCCACTCCCTGCCATTTACAATGAACACACCAATATCAATTAGTGTAGAGCTGCTTGTTATTTTTTGACCTTTAAAAAGGCCAAGTCCTTCCATTTATTTGTTTCAACTGTGTACTTGACAATATTGTTTTTTTGATGGAGGGGCATGAGTTGATTCTGATTTGATAACTCAGAATTTTTCCTCTCAATTTTGTAACTTAATGAATTTTTGACAATTCCAATTTATTGACTATGTGCATGTGCCCTTGACTTGAAATCCTTCTATAACCATTTGTAATATTATAGTCAAATGCAGTCAAACTTGAAAATTATTTTGAAAATCATCACATCTGCCCAGCTTTTACTCAAAACACTGTACCCTCTTTCTGCCTCTCACATTACCAAGGTCATACCTTCTCATATTTTCCACATAGACTGCTATACACTATCTTCTCCTTAAGTTAGCATTAAGTCCTCTTTATATTTCACATTTTTTTGACGTCCCCTTCTACCATCATCCAGAGTACTCTTCTTGTAAAGGGTATGCATCTTTCTTTTCCTATGTGATATAACATAGTCACGGGACTATCTCATCTAATTCAGAGGTTCCAACCACACTCAAAGAGGATGAGGTTATCCAAGAGCAAGTCATTGGGGATCATTCTTATAATTTGCTCTACTATAGACAGTTTACAATCAATATCTTGAAAAGTGGTATTAACTTTTACCACCAATCCTGTTGTTCCATTGTTTTCTCAGTTAGTTGGTAATTGCTATCATCACAGCTACCAATGGCAGAATTAGAGAAATTAACCCTGACTATTTCCTCACTCTCTTCTGATTTTGAACAATCATTTGGCGTATTCTACACACTTACTAGGTATCTCTTAAGCTACACTCTTCACTTCATTGTTATGGCCATGATGTTCATTTTAGACATCATAATTTTCTACCATCTTTTATTATCCAACATATATTTACCTTACTGCCAGAATAACTATCAAGTATAAAAAACTAAGCGTGACACATCTCTACCATAAGCCACATAAATGCAATGATTTTTAGTAGTAGTGGAGCAAGATACACATAGGAATAAACTTGGGGTGTTTTTCTGAATGTTTTTGCCTCTTTATCTCCCCTCCTTTCTTTCTTAGATTCTGATCCAACCTTGGATTGATAATGTGCTCGAAAATGACTACTTAATGGAGCTATGATTTTTAAATGAAATTCAATCTTACAAAGCTATAACAAATCTTTCATGACCTAACCCTTTTCTTCAGCTTGATATTCTATTCCTTGGCATCTGATATTTCACTTTTTAAAGGTACTTATCCCACTTATGTCATTGTATTTAAATTTGGCGTTACTCTGCATAATGTTTACTTTCTTAGAATTTCTTGGCTCTCTTCTTGTCAGATTACTATTCAGTTTGGAATAGTTACCTCAGATACCAACTTCTCTAAGTTGATATTCATGATTTCTCCTTTCATTTGTTCTCCATAGAGCAAATTAGTTACCTCTTGTCTACAGTTTTTATTTTAGTCGTGTTTGTCTAGATCTTACACTTTTGATTTGCGTTTCTACTTACGTAAACAGTTTTTGTGATGTACAAAATCTAAGGTAACCTCCAGTTATTCCCACTGCCTAGTATTCATGACTTTGTGTAATTCTCTTTCCCTGGGTATGCACAGAACCTGTGGCTTGCTTCTAATCAATAGTCTGTGGCAAAGGCAATGGGATATCATTCTCATGATTATATTATAGAAAGCAAATGGAGTCTTCAGTGCTGGATATTGGCTTCCTCAAGAGTAGATTGTGCCTTAGCCATTGTGTGTTCACTCTGCAGTAGAGTCTGGTACAGAGTAAATGCTATGTGAAGATTTGTTGAAGGATATGAGTTATATATAAGGCATAAATTATGTGGTTCCAGGCCTTAGGTAGTCATTAATTTTTAGAGGTATAATAGAGACACTAGCATCTTTTCTGTTTTTTTTTCTTTTTAAGTCCAACCAGTCCACACACCCAGAACTTTGTCAGTTAAATGCAGATAGCCCTGAACCTGAATCTCAATGACCTTAATATTGACTCTAACCTGCATATTTTTATCTTTCCAGTGTTTATTCTTGATTCTAATCTATATCTTAATGTTTTCTTCAGTGCCCCATTTGTTTTGGTGATGTGCTGATATTTATTTGTAACTCTTTTAACATCATATCATCTTGATCTTAAATATTTACATAGGGTCACTGAAGAAATCTCCTGACTCCAGGCTCTGTTCTTTCTGAACGACGCAGCTTGCGAAACGGGCTGTAATGGGAATCAGATAGTTGTTTTCTGACAATTTATGGTTCCAAATCTTCTCATAATTTTCTGAGACTCAGCCATTCTCCAATCCATCTCCATCTCCTAAAAAATCCTGAAAGGCAAATAATATATAAACAAAAATGCAATTAGAAATACTTGAAAAGGGGCACCTGGGTGGCTCAGTCATTAAGCATCTGCCTTTGGCTCAGGTCATGATCCCTGGGTCCTGGGATGGAGCCCCACATTGGGCTCCCTGCTCAGCGGGAAGCCTGCTTTTCCCTCTCCCACTCCCTCTGCTTGTATTCCCTCTCTCGCCATCTCTCCCTCTGTCAAATAAATAAAATCTTTAAAAAAATAAAATAAAAATAAAATAAAATGTCCGGTGAATTTTATAATCCTTAGTGAAACCTGTATTTTTACATAGAGCACATAATCTTTATTCTATTTCTCTTCCTCAGATGGAGAACATGTTTTCCCCTTCTGCTTTAGTGAAACTCTGATTTACAACATTATGTGTATTCTTTTATTGACCAGTCTTATACATGCATCTTCTAATATTTGCTGTTAATTAGGGAAGGGGAAAATTTTCTGCATTTCTACCTGATCAGATTATTGCTCTAGAAACTAGATTCTTTCATTTGTAAGTTAAGTGATTTGCATATGAATATTTTCACCAGCTTTTTTGATATGCTGCCCTGCTGGTATCATAATGACACAATAAATGGGTGACCTAGAAGCAAGATACAGCAGACCTTCCTATCTCAAATTCAAAATTTAAAACAAAAGTAACTCATGGTGCTATATATATATGTATATATAATCAGATCTATTATTATTTTATATAATTATATTATAATTATATTTATAATATTGTATATGTTTATAAGAATTATAAGATAACTATATTGTAAATGCATATTATTTTTTGGTGATTTTTTCTATCAAAAACTAATATGTGTATATTTTCTTTCTTTTTTTCCCCCCTCTGTAATATAACGTAGTATAAGCCAGCCAGATGCTGGGAAACAGATAAGGGAGGAAAAAAATATATATATATATATGTACACGCACTTTTGTGTATGTGTGTGTGTGTGTATGTGTGCATGCATGATAATATCTTGTAAGTATTATCTAAACATTTCTTGCTAAAGTAGAAGGAGATAGACTAAGAAATTATAACCTTCTAGCCATCAAGATTTAAAGAGCTATCATTTATCTCATATGTGACTGGTATTGAATATCATTCTATGCATTAGAGAAGTTTAACCATATTTTTCAATAGTACATATAATAGGTGTCGATGGTACTGAGTAGAAGAGCTTTTTGACACATAAATTACTTACGTCCAGTATAATCATTCAGACTCTGACAGTTCAAATGCTTATCCTAACTGAGATGACTTTGCTCTTGCTAGTAAATGAAATTGACATAAGGGTTGCTGAAGGAAATAAAATATGTGGCATTCCAATTTCAATGTCAAAAACATTGAGTCTTTTCATTTTCTTGAGAATTTTGAGATCTATAGAGAGATTGGAAAGCTTGAAAACGATAGTTTTGTTTCATCTTGTACTTCTTATTTATGCACTGAGTAGTTAAAAGGGTTTATAGGATAAAATATGAGAATATCCATGTATGTTAATATGATAAGATTCTTGAATGAGTTTGGGTGAACGCAAATGAATGAAAGGTTTTAAATCATTCAAAATCTTGATTAAATATTTAGAGGTTGGAGTTCAAATATCTCTTTAGATACAGAGAGCCTTTGAAATTTAGGAATTAGTTGAATATCTTAATTTCTTAAAATAATCTGTGGCTGTAAATAAAAGACAATTATGTGGATATTAGAAGATGACAGTTATTACTGGAGATTAAGTTTCCAGGGAGGATTTCTGTAATTATTTAAGACTTAACCTTTAGAATAGCTAATAAGTATACTGAAGGAGAAAGTTAATTTGATGGAAGAAAAATATTATCTGGTACCTGATGATGAGCATTATATATATGAAGATTAATGTCAAGAAGAATATTTACTAATATATTTGAGTTTTTTTAAAAGCCATACATTATATATGTTGAAAATAACTTTAATATCATGGCTTCATTTACTTATAATTTATTTCATAATTTTCACATGTCATGCAATATTAATATTCTCTTGGGTCTTTTTTAACATTTAAAAATGAAAAATCATTCTGTGTCATGGGCCATACAAAATCAGTCTGATTTGCCAGCAGACCTGATTTGGCTTGAGGGCCACAGTTTGCTAAACCTTGTTCAATACAGCAGGTCCCCCACTAAACAAAAAAGTATGAGGCATGCAAAAGGAAGAAAAAACATTCTGAAGAGACAAATTAATCATTAGTACAAAAATCACATATAGCAGATAAGTTGAAACTATAGCATAAGGATTAATAATGTGTTAAAAATCCTAATGGAAAAAGTAGACAAAGTACAAGATCATGTACAAAGATTAATACTCAAAGAAAGAACCAAATTCAAATGTTAGAAATAACATAGTAATAGAAGTAAAGAATAATTCTGAGGGATCATGAGTAGACTCAGAGCAACTGGGAAAAAAATCGGAGAGTTTGAAGATAGGCAAATAGAAATTATTTGAATTAATCTGAAAGGATATGAGAGGAAAAAAGTAGAAACAAAAGAATCAGCAATAAACAGTCTAAGATCTGTAAGTCAATATCAAGCAGTCTAACATATGCATATTTGGAATTCCTAAAGAAGAAAGAAAATAGAGCAAAGTAAATACTTGAAGAAATAATGGGCAAAAATATTACAAAATTAGTGACAGGTAAGAAGAAGATCAGAAAACATCAAGTAAAAATAAAATAAAAATAAAAGTCAACACTTAGTCATACCATATATGTACTGCTAAAAAACAAGGTAAAAGAGAAAAATTTGAAGACTGCTAACAAAAGATACATACATTACCTATAGTGGAACAGAAGTAAGAGTTAAAGCCAACTGCCTGTCAGGAACTATGTTAAGGAAACAATAGAAGTTATTAACTTACATATTGCCTATGGCTGCTTTCATGCTACAGTGACAAGAGTTAAGTGGTTACAAAATATAAAAATAGGCAGGTTAAAAATAAAAGGATGAAGAAATAAGTGCCATCCTAATACTATCTAAAAAAAAGGTAGTTATATTCAGTCCAAGTTAGAATTCAGATATGGAATTATCAGAGATAAAGAGGGAATTACAAAATCATAAAGGCATCAATTATCTAAGAAGACAGAATTATCCTCATTACATATAGATTTAGTAATAGGCTTTCAGAATGCATGAGGCAAAAGATGGTAGATTTGAAGGGACAAATAAGTAATTCCACAATTATAGTTGAAGACATGAACATTCATTTCTCAATAACAGGCAGAACCTAGGAGGCAGAAATTCAGTAGGGAAATTGATGACCTGAGTAACACTATCAGAGAAACTGACCTATTTGATATTCATAAAACACTCAATGTAGTAAAAGCAGAGTATACGTTCTTCTCAAGTGCACATATAACATTATCCAATCAAACCATATTCTAGGTTATAAAACAAAAATTAAAAAATTAAAGAATAGACATCATACTAAGTATGTTCTCAGAAAATAGCTAGAAGTTAATAACAGAATGCTATCTGAAAAATCCCCAAATATTTCAGAAATAAACCTCACACTCCTGTAATTCAGAGGTCTAAAGGGAATTTTCAAGGGAAATTACAAAATATTTTAGACTAAATAGAAATTAAAAAACAAAACAGCAAACAATGGGTACAGTAAAGTGATGCTTAGAAGGAAATTTTGTCCTGAAATGTTTATATTAGAAAAAGAAAAGGTCTAAAATTAGTAAACTGAATTTCCATCTACGAATATATTGAAAAAGAGAATATTAAATAAATCCAAGCAGAAGGAAGAAAATAATAAAATGTAGAGCAAAAATTAGTGAAATTGAGGACCTAAAGACAATTTGAGAAAAATTAAGGAAGTGATAGGCTGGCTCTTTCATAGGGCCAATAAAAGAGATAAACCACTTACCAGATGGCTGCGAAATAAAAGAGGGATTTCAACTTACTATGAAAGAGAGGCATCACTACTGATCTCACAGACATTAAAAAGAGAATAAGGCATTACTGTGGAAATTCTGTGTCTATCAATTTGACAACCTAGATGAATTGGACCAATTATTCGAAAGACATAAATGGTATAAATTTACTCAAGAAGAAATTGGTAAGCTGAGTGGTTTTTCATCTATTAAAAAAAAATTGAATTTGTAGTTAAAAACCTTCCAAAACACAATTCCTAACACCAGGTAGTTTCATTGCTGAATTCTAAGAGACTTAAAACAAAACAAAACAAAACAAAAAAACCTTTATTAATTTATATTTTTACATTTCATAAATCACTCATTTCAAATGTACAATATTATGATTTATTTAATTTGCCTACTGGTGAAATAATAAACAAATTAGTTTAAAAAATAAAATATATTAATCATCCTGTCCTAATAAGATCTTAATAAAGAAATCATATGAATTATATGTATCAAATTGGTTTTTTTAGTGTTAAATAATATTCTACCACCATGTACCACTGTTTATTTATTCATCTACTGAAGTACATCTTGGTTGCTTCCAAGTTTTGGCAGTTATGAATAAAGCTGCTGTAAACATCTGTATGCAGATTTTTATGTGGACATATGTTTTCAGTTCATTTGGGTTAAGACCAAGGAGCTTAATTGCTGAATCATATAATAAGAATGTATTCAGTTTTGTTAGGTACCACAAAACTGTCTTCCAAAGTGGCTATATGATTTTTCATCCCTTCCAGCAATGAATGAGAGTTCCTGTTGCTCCACATGTTTGCCAGTGTTTATGATGGTGTCAATGTTCTTTATTTTGGCAATTCTAGTAGGTTTGTAGTAGGATCTCATTATTTTAATTAGTATTTCACTGATGAGATATGATGTGGAACATCTTTTCAAATGCTTGTTTGTCATCTGTGTATCTTCTTTGGTAAGGTATCTGTTCAGGTATTTGGTCCACTTCTTAATCAGGGTGTTTGTTATCTTACTGCTGAGATTGAAAAGTCCTTGTGTATTTTGGATAACAGTCCCTTATCATATGTGGTTCTTTGCAAATACTTCCTCTCAGTCTGTGGCTTGTCTTCTAATTATTTTGATATTATCTTTTGAAGAGCAGCCATTTTTAATTTTAATGAAGTCCCGATTGTCTATTAATATTTTCCATGGGTTTTGTTTTTGGTCATGTATCTAAAAAGGGATCACCATACCTTAGATTATCTAAGTTTTCTTCTATATTATATTGTAAGCATTTTATATTACAATTTTCCTTCTAATTTAGGTTAAGATACATTTTAGGTTAATTTTTGTGAAGGGCCTGTGTCTAGATTTACTTTTTTGCATGTAGAGTCTTTTAAGTTTTCTACAGAGTACCATGTCACCTGCAAATAGTGGAAGTTTGACTTTTTGTAGATTTGGAGGCCTTTTTGCTTTTTGTTGTCTGATTACTGAGGCTATGATTTCTAGTATTATGTTAAATAACAGTGGTGTGGGTGGATATCCCTGTCTCGTTCCTGACCTTAGAGGAAAATATCTCAGTTTTTCCCCATTGAGGATGATATTAACCTTAATTATTGTAGCCTTATAGTAAGTTTTAACATCAGGTAGCATCCGTTCTCCAATCTTGTTCTCCAATATTGTGTTGGCTATTCTGAGTCCTTTACCTCTCCATACTAACTTTGGAATCATTTAATTGATATCTGTAAAATAACTTGCTAGAATTTTTATTGGAATTTCAATAGCTCTATAGATCAATTTGGAAGGAACTAACATCTTACTTCAATGACTGATCAACCTGACACACAAAGTCCTAGACTTCTCCCAAACTCAGGACAAATTATGCTACGCCAACTTAGTGGTTCTCATGAGTTTGACTGAGACATTTGTAGGGGCTACAGCATAACTAATTTTTCTTTCTCAATGACACTTACTTGCTCTTTCCAAATGTGTTAATGCATAATATTCTACATGTTAATTTCACTTTTTTCAAGCCTGAAAACAGAGATTGTTGTAACAGCAAGTCAGGATCTCTAGATTCCTGTCTAACTCTTTTGGGTTAGGGGAAGATGACTGGGTTTCAGTCTTCTCTTTGGTCTTGGTCCTTAAACACTACCCAGACTTATGAGCTTCCCAGTACCTTCAAGGGAATCTTTAAAATATAGTATTCAGCTTTTCTGACTATCATTAGTAAGAGAGCTGGTCAGAATTATCTAATCTGCCATTCCCATCAAAGCATTCTTTTTTTTCAGCAAAGCAATTTAAAAGGTAACTCTAATATTATACATTTTTAGATTATACTGTATATGTTGGTGCCATTGTCAGTAATGAAATGGATAAATCGTAGATCTGATTAATGTCTAATATTCTGATGTATGCCCTCAATAATATTTATATAGAAGGTATTTTCATTTTATTGTAATATGAGTGAATCATAACTTAAAAATAGTATATAATTGCTTCTAAATACAGTATTATGTTTCCAAAAGGAAATCATGAAAACCTGTATTAATAATTTTGTTTAAAAATTCAGGTCACAGTTTTAACTTGTTAAAATGTTAAAATAAGTAAATGAAAAAGTAAATGATTAAATAAATGAATACATAAATATCTATATCTATCTATATAAACACACATACACGTATTCTCTCTTTGTATTAATTACTTTATTTTCACATCTCAGATTTAAAACATTATTTATATTGCCTTCCTTAAGACCCTAATGTAAGTAAAGAAGAAACTATCTTCTTTATATTTGCTGCTTTGAGGTTTAGTTACCCGTTTTTCTCATATTCCTGTCCACCAAAATCTAAGCTTACAAGTCACAATTGCACTTGAGTATATAGTTTGCTTGCATTGTTAAATCAATAAGCTCTTTCTATAAAGCTTATTCATATTTGAATTGTTAGTCTCTTGTTCTTGGGATGAGGTAACTGTCACAAATTCAGCACTTTGCATTTAATAGAATTTAGTTTCTCAATTTTTTTTCCCTAAGTGTTATGTGTATATTACTATTTGAATTTTCTCCAACTGCCTCATACCCTGCCCTTCTGTGCACATACCTTATTATATAAAATTCAGTTGGGGAAAAAAAACTGATGGTATATTATATATTTGTGAGCTGAATTAAAGGAGAGTAACTATGTGAATGTCCTGGAACACCATATATTTTAATATACACTTTTTACAAAAGTATTATAAATGTTGAAAATTATAATGGGTAATTTGCCTATCAAACAATAGAGCTGTGTTTATTCTAACGTTGGTAGCAGTCATTTATAGTGCAACAGACATTTCTTTGGATACTGTGACACATTAGGAACAGGAATATGTCTTTGTGTTTAAGTATGTACTTGTAAGCATTAACAAGTTTTGAATATGTTTTCTATATGTTTGTATTTCTCTGTAGCTACATAAATACATTGGCATTGCATGTTGTCATGTATCACCTTGACTTGTTTAAATAGATATATATGGAGTTTCTTTCTTAGTCCTCAAACAATGTGGAATTATCCCTTACATACTGACTCACTGTCACATTTTGTAGACCATGGCATCAATATCCAGACTCCATGACATTTATTTAGGAATAATCAGTCATATATTTTCTTTTTAGTTAAATTCCAGTGAATAAGTAGGTGCTGTCATCCCTAAGAATAAACAACAGCACATTCAATAGTATATAATACATATATTTACTTCATACAATTGGGTTTCATAACTTTTGAAGGTCAAAACCACTTAAAATAAACTTCAAGAAATTTATTCCAAAATGACCTAAAAAATATCTTCACTAAGGGAGAACATGTCAAACTTTGTAAATATTTAAATTTTTTTAATTAAAAAAAATTTTTAAAAAGTAACTGCCATGCCAAATGGATACTAATACTAACATACTCGAAGTGGATACATTAAATTTTCAAAATTTTAGATTTTAAATGTTTTAACTTCAAGACCTGTAATTTGTTAAGTGAAGTTCAGCTTTTTTGGTTGAAAATCATTCTCCATATTTATGGTTATTTTATATTCTCATGTTGGTCCTTGTATTATAGAGGAAAAACTAAGCAGGCTATTTGGTCACAGAATTGCATTTACATTGCAGGTTTAACTCATTTTGCAACCTTGAGTAATTCTGTTTGTTTTTCTATAAAGTAAGGATTACAGAGTCTGTTATTTTTTCTAAGAAAGGAGGGACTGCAACATAGCTTCATAGGTATTGTCTGTGTCTGGTAGATAGCTGTGCATGTCCTTACTCATAGGATGTGATTTATTAAGGATTATGAACATTTTTTGTATAAAGAATAGAGAGCTATTGAGAATTCAAAAGAAAATATTTTTCTTTTCCTAAGTAACTATCAAATTGGGGTCAGATAAACATTGGTAAATGGAATTTGGGGATAAATGAATTAATAGAGAAAAATATTACCACAAATGAGTTGTGAAATAATGAGATCTAAGTTAGGATTTTTTTTTAAAGGTTGTATTTGTTTATTTGACAGAGAGCCAGAGGGAGAGAGCACAAGTAGGGGGAGTGGCAGGCAGAGGGAGAGGGAGAAGCAGGCTCCCAGCTGGTCAGGGAGCCCAATGCAGGGCTCGATCCCGGGACCCTCAGATCATTACCTGAGCCAAAGTCAGATACTTAACCTACTGAGCCACCCAGGTGCCCCCAAATTAGGATTTAACAGGAATATATACTTGAGCAATATACACTGTGGAATTGATGCCTGACTGGACTCTGACTGGACTGGGATATGGTTGAAAAAGAGACCATATTTGAAAGTAGCTCTGAAATTGCTTTATAGTGAGAATATTTTAAATGGTATAGGAAGTAAAAGAGGTAAGTTGGGGTGAGGATAGGAAAAGGAACAGTTAAAAATATTCACTCACTCGTCACACAAGTATTTATGAAATTCCTAATTGGTGCCAGACTTCTTATCATTCTTTGGGGATAGACATATAGACAGGACTGATGATAGCTCTCTGTCTTATACCACGTTCTCATTGCCTGAAATGGGCCAGGACAGGCCTTAATAGCCATATTTAGCAGATGTCAGAGATCCAGCATGAAACAACCAATGTCAGTTAGTGACCAGAGGCTTCACTTCTTGACCCTTTCCTATGTTTCCATGTTACATAGCCTCAGGAAAGAAGCTACGGAAATAGCTATTATAAATTCTCTTCTGAAGTTTGCAAATGGCAATACAGAGCCAGTTTTATAGAATAAAAAATAGCCTACATTGTTAAGATGTAACATAATAACTTTTACCTGTTATACACATGTATATACAAATACACCTAAATGAATCTTTTATTTGGCATTTTCCATATACATTTTTAAAATATAGAATTGATATCATTTTATATCAGAAATAAAGATGAAAACACATACGGTATTGTGAAAACACAAGACATTTTCATATAATAATATACATTATGAGTGTTTAAAATGCTTAATTCTTTTTTCTTTTGATGTTCAATTTGAAGAAATAAAATAACATGTGCTAAAGGTAATATATGTGTGAGAGAGTGTTGTATTGGTCTGCTCAGGCTGCCATAACAAAGTACCATAGACTGGGTGGCTTATATGTCATTTATATTCTCCCAGGTCTTCAGGTTAGAGGTCTCAGATCAAAGTTCTAACTGATTTGGTTTTGGGTTTCCTGTGAGAACTCTCTTCCTGGCTTGCAGATGGTCACCTTCTCCCTGTGTCCTCACATTGCCTTTCCTAGGTGCGTGTGCACACACACAGGACACACACAGAGTGAGCTCTCTGATGTGTCTTTTTATGAGGATAGTTATCATATTAGAGCAGGGCCCCACTCTTATGACTCATTTAACCTTAATTACTTCTTTAGAGGCCCCGTCTCCAAATACAGCCATACTGGAGTTTAGAGCTTCAACATAAGAATTTGAGGAGGCTGAAAATATTCAGTCCATAACATGTTTTGAAAGTGAATAACTGATTTGTTTTGAAGTGATAAATCTACAGTGAGAATTGTTTAAGCAGTTTCACCATACTGTTCTCTAAATTTCTTCTTGAAGTTTCTTTTTCTTTCTTTCTTTTTTTTTTAAAGATTTTATTTATTTACTTGACACAAAGAGAGAGATTACAAGTAGGCAGAGAGGCAGGCAGAGAGACACGGAGAGGAGGGAGCAGGCTCCCTGCTGAGCAGAGAGCCCAATGCGGGCCTCGATGCCAGGACGGTGAGATCATGACCTGAGCCGAAAGCAGAGGCTTTAACCCACTGAGCCACCCAGGCGCCCGAAGTTTCTTTTTCTTTATAGTGTGTTATGTATTGATGGCTACTAAATTTCATTATTCCTGGAAGAATAGTAAGTGGAAATTGTGTTCTATTTTCTTCATCATAAGATTGGATATAAAGCATGTTTTCCTAAACCCAATTCATATCGGTAAGTGATTATACTACTCTGTAATGTTGGACGTGCCCATGTACTTAAGAATCTTCCCATAGCAATGCAAAGTGAAGACATGATTGTTCTTTCTTATGTATCCTGTGATACAGGGACCTTAAAGGCTTACAAGGCAATTAATTATGAGGACAGCAGGCAGCATCAGAACAAATGCAAGAACATATGTTGTCAGTGATGCTTATTCTATAAGTTCAATTATTTTTGTTACATTTTGTTTTGTGTGCCCAAATTAGAGGGTTTATTTTTTTATCTTTTTATTTTTTAGATTTTTTAAAATTTATTTATTTGACAGAGAGAGAGATTACAAGCAGGCAGAGAGGCAGGCAAAGAGAGAGGAAGAAGCAGGCTCCCTGTCTAACAGAGCGCCCGATGCGGGCCTCGATCCCAGGACCCTGAGATCATGACCTGAGCCGAAGGCAGAGCCATTAACCCACTGAGCCACCCAGGCACCCCAAATTAGAGGGTTTACATGGTATAAAAGGTAGACATTTAACTGCAGGAAGGACAAATGTAAAATTTATGTGTTAATTCATTGGCAGTCTGAAATCAATGAAAACATTATCGAGAAGGGAATACATAGAAAGCAGAAGTCAAGAAGGAAGAAACAAGGTGCAAAAAATTTTTTAAATATATATTTACTAAGTTGAGAAATAATAAGGCAAAACAAAGTCAGAATTAATAGTCAGATGGCAAGTACAGAGATCTGACATTAGCAATGAAATTAATTACTTCTGACAAATGCCCCCAGATTATAATTCCCCCAGATTCCGCTTGTCTCGGAATTAGTCCTGTCAGTAACCATACAAAACTATGGTAATAATAATAGTATAACATGATTGGGTTTGGTGCCAAGCCAAGTATTTCCCATTTAACCCCAAAGACTAAAAATGACAATTGAGAATAAAAGCCACTATATATACTACATTCAGGATTGACCAACTCCAGAATGTCACCACCCTGCACTAGACCCTCATTACCTTAGTTTTCTCATTTCAGCAGATTCGGTGTTTCAGGCTTCTTCCCATATAAATAATGGGAAAGATAAGATGCAAAGGTAGGAAATCCTCTGAGGGAGCTCAGTGCTTGAGTAGTCATTTACTTCTTTCATTTTGGGAGGAAGGACAGATCATTGAGTAGTTTCAACCATCAAACCAAGCTAAGGAGAATTCAAGAAAATCTTTTAGAAGTTAGAGTATATTGGATAGAAGGGGAAATTAACATCTAAATCCTTGAGTGACTAGCAGCTCAGTCACCATGCTTATAACCATTCCTTGTGGTACAGAAGTGGGAAAGGGTTTATACAAATGATATTCCAGCATATCCAAATACAGAAGAAAATGCACCCATCTTCAAGCTCATAGTTTATGAAAGGTATGGAATGGGCAGTCTACATGTGTATACAAGTTGAAGAAGTGTGGGTAGTACAAGAGTTGTCCTGTGAGACTGGGGGCTTTGAGTTTTCCTGTGACAACACAGCAGGGTACAAAAGATAAAGCATATGAAAGAAAGGAGGTAAGTGGCCACAGGACTTGCAAAAGAACCATTTTTATCTGAGGGCAGCTAGGAATTAGAATGGAATGTCTTAATAAGAGACTACAGTTAGTGGACCCCAAGCCTTCTAATGAGGGATAATCCCAACAGACTGTACTACAACCTCATTACAGCATTCGCTTAAGGAATCATATCATGCCAGTCACATATAAGTACATAAGATAAGCAAGGAAATAATATGTATATTTCTCCTTTTTTGCTTCTTCTGAATCATGTAATTGTATTGTACCTTAATTATTTGGTTTTGGAAAGGGAAAGCATGAATTTATTAGGTGTCCCCTTTGCTTTTCCACTACTGTTTAAGGGGAGGGATTACCTCTCTTCAAAAATATTAACTTCCCAAAGGGGCCAGTATTTTATCAATTTAAAGCCTTCTCTATATCATTTTAAAATTCATCATACCAATTAGGATTTTATTCTTCATGGTGCGTACATAGGATGAAGAGGGAAGAAAGGGAGTAAACAAAGTAATGCCAGCTGCTATAAAAATAACTCCACACACACACAAAAAAGCACGCAATAAATTCCACCAAGATCCCACAGTCTTGCTAATTGGTAGGAGGCTTTGTCCAAGATATGCAGAATTAATGCATCTCTGGCTACTCCATCCAATAAATGACTTCAAAGTTCTCTGTACTGCTGCGCATAGAGCTAGCTGGCAGAAAAAGTATTATCATGATCAAACGTGGACAATATGACTACAACTCCTGTGAACATTCATGTGCAGGTGTGTGGACTTTGTGTGGGCATAAGTTTTCTTTTTTTTGTTTGTTTTATTTGAATATGGATGACATAATATGTTACATAAGTTTCAGGTGTAGAACTAGTGATTTCACAAGTTTACACATTATGTTATATTCATAAGTATACCTACCATCTGTCCTGTTAACACCACTCTTACAATATCATTTGCTACATTCTTTATGCTGTATCTTTTATTCCTGTGACTTAATCATTGCATAACTGGAAGGCTGTATCTCCCACTTTCCTTCACACATTTACCCAACCCCTCACCACCCTCTCCCCTGGCAACCAGTTTGGTCTTTGTATTTATAGGTCTGAGTCTGCTCTTTGTTTACTCATTTAGGTGTGTGTGTGTGTGTGTGTGTGTTTTAGATTCCACTTATGAGTAGAATTATATGGTATTTTTCTTTCTCAGTCTGACTTATTTCACTAGCATAATACCCTCTAGGTCCATCCATCTAGGTATACCACTTTTCCCTATCTGTTCATCTGTTATTAATGGCCACTTAGGTTGCTTCCATGTCTTGGCTATTGTCAATAATACTGCAGTAAGCATCAAAGTGTATATATGTATATACATATGTGTGTATATATATATACATATATATATACGTATATGTATATATCTTTTCAAATCAGCGGTTTTGTTTTCTTTGGGCAAATGCCCAGTAGTGGAATTATTAGATTATGGCATTTCTATTTTTAAGATTTCTGAAGAATTTTCATACTGTTTTCCACAGTGCCTATACCAATTTACTACATTCCCACAAACAGTGCACAGTTATCGTTTTTCTTCACATCCTTGCCAATACTTGTTATTTCTTGTCATTTCATTTTAGCCATTTTAACCAATGTAAGGTGATAGATATCTCATTGTAGTTTTGATTTGTATTTCCCTGATGATCAGTGTAGTTGAGCATCTTTTCATGTGTCTGTTAGCCATCTGTATGTCTTCTTTGGAAAAATGTCTATTCATTTCTTATGCTCATTTTTAATTGGATTATTTTGTTTTGGGGTATTGAGTTATATAAGTTCTTTATGTTAATTTTAGATATTAATCCCTTATTAGATATATCATTTACAAATATCTACTCATTCAGTAGGTTGTCCTTTTGTTTTGTGGATGGTTTCTTTTGCTGTGCAAAAGCTTTTTATTTTGATGTAGCCCCAATAGTTTATTTTTGCTTTTGTTTGCCTTGCCTTTGGAGACATATTTTGAAAAATGTTACTAAGGCTGATGTCAAAGAAATTACTTCCTGTGCTCTCTTCTAGGATTTGTCTAGTGTCAGGTCTCATATTTATGTCTTTAATCAATTTTGAGTTTATTTTGGGGTATGGTATTAGAAAGCAATCTAGTTTCATTCTTTTACATGTAGCTGTCCAGTTTTCCCAGCACCATTTATGATTGTTCATAGGAATTCTATTCATACTCACCAAAAAGTGGGAATATTCATTATGCCTTTTTAAAGATGAATGGAGAAACAAATTGTAGTACATCCATACAGTGGACTACTATTCACCAGTGAAAAAGAATGCACTATCAAGTCATGTGAATCTTAAATAACTATAGTTAAGTGAAAAAAGTAAGTCTTAGAATGCTATGTACTTTATGATTCCATTTATGAGTTCTGGAAATAGAAACATGGTAGAAACAGAACTAAATCAGTGATTGCCAGGGAAGTATATCTTCTGTCATCAAATTTTGACATGACTGCACCTTGTAAGAGACATGAGCCAAAGGACCCAGCTAAAATGTACCAGGGTGTCTGAACCACAGAAACTGTGACATAATAAACATTTGCTGTTTTCAGGTACTAAAAAGTAAAATAGTAAGTCATGCTCTAAGTGAGACATTCACATAGGCTCATAGTCCAATGGCTAGAATTAAGTTATATGACCATATCTAAGTACAAAGGAAACTGGAAATTTCAATCCAACTATATGCCCATGAAAAGGAGAGAAAGAATCACACAAGCAGCTATTCAATTTCTTTGCTGGTTTGCTTGTTTGGCTTTCTGGCCACTTTATTTCCAGTACAGATTACAGTTACTTTATCCTCAAAGGATTCAGTCAGAATCAGTCAGAATAATCCAGGTTATGCTCACTCACTAACAAAGGCAATGTCTCAGTGGCTTAAAGCCATTTATATTTTTCAGTCACACTACATTCCGACATAGTCCAGCAGAGGGACTCTAAATATAGTGGTCATTCAGAGAGCCAGGTGGATAGAATCACCATCATGTCATATAGTTCCTTAATTACCATGGCAAGAGGAGGAGAACATGGAACTCACATAACTTCTGCCAGCATTTCATTGGCTAAAGTAAAATACTTCCCCCTCCCTTTTTTTTTGAGAGAGAGAGAGCATGAGTGTATGGCAGGAAGGGCAGAGGGGGCGGAAGAGAGAAAATCTTAAGCAGGCTCCATGCCCAGTGCAGAGCCTGATATGGAGCTCAATCTCACAACCCTGATCACTACCCCAGCCGAAATCAAAAGTCAGATGCTTAACTGACTGAGCTACCCAGGCACCCCTAAGATAACCTACTTTTCTTACTAACTTCCAAAGTCATAGAGATGTGTGTCCAAAAAGAGAAATGCAATACATATATTAGGCCTTAATTACTGTTCCATAAATCCCATCATATTCACCTCAAAATCCCCAAATAGCCAGCAATTCTGAAGTCCTCTATATTGGGTCACTGTTTATATATTTCATTATGTATTGTCAAGTTATAAACTAAAAAAAAAGTTATTTTCCCTAATCATCTACTATATAATGGTGAAAAAGGAGAAAATGATCACTATAAACACTCTCTTTCAGAAGAGTAGAGATAGGAAATCACATATAGCAATCTCTGGTTGGTAACAATCATGAAATCCTGCTGGATAACCTTTGTAAAAACTTCCTTTCCTGTAGGTTTGGAAAGTTCCTTAATTAGACTTATATTCTACTGTTTGGGAGAAGTCGCCTTGTCAAGTCTCTTCAATGTCTTATGTGTAGATGTAAGTATGTTTCCTCCTTTTTGTGAAGTCCTACCTTGCTTATCATGTTCTCACTGGGGTCTGTACAGCTTTTGTAGTTTACATTCTGTTATTGAAAGTTTGTGGGCAAAAGAAATGGACAAAGCTACTCTTACATTAGACTTTTTCTATTCTTGGTAAAACAGTCTCTTCCCACACCCTTAAAAACATAAGTAGGCTTCTGACCTGTTTGCTTCTAGAAATGTCTGAGTTCCAGTAATCTACTCAGAGATTTTTTTTCGCCCCTAGACATAGGTCTTGTCTTTATTTCTCAACTTCTTCAAATTCTCTTTCAATGCGAAGTTATTTGAAATTATAGGCATGGGTGTGAAGGAAAGACCCTTAATTTGTACTTTGTTATAAGGCTAAGTGAACTTGTTTAGTGGAAAACTTAATGGGCATTTATCATTAGAACTTTTTCCCCTCATTTACTAGATTTTGAAACCAAGAAGCAGCTGGGTTTTCCAACATGGCTAAGCCACACATTTCTGGACATTATTTATTCTCTTACATTTCTGCCTGAAAACTCAATTTTTCTCTGTGCCAGAGCTCACCTCTCTTGTTTAGCACTATAGTAAAAGCGGAAAATAACTGCCAACAATATCATTCCATTTTTTTCCAAAAACTTCCCACAGAGCTATGGTCATATTAAGTCTGTGGACTGTTTTCCAAGTTATCGCCGTAACAGTTTTGCCAACTGTGTTATTTCTGCATAAAAAGGATCTTTAGTCTTCTTAGTGCTGACATCAGTTTCCTTACAGATCACAGCTAAATGGCTTAGCTAATTATATCACTTACAAAAATCACCCTAATCATCAAATAATGTTTCTATTGGTTAAAGAAACTACTAAGGCCTAAAATAAATGCTCCAACATGTTCCAAAACTCCAAATGCTCCAAAACTACACAAAATTACTCTCTTGCTAATATAACATCCTAAATACATGTTCCTAGTCTATAGCCTATTCTCTAAAAATCTGTTTATAATTCCCCAGGCAGTCCAAGATATTCAAGCTGATATTTATGCATATTTCTTGTTTCTTTTCCACATAAAATACAGTAAGTGCAATGCAACATTTTCCCACCCATTTCCTTTGTGCTGTTATTAGCAAATACATTGTTTCTGTATATTGTAGCCCCCAAAATATATACATATAGTTTTATTCAATTACTAATCCAGTTACAAGAGAAATTTAAAAAAACTCCTTTATAACACCATTTTTTATGATTATATAATTGCTTTTATTATTACTCTTTGCTTTTTCATGTGAGTTCATATTATTGTCTGGGGTCACTTTCTTTAGCCTGAAGAGCATCCTTTAATAGTTCTTATGAAGCAGATATGCTAGCAAAAAATTATATTAGTTTTTGTCTATTTGGGGATATCCTTATTTTGTCTCTCATTTTTGAGAGCTTTTCTCGATATATAATTCTATTTGATTAGTTTTTAATTTTTTATTTGGGCACTTTGACTATCTTATTCCACTGCTTTTTATCTTCCAATGTTTCTAGTAAGAAATCTGCTGTTAATATTAGGAGTACACACTTATAAGTGAATCTTGCTACTTTTAAGATTTTCTCTTTGTCTTTTAGCATTTTTACTATGATGTTTCTTCTTACAGGTATCTGTATTTGTCCTACTTGGAGTTTGTTGAAGTTCCTGGATGTGTAAGTCAATGTTTTTCAATAGATTTAGGAAGTTTTCAGCCATTATTTCTTTAAATATTTTTCTGCTGCTTTCACTCCTCTTTTTGATATTCCATATGTATGTTCGTGTGCTTAATGGTGTCATGAATTTTTTAAATTTATGTTTATTTTTCTTCATTCTTTTATCTCTCTGTTCTTTAAATTGCAGTCTTCATCTACCTATCATCAAGTGTATTAATTCTTCCATCAGTTAAAATCTACTGTTAAGCTACTCTGGATAAATTTTTTGTGTTACTGTATTTTCATTTTACTCTCTTGACATATGATTTGTGCCTCTTTGTTGATATTATGTTTGATTCAACACTGTTATTATACCTTTCTTTACCTCTTTAAGAATGTTTTGCTTTAGTTCTCTGAGCATATTTATACTTCCTTCTTTAAAACATTTCTGTTAAGATCAACATCGAATGACTCTTATGATTTCTGTTGCATGCTATTTTCTTTGGTGTATGTATCATACTTTTTTTGCTTCTTTGCATATGTCATTTTGTTGTTTTTGTTGGAAACTGGACATTTTATATAATACAGCAACTTTATGTACTGTTCCTTTCCCTAATCTGGGGTTTGCAATTGTTATTTGCTTATTTACTTGTTTAGTGACTGACTAGATTATTCTGGTGAGATTTATTCCATCTTCCCCCACCCTGAGTGTGAAGCCTCTGATGTTGATCCTAAGAGATGCACCTTTGGGTATGCTCATAACCAAAATAGTGGTTTTGGCAGAACTCTGGCTATCTTTCTTTGACCAGCTAATTGTTTTATTGTTTTCAACAATATCCTATGGTATACATTTCTTCACAGACTACTCCAGTCAAATTCGGTCTCTTTACAAGGGAAGGGTTTATAAGGAAACTGGTTGGTATTTGAGATTTGTTCTGATTTCAGAAGAGCTCTTTTCAGCTATGTCTTTTCCGAATTACTCTCTGAAAAACTATCAGGCCTATATCTTAGCCTATATCTCTAATAAATCCATCAATTCCTATCAATTACTTTTTATTATAACTTCCATAGTTTTAGAGAGTGCTCTTAGGCATGAACTTCTGCATACTGTGTGCCAAATGAAGGCAGTTCTTTTGGAGAGGCATTACAGTTTTTTATTCTATGGCTGCTCTCCTCCCAGGCAAAATCTCTGAGCCATACCATTGTTGCTGGGGGTAGGAAAAATGATATCCTTCTCTCTGACACCCCTACTTTAGGTGCTGAATATTCAGTGGATAGGGGAAAGCAGGGCTAGGTCTCCTTAGTTTGCCTGTCTTAACATGGAATTCCCACACGATTCACCAGACCAAGGATAATCAGGACACTGATATTCTCAGTGGCTTCCTACATTATAGAGAATTACTGTTGTACAAATAGGGATTGGTAAGAATTATGGAGTCCCTGCCTCTTGGTTTTATTCCCAAGAACCTAGCCTCACCAGTAGGTAGCTGAAGGCAAAATGCAAAATGATGATGTCCTGCCCCTCCATAGATAATCCTCCTTCTGGGAGCCTGGGGGAGAGGGAACCCTGTCTTACTGACTATACCAGTATGAAGTAGAGTTTCAACCTCACTGAGGTAGGAGGAGGAAGGATGGCATGAGTTTTAGTTAAGGTACAATAGACTTACGATTCTTACTGACTATTAGTATATTTTCTTGAATAAGTGGGATTTTTAAAAAAATTTTCTTTATGCCCTCCAGGCCATTGCCAAAGAATTTAAATCTTGCTCTTCTATTATTCTCCCCAGTTTCATTAGGGAGCAGATTCATGGAACTCCTTACACTGTCATGGTACAAGTGGAACTCCCACACTGTATTTAAATTAACATTTTTTCAAATGCCTCAGTTATTACAATAATTAGTGGAACCAGGCTTCTATCCATAAGAGACTTAAATGGATTTCTTTAATCATCATATACACATGGCCATTGGCACTGAAAGAATCAGTGCTGATCATATTCAGCTCATTGGCAGCTCTCAGCTCCAACTTACTTATGCTATTAGGAAGCCAAGAGGCTCACCCCAGGTCCAACATGACTACTCAGGATGACAAATTCTAATTATACTCTCTGGGTGAAGACCTTTTTACATATTTTGAAAGAGACCAGTTTAGAAGAAAACATTAAAATATTTTTGTTTATTTTAGTGATCTTACCAATAACCAGTTCAGGTAAAAAATATTTGTTTAATTTCTGATAAAATATGTAGCTTGAATATCTCTTTAATACATATCATTTCTAAGCTCCTAAGGGGTAATAAAGTGGTAGAAATATACTAGAACTAATATAAAAGGAGAATAAACAATAGTGGAAGACAAATTTTAATGAATTTTGGAAGATATAAAAGATGGAAGAGTAAATGATAAATGAAAAGCACAATGGAGAAACACACCTATAAAGAGATGTTAACATTTGTTTAAATTGTAGAACAGTAGATTTTAAGGAATTTGAGGCATTGGTTACTTTGGGGAGCAATAATAAAAAAGCATTTAAAAATTTAGATGATGTTATGGATTGGATTGTGTCCTTCCAAAAGTCAATGTGAAAGCCAACTTCTAGGACCTCAGAAACTATATTTGAAGACAGATCTATTATTGAGATAACTTGAGTTAAAATGAGGATATAAGGGTGAGGTCTAATTCAATCTGTCTGACATCCTTAAAGGAGATGATTAGGACACAGAGAGAGACATCAGGTCTCTTTGGATAGCCATGAAAAGAGACAACAAGAGGGAAACCATCTGCAAGTGAAGGAGAACAGCCTCAGGAGAAATCAACCATGTTGGCACCTTGGTCTTGGACTTTCAGCTTCCAGAACTGTGAGAAAATAAATTCTTTTTTTTAAGCCACCAACTTAGGATATTTTGTTGGGGCAGTCCTACCAAATCAATACAGGTGACAAGGTGAAATTTTTGTATACCAAGGTTATGTGGTGTGCACTATAGAGATTATTTCATCTTTCCATTGATTCCCTCCCATGTAGCAGAAATGAAACATGCCTTTGACAAGTTTATTATTAGACTGGACAAAGCTGAGAAAAGAATCTGTAAACTTCAGTATATATCAATAGAATCCTTAAAACCCAAAAACAAAGAGAAAAGACTAAAATAAACAAAGAAACAAACAAACAAAAACAAAATAAAACACAGAATATCCCAGCTCTGAGTGATAACAGTAAAAGTTGTGACATCCCTGTAAGGGGAATACAGGAAGAGAGAAAGGAACAGAAAAAAACATTTAAAACAATGAGAATTTTCCCAAATTGATTTCAGACACCAAACCACAGATCCATAGAACACTGGTAATATAAATGACAATGAAAGACAGAAAGAAAGCGAGAAAGAGAGAGAGAGAAAGAAAGAAAAAAGAAAGGAAGGGAAGGAGGGAGAAAGGAAGAAAGGGAGAAAGAAAAGGAAGGAAGGAAAGAAGGAAGGAAGGAAGGAAGGAATGGGAAAAGAAAAGTAACCTAGGTATATAATTTTTAATCTATAGAAAATCAAAGATAAAAAATTCTGAACAAGTCAGAGAAAAAAAACGCCTTAACTATAGAGAAACAAATATAGGACTTTCATCTGACTCCTTTTCAGACCATGCAAACAGGAAAAGAGTGGAGTGAAATACATATTGTTAAGAAAAGGCAATAAGAACATAGAATTCAGCACGCTGATAAATTATTCTTTAAAAATGGAGAAAAAATAATGACTTACTCAGATAAACAAAAACTGAAATTTGTTGTGAGTAGATCTGCCTTACAAGAAATGTTAAAAATTCTTTGGAGAGAAAGAAAATGATATGTGTTATAAACTTGAGTCCTCACAAGGAAGGGAAGATCACCAAAAAATAAGTGAAGGTAAAATAAAAACTGTTCGGTTTCTTCTCCTTAATTGATGTAACAACAGTTCAAAATAATAATGCCAATGGTGTATTTGATTATATATGTTATATATATAAGAAATATATGTGTTTNTAAAATAAAAACTGTTCTTTTTCTTCTCCTTAATTGATGTAACAACAGTTCAAAATAATAATGCCAATGGTGTATTTGATTATATATGTTATATATATAAGAAATATATGTGTTTAATGTGTAAATATATGTAATAAATATAAATATAAGCATATAATATGTATATTTAATTTATATATATACTTATGTGTGTTTATTGTAAGTAAATTGAATGACAGCAGTAAAATAAGGCACGGGAGGGAGAAATTAGGATTATTTTATTATTATTAGAAACTCAGACTACTCATCAAGTGGTATATATAGTGTATTTGAAACTGGACTTGAATTAGCAACACCTAAAAAAGTTATTATAAAAAGTATAATGGATATGTTAAGAAAGGAGAGAAAAAGGAATTGTAGAATGAATAAGCCTCTGACAGAGCTATGGACAAAAAAAGATAGAGGGCACAAGTTATTATCAGTATAATAATCTTTTATTTAAAGAGACATGCCATATATATTAAAATAATAATAAAGGGATTCAATGAACAATTCTATGCCCATAACTTTGATAAACTATATGAAAAGGACAAATTCCTTGAAAGACATAATCTACCAAAGACTAGTAAGACAGAGATGATTTGTATAGGCCTATATCTATTAAAGAAATTGAGTCTTCCAAACAAGCACCAGACCCAGGTGGGTTCACTGGTGGATTCCTCCAAACATTCAAGGAAGAAATTATATCAATCTCTTTCAGAGAATTAGAAGCTGAGGGAATAGTTTCCAATGTATTCTATGAGGGCAGCATTACCCTAATACCAAAACTAAACAAAGACATAAGAAAAGAACTACAGATCTGNATAGTTTCCAATGTATTCTATGAGGGCAGCATTACCCTAATACCAAAACTAAACAAAGACATTATAAGAAAAGAACTACAGATCTATATCTCTCATGAATATGGATACAACATCCTCAACAAAATATATTAGGTCCAACAATGTTATAAAAAGAATTATACACCATGATGAAGTGGGATTTATCTAAGTTAGCAAATGTTTCAGCATTTAATAATAAATTAACATAGTCCATCACATCAAGTGTCTAAAAAAGAAAAACACATGATCATATCTATAGATGCAGAAGAAACATTTAATCAAATCCAACACCCACTCATGATAATAATTTTTAGTAAAATAAGATGGGAGAATACTTCTACTTGATAAAGAATATATACACGATACCTATAGCTAACACCATACTTAATGTTTCAGAAACGTAAAGCTTTCCCATTAATATCAGAGGGGAGGTAAGATGTCCTCTCTCACCACTCTTTTGCAACCTTGTATACATATAATTAGAAGTTTAAGCTAAGCCAATAAGACAAGAAAAGGAAATTAAAAGTATACAGATTGGGAAGGAAAAAATAAAACTTTTTGTTGACGTGGCATAAGATGACAAGATTGTCTATGCAAAAAATCCAAAAGAACCAACAAAAAACCTCTGAAACTATTAAGTGATTATGGCTAGGGTGCAGGATAAATGTTAATATGCAAAATCAGTTGCTTTCCTATATACCAGCAGTGAACAAGTGCAATTTGAATTTAAAAACACAATACCATCTACATTAGCAACCCTTAAAAATGAAAAGCTTGGGTATAAATCTAACTATATATTAAATATATATATATATAAACAAACATATATAAACTATATATAAATATATATGTTTATAAACATATAACATATAAAAACAACACAGAAAATACATATACAGAAAACTGCAAAATTATGAATTATGATGAATAAAGTCAATAAAGAACTAAAAAGGGAGATACTCCATATTCATGGACAGGAAGATTCAAAATTGTGAAGATGTCAGTTCTCAAATTTATTTATTTATTTATTTATTTATTTATTTATTTAAAAGATTTTATTTATTTATTTCACAGAGGGAGAGAGATCACAAAGAGGCAGAGAGGCAGGCAGAGAGAGAGAGGGGGAAGCAGGCTCCCCGCTGAGCAGGGAGCCCTATGCGGGCCTCGATCCCAGGACCCTGAGATCATGACCTGAGCCGAAAACAGAGGCTTTAACCCACTGAGCCACCCAGGTGCCCAGTTCTCAAATTTATTGAGTGCAATTCCAATTAAAATTCTAGCAAGCTATTTTTGTGGNTCATGACCTGAGCCGAAAACAGAGGCTTTAACCCACTGAGCCACCCAGGCGCCCAGTTCTCAAATTTATTGAGTGCAATTCCAATTAAAATTCTAGCAAGCTATTTTTGTGAATTTCAGTAAAGACTCTAAAGCGTATATGGAGAGAAAAAATACCCCAAATAGCCAAACCTGTATTTAAGGTGGACAGAGTTAAAGGACGGACAGTATTGACCAAAGTCTTACTATAAAGTTATAGTAGTCAGTAGATAGTGTGGTACTGGCAAAAAAAATAGACAAATAGGTTAATGGAACAGAACAGAGAGGCCAAAGGTAGACCTATGTAAATATAGTTAATTGATATTTAATAAAGAAGAAAGGTCATATAGTGAAGCAAAGAAAGTCTCTTAAAATGAATGTTACTGGACAAGCTGGACATCACATGCAAAAAATAATGAATCTAGTCACAGACCTTATACCCTTTAGAAAAATTAACCCAAAGTAGATGTACATGTAAAACATGAAACTATAAAACTTTTTTTTTTAAGATTTTGTTTATTTATTTGAGAGAGCGATAGCATGACTAGGGGACAAGAAGCAGGAGAAGTAGGCTTCCCACTGACCTGGGAGCCTGATGGGGGACTCGATCCCAGGACCCTGGGATCATGACTTGAGCCCAAGGCAGACACTTAACCAACTGAGCCACTCAGGTGCCCCAAAACTATAAAACTTCTTGAGGGTAACATTAGAGAAATCCTAGGTTCTTGGGTATGGTGATGACTTTTTAGATGAACACCAAAGTTGCAATCCGTGAAAGAAGTAGCTGATAAGCTGGATTTCATTAATTTAAAAAACAAACAAACAAACAAAAAAACCCTTCTGTTTTGCTAAAGACAATGTCAAGAGAATGAGAAAACGAGCCACAGACTGGGAGAAATTCTTGGCAAAAGATAATGTCTAATAAAAGACTATTATCAAAAATAAACAAAAAAACTTTTGTAATTCAACAATAAGGAAATGAAGAAGCCACTTATAAAATGGGTCAAAGACCATAACAAAAGACCTCACCAAAGAAGATATACAACTGGTAAATAAGAATATGAAAAGGTGCTTGCATCATATGGCATCAGAGAAATGCAAATTAAAACTACTACATCCCTACTAGAATGGCCAACTTCCAGAACACTTACAATACCAAACGTTGGTGGACATGTGGAGCAACAGGATCTCTCATTCATTGCCAGTTTGGAAGACAGTTTGGTGGTTTCTTGTAAAACTAAACTTACTCTTAACATATGATCCAGCAATTATGATCCTTGATCTTTATGCCACGGAGTTGAAAATTTGTGTCCACACAAAAACCTAGACACAGATGTTTATAGCAACTTCATTCATAATTGCTAAAACTTTCAAGCAACTTAGATGGTCTTCATTAGATGAATGGATCAATTAACTGGCACATCCAGACAATGGAGTATTATTTAGTGCTAAATAGAGATGAACCATCATGCCATGAAAATACATAGAAGAACTTTAAATGCATATAATTAAGTGAAAGAAACCAATCTGAAAAGGCTACCTACTATCTGATTCCAACATATGACATGACATTCTGGAAAAGGTAAAACTTTGGAAACACTAAAAAGGTCAATGATTTTCAGGAGTGGGGTATAAGGATTGATCAATAGATGGAGGATGGGAGATTTTTAAGACAGTGAAAATACTCTCTATGGTAGTGTAATGATGGATTCATATTATTATACATTCATCCAAACTTAAGGAATAGTCAAAATGAAGAATGAACCCTAATGTAAACTGTGGACTTTGGATGATTATGATGTTTCAGAATAGGTTCATCAATTTTAACAAATCCACATCTTTGGTGGGGATGTTGATAGTGGGGAAATTTTTGTTAGTTATCTAATATGCTAGACTACTTGGAAAATATAATTGAATGTTTTTGATGGCTTTTTTGAGAATAAATATAGATGTATATATAGAGACAGTACAAATGGAAAAGCAAGTGCTTCCCCTCCTGGCCAAGATAGATTAACATTACCAGACTTACCCTCCCATGTGAAACAACTAAAAGTACCAAACAAAGAAAAAACAGGCAAAATACATGAGGCAATGTAATGTGCATAAAATAATCACAGAAACAGAATAATCTGAGATGGAAAATGAAGAGTCCCATGAAGAAGCAGATATGCGGGCGCCTGGGTGGCTCAGTGGGTTAAAGCCTCTGCTTTCGGCTCAGGTCATGATCTCAGGGTCCTGGGATCGAGGCCCATATCGGGCTCTCTGCTCGGCAGGGAGCCTGCTTCCTCCTCTCTCTCTGCCTCTCTGCCTACTTGTGATCTCTCTCTCTCTCTGTGTCAAATAAAGAAATAAAATATTTAAAAAAAAAAAAAGAAGCAGATATGCTTTATATTTTATTTAAATTGTAAAGAAGAACTTAATTGATTAAAGTAATTGATTTAATTGATGGAACTGCTATCATGTGTTGATATGATGTATACGTAGATTGTAAAAGGATGAAAAATAGCACCCTTCTTTAATACCCAAGGTTGGAATCATTTTGGAGCTTGACTCAAAATCAGAATCACCTTTTTTTTTTTTTCCTGATGAATCTTATCTGGAGAAGGTGGAATGGATTTTTGGCCAAATGAACCTCTTAATGTATATTCCAGCTGAGAGCATGATGATGTCACAGGTAATACTGAACAGCCGACTGATGTTGACATCAGCAGATCCCAAGTACCCTCTTAGCAGGCAGGCAATTCCCAAAGAGAGAGCTCTGAAGGGCAGTCTTCATATTTATTTCCCTCTCCCAGTTTCAGTAGTCAGCTAAAGCATTCCTCCTTCCTGAAAAAAGTAGAGTCTTTGGAATGTTTCTCTCCTGCTATTTCTTCCTGAAATGGAATGAAATGTTTTTTCTTAATATGCAGACTCAGGGGGAAATCCTGTGTTCTCTTTTGTATGTAAAGAGAAAATACTGACTCGTCTCAGAAAACAAAAACAAAAACAAACAAACAAAAACAAACAAAAAACACAAGCCAAACCAAACATTATCAACTTTTTCTGTCTTTACCTTCATGTAGAAAGACATTCTTAAAAGAAGTACTTGGGGTAGGTAAATTCAAGTTATTATTTCATCTTATTTGCCACACACAAGGCTACCCTTCATTTAATTATTTTTAATTTTTTTTCCTTTACGAAGATGCAGTAATCTTTTTTTTTTACTGTTAGTTACTTTAATTTGACTTTGTTGGCTTTTGTGCTTAGAGCAATTTGAATTTGACAGTTCGTTTATGGTGAATTTTAATAGGGAAAGTCAGTTAAACATCTGTCCAAATTATTCCTTATATATACAGCAATGGAATGTAAATTTGCATTGCAATAAGACTTATTAGAAAAGTTCAACTTGTCATCACCTACTTTCACTGTCTTTTTTTTTAATGAGAGATTCAGCCAAATGTATTAAAGCATGGATGAAGCAAATATAATACAATGTATTTCAGTAAAATATATTAAGTTTTTTTTATTAAAGATTTTATTTATTTATTTGACACAGAGAGAGAGATCACAAGTAGGCAGAGAGGCAGGCAGAGAAAGAGAGGAGGAAGCAGGCTCCCTGCTGAGCAGGGAGCCCTATACAGGCCTTGATCCCAGGACCCTGAGATCATGACCTGAGCCAAAGGCAGTGGCTTTAACCCACTGAGCCACCCAGGTGCCCTTATGTGTTATTTTAGAGGCTATCAAAAAATATATATTAGTTTAAACAGTAATTTAGAATCTTCCCTTATTTTCTTTGCAGTTTTTACCAGTATACCTTATTTTATCACCAAAAACCCACCTATACATTAACTTGTTTATACAATTCAAAGAGATTTTTAAAACTCTCCTTAGCCACTATGAAGAAGCTACTAGAATGATTACCAAGTTTCCAAAAAAAATCATAAAAGAATATTAATGTCAAACTGCATTCTTGAGTTTCATTTGGTGGAGATATTTTGCTTTCATGCATTGCTTTACTTAACTGCAAATTTAATTTGTTTCCACTGGAATGATTTCAGATTCAGGTTCTTAGTGCATAATGTCGTGCTCCTTTTATACAAAATATGATTTGGGGATTTGTCCATTCAAATTCCTGACATATGAAATATTTTAGAGTTTCTTTAGTGGTGCCTTCAGGTCCGTAACTACTTGTTAGCTATGTGAAAATGGGGAATGGTTGTCTCCTATTAAGCCTTCAGATATTTCATGTATATGCTCATCTCCTGTGTTTTCCATAAATGGTGAGTTTTATCAGGATGTAAACATAACTTTCATTTCTTCAGTTTCTAGCAATGTTTGCAGGTGTAGATGATCCAAACATTCACAGAATGTGGAATAAGTGTATTTAATCTAGTTACTAGTCTTTCTTGCAGATAGCTGAGTGATTTATATGCCTCTTAAATATTTTAAAAGCTTTTGAGATTGAGGGAGATATGTATTACATAGGGCCACTGGATTTCATGTATGTGAATATTTATAATCACATGTTAAGTTAAATGTTTGAATAACTTCTGCTCAAGGAAGACTTTCCATTGTTTGAATATTGTGGGCTGATGAGGCATAAACCTCCAACTCTTGAAAAGCACAATAAAATACATTAAAGCATTAATCTCCCTTTATGGAAAGTAAAATATTGGCATGACATAATATTCTGCTATATTGATACGTTGTGGTTTGTATATTATTTCATATTGTTTAATACATAGTTCCCCCATTAATTTGTTCTTACAAATAATTCTATGATTAATTGCCATATGTATGCCTAAGTATTTTTTTATCTGCATTTTATTTTTATTTTTATTTATTTATTTATTTGTTTGTTTGTTTATTTATTTATTTATTTATTCTTTGCCCCAGGGGTACAGGTCTGTGAATCATCCGGCTTACATCTTTCACAGCATTTACCAAAGCACAAACCCTCCCCAATGTCCATAACCCATCCACCCTATCCCTACCCTCCCACCTGCCAGTAACCCTCAGTTTGTTTTGTGAGATTAGGAGTCTCTTATGGTTTGTCTCCTTCCCCATCCCATCTTGTTTCATTATTTTTCCCTTATGCCTAAGTATTTAGTTACATTGATTTGATGTGGTAGACCTTTCCAGTCATGGGTATTATTTAGAAATATTTAGAAAGAGGTCAGCACTGAGGTGTCCAATTTTATTAAATTCACGTTAGTTCATGGATGCAGATAGGTCTTAAATGTCTAAAATTTTTATGATTTGTCTAAACTGTTATTTAACCATTCTTTATATGCATGTAGCATGTGAAATTCTACTGATTGTTGTACACAAGGGATGTATAAGAATCAAATTTTATTAATTTAGTTTGCCCTTAGAGAATTACTTCTCTGAAAATTAAATTCGAAAGCTGCTGAAGGCCATAAACAGCTAAAAAAATGAAAATATTTTCATTTAAATTTTACAGTAATAAAAGTTTGGACTTGACCCTAAATGATAGAAGAAATAAGCAGTCACTAAAAATCATTCTCTGAATCCCAGGATCACAAAATAACAATCTATCAATCAAAACAAAATTCTTTGTTGTTGTTCGTTTACAGCTCCATAAAGAATTAGATTAGTGTTCAAAGATCACATATTTGATGCTGACATCGAAAGACAAAATATCAGAAGAATTTACACTTTGGGGAGGTAATATCCTTCAGATAAGAGACTGACATCTTGAAACATGATAATGGTGTATGACAATTTGAAGTGCAGGGTCCTGACTATATTAAATATAAGAGTTCAGGGAATTGTAAGTCATTTATGCTAACTGGCTTGTCAAGATGACACGTCTTGTCAAAGTAAGGTTGAAAAACAGAATCCTGTAGTAAATGAAGACAGTTTTGATATTTTGTCAATATTTCCAACCCAGTGGGTTGATGTTTCATGATTTTTGTAAGTACATGATAAAAGGAACTCATAATTTAAATTTATTCTGAATATATTATAAGCATTATAAACTTAAATAACTAGGTTGTAAATATTTTTTCTCAGAATATGCTTTACTGAAAATTAAATATGGAAATCAAAGCCAAAATATGAGTCTCTTTATTTTTTGAAGGCATGTATAACCATGAACTTGAACACATTTACTACTCTTCAGTTTATTTTTCATTTGTAAATTAGTGAAATGAAGAATACCTTAGAATATTTACTTTAGGAGGGCAAACTTTCTTTCCCATTTGAGGAGAATAGTGCAGCTACCAAATGCATAGCTTTTAATTTTGATACCTGTTCTTAAAACAATTATGATTTTTTGTCTGGACTTTTATTTTTTCAGCGTTTACATACCTCTAGAGTTTTAACCACAAATTCATACAATGGTTCGCCATGAGAGCATTAGTAAAACTTAGAGAAAATAAAAATACCTGCTTATGTGTACTTAGTATATTGAGATACTAATCACATGCCATATAAAGACAAAGATTTCTTTAGTGCCATTGATGCATTTTATCAAACCACATTACTTATGGGCTTGTGTATATTCACACTATGATTTACCTTGGTGTATCCCTTTTCTTGGTTATTATTTTTATTAATGTATTCACTATGGGGCAATTTGCATTAAGACTTGGTTAAACTTTTGCCCTTAAGACATTCCTAAAGTAAGGAGAAAGCTAAATTTCACTGATGGAGATGAAACGGTGCATTAAAAAGAGAAGTTTAAAAATATATATAGTTATAACTGTTAATACACATTTTAAACAAGTGACTGCATTGTAATTCCTTACCTTAAAGAACATGGTGGAGAATGATAAGTAGGGTAAACATCAGAATGAAATAGCATTCTCTTACTTCACCTATAAATTTATAATGATGTACATATTTCTGATAGTTTAGATATAAAAATTTTAGGCAAGAATGACAAAATTTTTAAATTCAAGTAATTTTCAATTTCATTTTCAGAAGGTCCACAGACATACACATGCCGTCATTCATATAGATGTTGAAAGCAGGATTTTGCCTCTATTCTCTGTACACGCAGCATGTTAGAAAGGTAAATGGTGCTCTCATTTACACAGAGGTGGTTGAGACTAAACACACACACATACATACACACACACACACACAAATACTCAACTTATAGAATAAACAGTAGGAAATGACATTTATGAAGGAAATGAGAAAGAAACATGGAATTCTGCAGTTAATAGAGAAAACTGCAGTTTGAATGCTCAAGACAACATTTGGCAACTAGGTAGTTTTTAAACTGTACATTTTCCACCCATGCTACACTTTAGGATGAACTTGTGGTACTTTATAAAAATACTGGCGCCAAGACCTCACTCGGTGGTTTGATTCATTATTCCTGGGCCTAGGTCTTTATCAGATAACTCGTAGGTGAAGCAATGTTGAGAGCCACTCTCCTAGGCCGTTCTTACAGATACACAATTACTTGAAAATTTACACATAGTAGAAACATGTTAGAAAAATCAATACTGGTATCTGCTAAGCTGCCAAATAGGTGTGTGGCAGTGGGCTTGGTTGGACATGTTCACTTTGGACCTCAGCTGCTTTATGCATACGAAATGATGTTTAATGTAGATTACGTAAAATTTTAGCTCCAAAATCTCTTATATATGCATTTACAGAGTTAGATAGGAGCCTATTGACAAAATTGCAGATAAATAATAATTCAAAGAACAATTTTTTAAAAGATATATTTTATTTATTTATTTATTTATTTGTTTGTTTGTTTGTTTGTTTGTTTGTTTATCTGACAGAGAAATAGAGCCAGGGAGCACAAGTGGGAGGAATGGCTAAGGGAGAGGGAGAAGCAGGAGCCCCACTAAGCAGGGAGCCTGAAGCAACGCTTAATCCCAGGTCCCTGGGATCATGACCTGAGCCAAAGGCAGATGCTTAACTGACTGAGCCATCTAGGTGCCCCTCAAAGAACAATTGTTGATACGCTTTATTTATTGACAATGCCTAGCTCTAAAAGTTACCAATATTCAGTATATTATATTTTTATAGGAGAGAATTATGATGAAATAGAAAAATTCTATTTAACATAGTAAAACTGGTTTAAATTTTAGCTGTCCCACATACATCTTGTACAGTCTTGTGCACATGATTTGACCCCATTAAATTTTGGCATCCTTCTGGTTAAAATGACAGTGGGTGTGATAATACATCATATTATTCAGAGAGCTGTTATGGAAATGAGAATGCCATTGTATTTTGAAAAATTTTTCATAAATTTATTAGAGGTGAACTGTTTTTAAGAATTGAGAGTTCTTAAGAGATTGGTGGTAGAATGTGATACTCTCAAGATTAAAAAACAAGGAATGTATAAATTGGTAGGAAGATCATTTGGAAGTGGTTGCTTTGAGTTTTCAGGGGAAAGTTAATTTCCTAACCCTAAAAGAGTTTTTAAGATCACATGAAATATACTTCATCCATGGTTGAGTTTGAGGATGGCCTTTATTGTCTTTGGTTTTATTAATTTTATCTCAAGTGGACATAAGAAATTGGCTTTGTGAGATTAATATATTTTAGAATGAAGCAGGAGAAAGGCCCTCAAGTAGCTGCCCTCAAGATTGATGAACACAAAAAATAAGATACTTTTTCAAGGTATATAGGTATGTTCTTAAGATCTTTTGGCCCAACACAACAGAACTGTGAAACAGTATACAAAGTGAGTTACGATGATAATAATATTTCATTCATTTATTTGTTCTTTTAAAAATTATTTACTGAGCACCTACTATGCATTAGGCACTGAATAAATAATCCACAGACCCTACTCTCATAGAGTTTTTACCGTATGGGAGAAGACATTATCTTAAAAATAGACATTATCATGAAATCATTCAAATTATTTTCTAATTTTGAATGTAACATAAGTGCTAAAAAGTAAAGTACTTGAGAGCTTATTAACAGAGGGCATTTATGTCATAGTGTAATTAAGTTCTGAAAATGAGTAGGATTAATTATCTGAGAGGGAAGAGAGAGTGGTCTTTGTAGAGGTAAGTCAGGAACGTCTACCAGGCTTCACATGGCCCTGCCTTCTGATTCTGCACACCTCCATTCCTCTGTGGTGTCCTGATACCTTCTCTGGCTGGCATGAAGTAGTAGTGTGCCAGATCCCTCTAGAAGATCCAACTTTCAGTTTACTTTCAATCAAATTAATTAGAATATAGATCTTGAATCCACAATGCTTCCCTTTGTACCCATATATGAAGTATATATAATCCAGGGCAATTTTTATTTGGGGGAATAATACTTCCTGGGAAAGTTTCAGTGTTTTGCCTATTCTTTACTCACACATTTTAAATGTATACCCAAGTTTTACAAGCTGAACACAAAATTCAAAGAGAACTCAGCATTGTTTTGGTCTTTTTTGCTTGTCTGATCCTTCACTGTACCATAATGTGCATCTTTGCTTGAAAGGCAGGATGGGAAGTAGGCCAATTCAAGGTGAAAGGAAAAAGAAGTATAAATTAACATATCAAAACCTTACTCTGGTAAATAGTTTGAAATGCTTTTTAGATATTTGAGTGAATCTGAAAAATGGGCAGCTAAATATGCTGTACAAATGCAGTGGTCAAAAAAGGGGCTTAGGCTGAATATAGACATTTTTGTTGATGCTGATATTATATATTCTGTTTTTTATTTGCCCCAGGGGTACAGGTCTGTGAATCATCAGGCTTACATCTTTCACAGCACTCACCTTAGCACAAACCCTCCCAATGTCCATAACCCATCCACCCTATCCCTGCCCTCTCACCCCGCCAGTTGATATTATATGTTCTTGATGAACAATATATATAGGCTGAGCATACATATGATAAACTATATATATGTTATATATCTATTTACTTTTTTCTTACTTGCCATAAAAATGACCGACTTTACAGTGAGGAATATAAACATGTAGCATACATGTCTAGCAAGACTAATCTAAAATTATACTATTTAATATTTAGAATGTTCTAGGAAAATCTTTGAGGATAACATCGATGTTTATTTCTTTAATTGTACTGAATTTCTCACCTTTGAAGGATATATTGGATGATAGTTGTTGAACATAACAGCCAACCTAATGAACAATCATCCTCCTGCTATAGGTAAAAATAAATTATAACATAATTGATACACTATTAACAAAATTCCAATACAGTGTTCACAGTTGCACTTAAGCCTTTCTAATACTAATGTGTCCTTCTGGGTCCTTTCCATAGATGTATAGGTCTCAGGAGCCTGAATATTTTTCCAAACTCACCATTGTGTCTTCACTCACAACACATGGATCATGCCTCTTAGTCAGCCACTTTGGTGTTCAGCTCTTATAAGACTCCTTAGAAAATGATAAAGAGACTTCTTTTTTATTCAAGAATTATTTTAAACATTTTCAGAATAAGAGTTATTAACTCCACACAAAATAAGGTTAAGCTTAGATGCGATCAATTTATTGAAAGAAGCAATCTCATGGGTGCAAAATTAGGGGAAAACGAATAAGATGCAGGGAAAAAGTAAAATTCAAAGTATACAAACAAATAAACACGTACACAAGTATGAAGTTGAAAAAGGCTGAACACTAGTTTATTTATAGAAATGAAACTTAGGGAATTTTCAGCCTAGAAGGATATTTTGTTTCTCAGGGAAGAGTGTTATAATACAGCCTTTGCCCCTAGATACTAGGACTTTAGACTTGGCTCTACCAATTACCTGTACATTTTTGCTAAATTACTCAACCTCTCTGGAACTCACTTTTCTTCTGTATTAAATAATAAGTTGATTGGATTTATGATTTCTGTTACAGAAATCTGTGGGTTACACAACAGAGTTATTGAGGAACTGACTTTTTAAAGGCCCAGCTCAAATCTACAGAATATAGTAGTGCTCAGTAAACTTTATTATTACTGTTTTGCATGTCAGAGGTAATTGAAATGAGCAGTCCATTTTGAGAATCACTAAATTAAATTACTATCTCTTCTGGTCTCACCACTTTAGGAGTCTGTGGGTCTGCCAGAAATAATAAAAAAAATTTAGGTCACTGAAGTGTTAAAATTACATGCTTCACATGCTTGGTATCATTGGAGTCAACAATATTTTCTTTTTAGCTTTTTAGTGAAAAATAATGATAAGTTGTATTTTCATATTTATAGCCTGATTTAGACCCAGTTCTTCTGGGATATATAGGATGTGCAAATAGAGAGTTATGTGTATATATAATGCCTGTCTACATTTAGCCAAAAGGATTTGCGAAAGTTCAAATTATTATGTTTTATAACCTCACTTCATTAATTTAATTTTATTTTTTAAGATTTTATTTATTTATTTGAGAGAGAGAGAGAGAGAGAGAGAGCATGAGCTGGTGGGGGCAAGAGGGTTGGTGGGCAGAGGCAGAGGGAGAAGCAGACTCCCTAGTGAGTGGGGAGCCCAATGTGGGGCTTGATCCTGAGCTGAATGCAGATGCTTAACCAACTGAGCCACCCAAGCACATTCCATTAATTTGATTTTAGTTCAAAGTAGATAAGATTAAAGACTTTATTAAAAATATTTCACTTTTTTGTGAGTGAATATGCAACTTCAACAAGCCCAGCCCAATTAACAAATTCCTATGCAGGAGTCAATCCCAGGACTTTTTTGTGAGTGAATATGCAACTTCAACAAGCCCAGCCCAATTAACAAATTCCTATGCAGGAGTCAATCCCAGGACCCTGAGATCATGACCTGAGCTAAAGGCAGACGCTTAACTGACTGAGCCACCCAGGTGCCTTGCAACTACATGTATAAAAGCAAATTAAAATAAAAAAGCATGGGCGCCTGGGTGGCTCAGTGGGTTAAAGCCTCTGCTTTTGGCTCAGGTCATGATCTCAGCGTCCTGGGATCGAGGCCCGCATCGGGCTCTCTGCTCAGCGGGGAGCCTGCTTCCTCCTCTCCCTGTCTCTCTTCCTGCCTCTCTGCCTACTTTCAATCTCTCTCTGTCAAATAAATAAATAAAATCTTTAAAAAAATAAATAAATAAATAAAAATAAAAAAGCATGTAATTAATCTAACCTAGAGCATAGTCTCCACATCTGTGCCTACTTCTACTCAAGTCCACTAAGATAGAGTTTATTTTCTAAAATCTCCCTAAAAACCAAATGAATTAGACTAGATAGTTATACCCAAATATGAAATATATTTTATTCTGCAAAATAGAGTTCTATATCCTTTACCTTTGATAGCAGTTTTGAACAGATTTCACATATATGTGTATACATAGCAGAATATATATTGAATGATCAAGTTGCTTCTCTATGTGAATAAGCGACATATCTTGCATTCACATAAATAAAGGGATTGCCTCCATGGTATTTGAAAAGGTTGCTGAAGCTCAGTGAGGTGCTCTTCATTAAAGAAGAACCCACGCATAAAGCTCCCATAAATGTAATGGAAACGAGACATATTTTACTCTATTTAGCATTTATGCAGCATTTTTGAAAAGTGCATTTTTATTAGAGACTTCTCACAACAGTCTTATGAGCTAGCAGTGTTATGCTCACTTAGAAATGGATAAATTAAGGGCCAGAGAAGCCAGGCATTGCTCAAGGTCATGTGGAAGCCAGGAAGCAGAGGAAGCCCAAATTATCACTCTGAGACCTGACATTTCCTTCATGTTATTTTTCTTCCATGAGCCACACTAGCCATTTTTTCCTCAGAGGAAGCATTTTTAGGTAGAATCAGAAATATAGCATTTATATGTAAGGTTGGTGATTTACAGATAACTTTTCAAAAGGCAAATAAATATACACTGTCTTAGTATCATTTATGAGCCTAAGAGCTATTCTTAAGTTCATGGTTCCTCTTCTAATCACATATTATATATATATATATATATTTTTTTTTTAAGGTAACTTAGCATATCTGCTTTGTTAGGGGTAAACAGAATAAACAAGTCTTCAAGGCCTATTATGTACCAGGGATGTCTATGCCTTTAATTGTAATGTTTCCATCAATTTATTTATTTATTTATTTATTTATTTATTTATTTATTTATTTATTATTTATTTATTTGACAGAGAGAGATTACAAGCAGGCAGAGAGAGAGGAGGAAGCAGGCTCCCTGCTGAGCAGAGAGCCCGATGTGGGCCTCGATCCCAGGACCCTGAGATCATGACCTGAGCCGAAATCAGAGGCTTTAACCCACTGAGCCACCCAGGCGCCCTTTTTTTTTTTTTTAAGTTTCCATCAATTTAAAGATAGACAAAGATAAGCTAAAAATAGAATGTAGGTAAAGATAAAATATGGCTCATAAATAAAACATTTAGCCTGTTGCATTTTGAATTTTATGAAGTGTTGACAAATCCCAGTAATCTTTTGCCTCCCAAATTGCCACAGTCATTATATCCCTAATGTAAGCACCTCAGCAAGTAAGCTGAGACAAGTCTGTGTGTCTCTGCTATGTCTTGTGTGGATGGTGAGGTCATGTGTGAAATGGTCTGCTTTCCTTGAGTGCATTTCCTCAGTAAGCCTCTTGGGCATGTCAAATTCAATTCATTCAGCACTGATATAGAAGATTCAGACACTTCACTGAAATACAACAATATATCTTCTGGATATGTTTTTATCAGTTATCCAAACTGCACAGAAGTGATTAACATGTGGGAGTTCTATCTTGAAGGATAACATCTTGTGTATGTTTGGTTTGTGCCTATAAAATCTAAGTACTCTTGACATTACAGCCTTCCTGAAAGTCTCAGTTATTCATGACTATGTAGTATATAAAATTTCAAGAGAAGAAAATTAAACACTATCAAAGTCATAATAAATACTTAGAATACTTGCTGAAATGTTGTCACAATATTAAAAACATTAACCCAGTAGTATTCATCTGCACTTCTCTAGAGTCCAGCCTGGTTTCCGTCCCACTGTAGATACTCTAAAATATTTGATAATGTATTAAAGATCTTGGCAAATGTATCAGCCATGACAGATATACTTTACCTTAGACTCTTAGTCCATGTTACACCGTTAACATGGAATACCTTTAGTTCCATTTCTAAAGTTTTGTAGCTCCATTACCTCCTGTTAACATTTTACCTTGAAATAGAGATTTTAATTTTATGGATGTGGATGTTATTATATCATTAGCAGCTTGGAGGCAAATATCTTGTTCATTTATTTACCATCCTCATTTAAGAGGCTAGTATATAGAAAGTACTCCACTTAGTATTTATAAGCTTGCATTCTGAGTCTCCTGCAGGGATTAGGGAAGTTTCATTTATTCATTTAGTTTTTACTTATTCAAAAGTGTTTATTCAGTAGTTACAGTGAGTCTGGTACTATCCTATGTGTTTTCTATATATCAGTGTACATGCAAGGAAAATATTACCATGTTTTTGGATCCTGCATTCTAGCAGGTAAAACAGATAAAAATAGGAAAGCATGAACAATAGTTAAACTATATTATATGTTAAAGGTGATAAGTGCTACAAAAAAATAGAGTAAGATAAGCAGGCAAAGGGTGTTGCAGTGTTAATTAAGGCAAATAGGGTGGTCTTCACTGAACATAGAGAGATCTGAGCAAACCTCAAAGAAAGTGAGGGAGTTGACCAAGAAAACATGGGAAGAAGGGTATTCAAAGCAGGGAGAGCAGTTGTTTAAAATCTCTAAAGACCTGGGTGCACCAGATAACATTCAAACAACAGGAAGGAAGTTGTGTTTGTGTGCTGGTGCTGGTGGTAGTGATGGATAAATAACATCAGATGTTTATGTGGGTTTGCGTTCATAAAATGTAGGAGATTTAGAAAATTGTAAGGATTTTGGATTTTACCTGAAGTGAAGTATGAAGCCACTAAAGAGTGCTGAGAAAAGTTAACATGTGTTTTAAAAGTATCAGGCAAGGTAAGATGGACTGTGGGAAAATAAGGCAAAGGAAGAATGAGAAAAAAATATCAGGTGGCTATGATAGTAATTCACATTACACATTATAGTGTCTCGATCAGTAAAAAGTGATAAGAATGGCTGGATTCCAAATATATTTGGAAGGTAGAGTCTACAGGGTTTTCTGGTAGATTCATTTTGAGATTAAGAGGATAGTCAAGAATAACTCAAAGGATTTTGTCAGGAAGGTTGAATTGCCATAAATTGACAAAAGAAAAGATATATGTGGAGATTGTATGGGAGGATGGGACTCCAATTTTAGACATGTTGATATTGAGTTGTCTATTTGATTTTAAAGTGAAATTGTTGAGCAGCCATTCAAATATGTGGATATAGAGATTGGATGAGAGGTCTTGGCTAGAGATAAAATAGAGGAGTAAATAGCATACAGATAGCATTTAAAGACCTGAGACAGAATGAGATTACCAATAGAGCAAGTATAGGTTTTAAGAAAGAGTTACAAGGATTGTTCTCTGAGTTTTCAAACTTTAATGAATAGAGAAGGGAAAGAACCAGAATAGAAAACTAAGAAAGTGTCATCATGGAGGACAGAAACCAGAAGTTTCGTATCTTGGAAATCAAATAAAAAAGAGAGAGAGAGAGGGAGAGATCATCTGCTTTAAATGCTCTAATAAAAAAGGCAAGGGCTGAGAACTGACCCCTGGATTTAACAATGTGGATGTCAGGGTGTCTGGGTGGCTCATTTGGTTCAGTGTCCCAATCTTGATTTCTGGTCAGGTCATGATCTCAGGTTTGTGAGATCGAGCCCCACGGTGGACTCTGTGCTCAGTGCTCCAGGCTTGAAGTTTCTCCCTCCCTCTCCCCCTGCCCTTCATCCCCATGTGTGTTCATGCTCACTCTCTCCCTCCCTCTTTCTCTCTCAAATAAATAAATATATCCTAAACAAACAAACAAACAAACAAACGAACAAAACCAGTGTGGATGTCATGGTCTTGGATAAGAGCAACTGTCATTAGGTGTAGGAGACAAAAATCTAATCGAACTAAGTATAAGAGAAAATTTCACAAGAGCAAAATGAGGCAGCAGATGTAAACCACTTTTCAAGGACGTAGATTTTTGCTTGTTTTTGTTTGTTTCTGTTTTACTAGAGAAGCAAAGATATCTACGTGAATCTAAGGGTGCAGTAGGACAAGAGAAGATTTTTCAAGGTGGATATAATATCACCGTGTTTATATGCAAAGTATTGGTAGAAACAAAAAAAAATTAAGATATAGATGAGGGTGGGGAGAATTTCTGGAATGACATCCTTGAGTAGAAGAGAGCGCATAAGGGAAAGGATTGGGTCTACATAGGGCACAGGATATTTCAACTTTGGTGAAATGAAAGTATTGCTGGTAGGACAGTGTAGTGGTGATGGGCATCAGTTTTCCTTTGAATTAAGTATTTCAGTTAAGAGGAAGCTAAGGTCATCAACTATTCTTAGTGAGAAGATGAAACCATTATCTGGGAATGTGAGAGAGCAAACAGACTCTGATACCCTGGTAGAATTACTGGTATATGTGAGGTTCAATATCATTAATTTGTACTATTATCAATTAGCATGGTTTGTTTTTTCTTCATTCGTACAATGGCATGTGAAAGGAAGGTAAAAATGGCATTTATTGTGTGGTGGTATTTCCACATAAATGTTACAAGGCCAAAGAAATAAAGTATTTTATANAATGTGAGAGAGCAAACAGACTCTGATACCCTGGTAGAATTACTGGTATATGTGAGGTTCAAGATCATTAATTTGTACTATTATCAATTAGCATGGTTTGTTTTTTCTTCATTCATTTGTACAACGGCATGTGAAAGGAAGGTAAAAATGGCATTTATTGTGTGGTGGTATTTCTACATAAATGTTACAAGGCCAAAGAAATAAAGTATTTTATAGACTTTTGATATTATGAAATGTTTGAGAGAGGGTGAGTGAAAAAAAGCTGTAGTTAGAAATTAAGAAATAAAAAATTAGAAGAGTTGCAGAAAACTAGCAATGATTTCAGCTGTCTTCTTTGGCACTGAAATAAGGTAGTGCACATGATGCTTGGAAGTTAATGGAAGCTATGCACCCTCCCTGTACATGTCTGTAAATGCTACTGAGTGTAATGTTTTCTCATCATTATCAGTCTTCTAAATATTATATAAGAACCTCCTGTTAATGAATAATAATCAAAATCTTGCTGAGAAGATGGTTAGAGAGAAACCATACTAGGGAAAAATTAGGATAGGAGGGTCAATAGGTACATTTAGCAAATATACATGTGTTATATCCAAGAGCACAGCCAATGAGTGTTTTACTTGAACCGGATATATGCATTCTGATATTAAAAACACATGAAGCATGGTTCAGGAATTGACTTTAGAGTACAATTTTATTCATCCTCTCAAGTAATATTTTAGATGGCCCACTGTGTGCCAAATGCTGTTTTAAGCATTGGAAAAAGCAGTATTTAATTAAACAAAATGCCAGCACTCATGCAGGTTGCATTTCAGTGGGAGAGGTTGCATACAATGACCATATAAATAAATTATATACACATATAAAAAAGCAGAAAGGTGGAAATAAAGCAAACATTAAAAAGGAGGTACAGAGGAGAAGGGGTTTGAAATTTTAAATAAGCAATATTTAATCAAGAGTTTAAATGAGGTAGGATGGAGGCCAAGGTGTCTGTCTACCTGAAAAGCCTTCTAAAATAGAACAGCCTCAGAAAGAATGTGCCTTGTCTGCTTAAGGAACAGTGAGGACTGGGTTAAAATGAGTAAAGGAGAATATCATATGTGATGTAAGAAGAAATGTACTATGGGGCTAGACCATCCACAGGAGATATTTTTAGATTATCTATCCAGTGCATTAATATGACCTAAACAGGAGCCTAAGATGATTGTTTTATGAAGAAAGAAAAAAGAAAGTTACTGCTTTAGAGCGAGAGACAGAGACTGACATATAGAGTCATGTTGGTAAATTGATAGCTGCATATAAAGTAGACAGTTTCTCTCTGAATGCTTCAGTGAGGACCAACTATTAAAAAACAAAAAAGCAACCACCAAAAACCAAAATGAAAACCCCATCATTTCTTACCTAGGGCATGAAATAAAGAATATATTTCTATATGCACAGCAGCCATTAGAGATCACTCTAAGTAGAAGCAATTTAATTTGACACAAACCATTCTATCATAATTTATTTAAAAGTATGTTTTCAAGTTCAAGTATTTTCTGGGTTTTTTCCTATTATTTTGAGTACATTGTATACTGGGATGAAAAACACATAATTTATTTGCCTTCAGTTATTAACTATGAAAGTATGGGATATTTCATACTTTTATATAACAAATTACCACAGGTTTAGTCGCTTGAACAACAGAAATTTACTGTCTCTTGGTTCTGGAGTTAGGACGTCTGAAATTAAAGTGTTAGTAGGGTTGCACTCCATTTGGAACCTCTAGGGGAGAATCTCTCTGTGCCTCTTCTTCTAGCTTCTGGTGGCTGTTGGTGTTTCACCTGGCTCGTGGTAGCTTAGGTCTCCTCTCTGCCTCTGTCTTCACATGGCCTTCTCCTCTGTGTCTTTCCCTGTTGTCTCTTATCAAAACACATCATTGAATTTAGGGTCCATTGTAATCTAGAATGATCTTAGTTGTATCTACAAATAACCTTATTCCAAATAAAATAATACTCTGAGGTTCCAGATGGACATACCTCTTTGGGGCACACACTATTCAACCCAGTACATATGTTAGTTATATCAGTCTTCTATGTTGTTTTATTTTGGATTCTTCATTATGATTAAAACTTCTTAACCCAAAATAAAACATATTAAAAATATTTTGATGCACTCAGTATTTCCATTTACTGTTTCCAGTTTGCATGCATCTTGCAGAGATACAGAGTATCAAACATCTATAATTTGTGCAGCTGTTCTTATTCACAAGCTGTCCCGAACAAGTCCCATTCCCTGTGACGGTATTGCTATAGCCTTTTTCCTGTGAACTGGCAGAATCCTTCAAGTTAGCAGCTTTAAGGACCAAGACTTTGAATACATCAGTCTTTTCCTCAATCTGGTATTGGCATTTTTCTATGCCCTGCTCACTCACATTGTCACCAGCATCACAATTACTGACCTGGGTCTAAAATCAATTTTGCTCACCTTACAATTAAGATTCCTGATAATCTACTATTTTAATACAGAGTTTGTACCACCAATCAATGACTTTATTCCATACAAAGTAAAATTCAAAGGATATAAGGGAGCAAATCATAACATAGAAATAGCTGAAATATTAGTGTTATGCCAAAGAAAGGTGGCAGCAAACTTAATAGCACTTCTCTTAAATTACTTAGTAACAGAATATTTATTTTTGAATATTTTTGGTATTTCTTTTTCTAAGAAATAACAAGACTATCTAGGTTATGGATTTTACTTTGAACCAAAGTAAAATAAACAACAATTTTTCTAAATAAAACAACCCTACTTTTTAAAATATTTAATCTAACTTTAGGTCACCATTTCTATGGGTGGAAATTGTAATCTCAGTTATCATTGTGTCTCCTTTTCTTCTTGTGAAGATCTCAGATTTAAAAGTTTCAAACACTTGGGGAAGATTCCTCTGCTCTTTACTTCACAGAGGTTATTCCTGGATGAGTTTGTCCAAATCCATATAGTTTTATAATGGTGAAAAACACCATTCATTTTTTTGGACAGACACTAAAGAATTAAAACTTTCAATAATACAGAAAGAATTCAGCATTGTTTTATGCAAAGTCTAAGAAAAACTAGAGAAAGATGTTTGCTACAAAGTTTTATGTACTATTCTAGTTACTTTTACTTTTTACATGTGGAACCAGAGTTTATTGCTTAATGTCTGATGTTTTTATGTTTGAATTTCATTCGTTGTTTTTTAAAATCTATTTACTTTCTCTTGTTCTGTTAATTATTCCTACTCCTGTGACAGAATGTTGCTTATGATCTCACTGTATATTTTTATTTTATTTAGATTAATTTTATAGTATTAATTTCCCATATAACATGCTTTGTTTTGTTTTGTTTTAGGCAGCAAAGGAAGGCTTATTGGATGATAGAAGAGTGATAGTACAAAACTCCCAAAGTCTAGGGGTTTTTATGGGTTTGTTGGTGGGCTGTTTTAATCTGATTAACCCTCCCTCCGTCAGTCATCCAATCAGGTTTTTGTCACAGGGGAAAGGGTGGAGGGCTCCTGCCAGGGTGGTGTAAAATCCTTTTAAGTGTGGCTTCCTCTTAGGGCAGAAGTGGCTGAAGGGGTGGGGGAGACATATCCCTGCCTCCCTGCTTGCCTTCTAACTACCCTTCATCCATACCTCCTCTGATGAGGTAACCTTAACTGTTGTTAGGGAAGAAGGGTGACAACTGATCGTAGCTACTTCCTGCTGGTCAGGGGCATTGGATGTGGTGGCAGTCAAGGTTCTTCTCATCTGGATCTATCAAGGGGTCCCCTGTAGATGTCTTGTTTGACCTCTATGTAAGGCTCCATCTGAACCAACATTTGGAGTTTGATGACCTTTATTCGTAACAGGGAACTGTAAGATCCCTTGGAGGCCACCCGAACCATTCATAAGAGAATGTCTGGGGAACTGTCCTGGTCTTTCCCACTCATTCTCCTAGGGAAGGAATCAACCAAGGAAAGAGTAGTAGAGGGATTTCTCTCTGGATGCCCGGATAGGCAAGTCAGGACCTAGGTTCCTCCGAGAGCTTTCAGGTATCCACCAAAGGGTCAGGCCCCTCAATTGCTGCTCAGTTTTCCCTAGTTACCTCACATCCTGTAATCTGCCCTGAAAGGAGTTCTTAGTCCTCACCACCTGACATTCCCAACTTCTGTTGGTTGGTCAGTGAGAAAGGAACCCAGAGCGCCTGTCACCTGAGACTTGAGAATTGTAGCTGTGCTAATTGCTCTTACATGGCTGACAGGTGCCCATTGTTTCAACAAAATGGGGAGAGAGAGAAACAGAGACAGACAGACTTGCTGCCCACTACTCATGGTTACTTGTTAACAATGGTGGAGGTCCTGGATGAGCCCCCATTAACGTTACAGGATTTTTTCTCCCTTGGTGCTCATGGTTCTTGGTCACACGGCTTGGAAGAATGAAGAGGTAGACCAGAGTGGTGGGCAGCAAAGCAAGGTTTATTGAGCTATAGCAAAGTGATAATACAAAGCTCCCAAGGAGGGAGGGGACCCGACACCATTGCCTCCATTTAAAATACTTTGTAACTAGTAAAATGTATGGAAAGTCTCTTACTATCATAATTTTCTTTTCAATATTTATAACTATTTACTCTTCAAAATCCATTAGTATGTAACTTTTAAAAGTCCGGTTTCCAAGGAAAATATACAAGTAACTCTTAGCCAAGAAAACTATAGATGGTAAGCACAGTTAGTGGTTGTATGGCCAAATGAGACCCATCTGAGAATCTTGAGCTACCCACTGACAAAGGGGTTTTTCCTATGTATTTAATTTTAGGTTTTCAGTTTCACAATTTATACTATTTTAGGGTTGCTTAATGTCTGTTTCCCCAAGAGGTGAAAGCTTTAAGGGATCATCATTGTATTGGAGACTGAAGTCAGCATCAGGGCATTGTGAGTTGTCCTTTTTTTTTTTTTTAACTTTCTCCCATTTACAACTGATCAGATATCTATAACCAAACCAAAACCACAAACAAACAAACAACCCCCCCCTCCCAGTCCCTGCCAAAACTCTCCTCTGCACAGCACACCAGGACACTAGAGAGATCCATCCATCTGTGCACCCAAAAGAGAGGAATCGACCTCAGAGGAGTCTGGTGGGGCCAAAGGAACCAAAACAGAGGTGTATTGGTGACAGAAGCAGCAGTGGCAAGGTTGGCAGAGAGAGTGGGCCAGCATCACCTTTATGATAGAAGTGGAGAGTGAAGGTGCTAAATGGGAGTCTACCTGGCTACTGTTGCTGCAGCGGAGGGACTTGTTTTTGAGGAGAAATCACAGTGACTTGGGGGAGAGAAAGCAAAAGAAAGAGGAAAGATAAAGAGTACTGAGTGGATACATTCTTGCTGCCTGATCCAGGATTCTGGTAAAAGGACTGCCTACAGAACTCCAGGAAACAACCCCTCCCCAACTGGAGGATCTTCTTAGTGGGTTGTGTTTACATCCAAAACCACAAGTGCCAAGCACACACCTCCCCCACTCTGCTCCACCTTTAAAAAGAATTTCTATCTGGCAGGGTGTGTGTGTGTGTTTGTTTGTTTGTTTGTTTTTAATGCAGGCGCTCCCAACCTTAATGCTGAGTCAGAGCTGATAAGGGAAACCAAAAACTTGTGCTTTAGCTCCACCTCCTGGAAAACAAAAGGAAAGCTCCTAATTACCAACCTGTTGCACTCTTAGACTCAAAATAAACAAATCTTACTAAATAAGAAAGGTGCTTGCTACTTCAAAGGTGGTGGCAGAGACACTTTTCATCAAACATCATGAAAAATCATGGTAAAATGGTACCACAAAAGGAAAATGGCAATTTTCCAGCAACTGAACCCGGTGACACAGAATATTGTGATCTGATAAAGAATTTAAAATAGTTATTATGAAGAAACTCTGAGATACAAGAAAACTCAGGCAAACAATGATCTCAGGAGTATAAAGAATAGAAGAAGTACTTTACTAAGGAGATTGGAATTGTAAAAAAGAATCAAATTCTGAAGTTGAAGAATTCAATAAATGAGATTAAGAATACATTAGAAAACACTGGAAATAGAGCAGATCAGATGGAAGAGAGTAAGTGGGCTTGAGGATGGGAATATAGAAATATTTCAAGTGGACCAGGAGAGATAGCTAATTTATTTTTTAAAGTAAAAAAATGTGTGGCTCCGTTGGTTAAGTGTCTGCCTTCAGCTCAGGTCATAATCTTAGGGTCCTGGGATCAAGCCCCCAGTCAGGCTGTCTGCTTGGGAGAGTGTCTACTTCTTCCTCTCTCTCTCTGTACCTTTCCCTCTGTGTGTGCTCATATGTGCTTTCTCTCTCTCTTTTTTTCTTTCTCTCTCAAGTGAATAATTTTTTTAAGTGAAGAAACCCTACAAGAATTTTCAGACTTCCTTAGAAGAGCCAACATAATATTAATGAGTATATACCAATTAGAAGGGAGCAGAGAATGTATTTACAGAAATAACTGAGAACTTCCCAACCCAGAGGAAGGAATTGGATATACAAGTTTACAAAGCTGATTGAAACCAGCAGATTTCTCCACATAATCTCTACAGAGTCTCTGTATGTTGTTTGTAATAACAAATTCAATGCTGAAAGATAAAAATTGCCAATGAAGAATATTTATCCTGGAATACTTATCCTTCAGATATGAAAGAGAAATAAAGTTTTCCCAAACAAAAGCTGAGCGAGTTCACCACAACTAGACCTACCTTATAAAGATGTTGAAAGGAACTCTTCAAACTGAAACAAAAAGGTGAAACTACACAAAACTCTTGATTATCATGATAGACAGTCAGAATTAGAAAACTGTAACTCCTTTTTTAGAATAGTTTATTGGGCAGGTGTGACATAAATGTTAAAGGAAAAGAGCATTAAAATGACTATCGCTACTGCAACTTGGTAATAAAACCACAGCAAAAAAAGGTAATTTGTGATATCAAAAATTTAAAAGGGGGTGAGTAAAAGGATGGAACTTTTTTAGGAAAATGAAGATACTTGCTATCAGCAGAAAAAGGACTACTGTATTTATGAGATGTTTAATGTAAATCTCATGGTAACCACAAAGCGAAATCTAGAAGACACAGGAAATCATAATAAAATGGGGACTGAATGAATCACCCTGGAAAACCAACTTACAAAGACAGAAACAAATGGAAAAAGAAACAGTGGAAAAGCAAAATAACTGGAAGGCCAAATATAAAATGGCAGTAGTAATCGTTACTTAATATTCTTCCTAAATGTAAGTGGATGGAACTCACCAGTCAAAATGCACAGAGTGGCTGGGTAGATTTTTTAAAAAGACTTAACTATATCCTGTCTACAGGAGACTAATTTCAGCTCCAAAGACACACCTAGACTCAAAGTGAAAAGCTGAAAGATGATATTCCAAGCAAATGGAAAACAAAGAAGTTGGGTGTAGCCATACCTGTACCAGACAAAATAAAAATCATGCTAAAAAGGGTAACAAGAAGCAAAGAAGTCATTATATAATGATAAAGGAACCAGTAAACCAAGAAGATGTAACTATTATAAATATAATCACTCCCAACATCCAAACATTAAAATGTATTAGGCAAATACTAACAGATATTAAGGAAAAAATAGACAACAAAACAATAATAGTAGAGGACTTCAGTACTCTACTATCAGCAATAGATAAATGGTCCAAAAAGAAAATAAGGAGGAAATATTGGAATTGAATCATGCTTTAGAGAAAATGGACTTAACGACATATACAGAGCATTCTGTCCAATAGCAGAATATACACTCTTCTCAAGTGCACATGGAACAGTCTCCAGGATGTGTCTTTGTGATAAGATACAAAACAAAGAGTAGAAATTTAAAAGGATTGAATACATACCAACCACTTTTTCTTACCACAATGAAACTAGAAATCAACGTGAGGGAAGTGAGATGTGGAAACTAAAAGAAAAGTTTCTTTTTTTTTAATCTTTTATTTATTTATTTATTTATTTATTTATTTATTTATTTCACAGAGGGAGAGAGATCACACAAGGAGGCAGAGAGGCAGGCAGAGAGAGAGGGGGAAGCAGGCTCCCTGCAGAGAGCCCAATGTGGGCCTTGATCCCAGGACCCTGAGATCATGACCTGAGCCGAAAGCAGAGGCTTTAACCCACTGAGCCACCCAGGCACCCAAAAGAAAAGTTTCTAAATAACCAGTAAATCAAAGAAGAAATCAAATGGGAAATTTAAAAAAAACTCTCAAAATAAATGAAAATACAAGATGTCAAATATTGTGGGATGCAGCAAAAGGAGTTCTGAGAGGAAAATTTATATCAGTAAATGCGTGTATTAAGAAATTAAAATTATCTCAAGTAAACAACCTAATTTTATCCTTCAAGGAACTAGAAAAAGAAGAGCAAACTTAAGCTCAAAGTTAGCAGAAGGAAGGAAATAATAAAGATCAGAGTGAAAATAAATGGAGACCAAAAGAAAATAGAAAGGAGGAATGAAATTAAGACCTACTTCTTTGAAAAATAATATTAATAAACCTTTAGCTAGATTAAGAGGCAATACCTAAATTAAAAATAAAAAAGATACTGATACTACAACTGATACTACAGTAATCCATAGACTCATGAGACTTCTATGAACAATTGTATGCTAAAAAGTTACATAACCTAGAAGAAATAGGAACATTTCTCGAAGTGCACAACTTACAAAGACTCAATCAGAAAGAAATAGAACATCTAAACAGACCAATTACAAGTAAAGAGATTAAATTAGCAGTCAAACTCCTAACACAGGAACTCCATGACCAGATGTCTTCACTGGAGAGCTCTACAAAACATAAAGAAGTAACACAATCCTCAAACTCTTACAAAATATCAAGGAGGAGTGAACATTTCCAAACTCATTCTATGCAGCCAGCATTACCTTGACACTAAGCCAGATAAAGATAACACAAGAAAACTATAGACCAATATTCCTGATTGGAATTCTTCATAAAATATTAGCAAACAGAATTCACGAACACATTAAAAGGATTATACATCTTGATCAAGTGGAATTTTGTTGGAATATTTTATGGAGGAAGATTCCAGTTAAGTCCAATGATGTTTAAGTGCAAGGACTCATACTAACAATTATCACAAGCCAAATATCACATTGCATTGTGTCTTTGATTATCACAGAATTGAAACCAAACCCAGAATTAAGAACAAACCAACCAAAGGAGAATGTATGCATCAAATTTATTTACACACACACACACACACACACACACACACACACACAATCATGTGTGCACACAAAACCATGAATGGGTGCTAATTAGGAAGAGGAAAATGTGATTGGTTTTTTATTCTTTCAAATATTTAATAGAATTATTGTACGAGGCATAGATAATAACATCAATGAATATAACATACACTTTTTTTCTAAATGAAATATGTGAAAATATATGCAATTTTGCTAAAAATACTTTTAAAATAATGTCATTTCAGATTGGAATATTTCAGAGCTGAATGCAGAAATTGAACATTTGTGAACAAGTATATACAGTATTAAGACAGAGTCCACATTCTATGCCAGCGCTTTTAGCTATTAACCTGTGATACTTGCACCCATAGCTCAACTCTGTGTCTAAAATCCTACCAAATCCTATTGTATTTTGAATGAGTTCTCAATTATCAGTATTTATTAAAACATTCTTTCCTGTTTCCTAGTTTACATTTTATGCTACATGTACCTATCTTTCACCACAGATGATATTCATGCTTATTAAATCAATTTCACCAATAGGAAATCTTCCTTGCTCAAATTAAATTTGTGAAAGACAATAGCCTTTAAGAACTGTATCCAGCTATTGAGAATTCCATTTATTCTGCTCAAATAATATTCTTCAGTTATATTTTACCATTTCTATCACTTTTTTTGGAGGAGGGATAGCAGTATAAAATACAGTCATTCAAAAATGCACATAGTTAGCTCATAAGTTCCTATAGCTCATCACAATTTTATTCTCACATAAATTACACACCTCTATCTCTGTGGTTTTTATTTAGCTTTAGACAGCTTCCTACTTACATCAGGAAGAAAAGCTATCAAATAGACAGATTTCCTATTTTTCCTTCCACCCTAAGGCAATGGATTTCTCAGGAAACGACCCACTGGAGACTTTGAGCTAGCAATGGCTTTTGAAAGTTCTCTTTTCCTCTGTTGGCTGACTCGCAGCGGGTATTCAGCAAAGCTGTGTCTTTCATCCAATTGCTTATGATCACTTGTAATTGAAAGGGTTATGGCAAGTGAAGAATTAGCCCATCCCTCTTCCTGAAAGTTCTGTGGAAACGACTTTTCTCCTTAGAAGATAACATGAAAGAGAAAGGTACTCAAACCAAAATTTAAAAATCATTATTTTTTATTTAGGAGGGCCTAACATGGGGCACCTGGATGGCTCAGTCAAACATCTGCCTTCAGCTCAGGTCATGATTTTAGGGTCCTGGGCTTGAGCCCCACATCAGATTCTCTGATCAGTGGGGAGTCTGATTTTTGCTCTTCCTCTCCCTCTGCTCCTCTCCCCCTCTCATGTTCTCTGTCTCAAATAAATAAAATGAAATCATTAAAAGAAAAAAAGACCTAACATATATATTTTATTTAGAATGATCATGCAGCTGCCATTTTGTCACATCTGATATTTTTACAAAGTTATATTAAACAAGTGTTAAGTTATTAGGATACATTGAGTATTCCTTCATTTTAATGAAAAAAAAAATCTCCAAAACCAAAGGTCCAGAAATTAAAGAATTGGTGCAATGTTAAAAAAAGTTGATCTCTAAAAGAGGAGTTTTGCTCTACTGTCAGAATCCTAAAGTGCTGTTAGTTTTTAGTAACAAAGTAATATGCAGTCACAACAAGTTTAGAAAAAAATTAACTTCTTAGGTATATATCCAATGCTAATTTTGCACTAGTTCAAATTTAAATATAAATATTTACTCATGTTCATGGAGAAATATTTTCATTTACTTTTCCTTTTCTTTATTTTTAAGTAAAATTTATATAAAATGTACAAAAAGGTGATTTGATATACATTATATAGTGAAATAATTACTAGTCAAGCTAAACGAACTTATCTTTTCATATTAATAATTTTTGTGTGTGATTAGAGCAACTGAAATCTACTCTTTCAGAAAATTTCCAGTATTCAGTACAGTATTATGAACTATATCCTTCATGCTGTATTTCATACCTCTAGACTTATTCATCCTTCATAACTGAAACTTTATACCTTTTGTTGGTTTTTGACAAAATATCATTTCATTCTGTAAAATAGAACAGAATAAAATAAGAATATAACTAAACATCTTATGGCCACCAAGAATGAAGAGAATGTAAAAATCTCAATGTAAATTGGAAGGTTGGAAAAAAGTATGATCTAGTGACCAAAAAAAGTTTCAAATATGTAATTTTTTTGTTAGAATAGATTCATGGAGTAGAAGTAGTGAAATAAAATTTACAACTGTTAAAATATTTTTTATTTCATTTCAAGTGAATAATGGTTAGAATCACCTTGCTATGGAATTTAGGTTCTACTACATATATTTTATTTTTTAAATTATTTTAAAGATTTATTTATTTATTTATTTGAGAGAGAGAGAGAGCAGAGAGAGCCAGAGAGAACATGGGTGGGAGGAGGGGCAGAGGGAGAGCAGACTCCTGGCTGAGCAGGAAGCCTGTGAGGGACTTGATCCCTAGATCCTGGGATCATGACTTGAAACAAAGGCAGACGCTCAACCAAGCCACCCAGGTGCCCTTAGATACATTTTATATTAATGAAAAGTTTCTTTTATTTTTTTTAAAGATTTTATTTACTTATTTGACACAGAGAGAGAGAGATCACAAGTAGGCAGAGACAGACAGAGAAAGAGGAGGAATCAGGGTCCCCACTGAGCAGGGACCCCGATGCGGGGCTCTATCCCAGGACCCTGAGATCATGACCTGAGCTGAAGGCAGAAGTTTAACACACGAAGCCACCCAGGCACCCCAAACAGTTTCTTTTAAAAGCCAGTGTTTAAAATATGCCAGATAGTCTATTCTTTGTTACTATTTAAACTTCAAACAAAAAAACCAGAAATCAATATAAAAACGTATAAGGACAGATCAGAGTTTTCACAATTAATTTTAGGAGGCTTGAGAGAAAAGATTTTGAAGATCTTTGTATTAGTTCCCCCAAACTATTGATTCCGTCCCCTAAATCTATCACAACCGCCAGCCCCTCTCCATTCCCATTTTCAAGGCTTTAGTTCAAGTCCACACTACCTGGTTTCTCATGTTTGTAAGTAATGCCCTTCACAGGAACATCCCTCACACTCTTGCATAGAAAATATACTTTTGCATAGAAAATATGAAAATATAACCATGTCAGCTGATGATCAGGTCTTTATTTTGAAAAGCAGTCACCTGTCAGTACCTAGCTATGTAACTGCATGTGTGCACATACATTCTTAACAATAACAAAAAAGTGCAGAAATTGGTTAAACTGAGGAGTGACTCCTAAAACTGCATCTGTTCATTCTTTTTCACACATAAGCTAGAGGCCCTGGGGCTTCTGTGGAATAATTGGATTCTTTGAAACATAATTTGAAAACCACTCTTTATGCTGATTTGAAATCTAAGCTTTGAGAGCTATACAAGGACTTCCCTAATCTGATTCCAGTAATATGTTCTGTTTCATCCTTGCCACTTCTCCACATAAGCCTCTGATACAGCCATGCATAAACGATTCTATTTTCCAAAACATACTACCATGTTGTACATCACTTTACCTCTGTATATTCTCTCCCTCTTCCTGAAATGACATTTTCTCCCTTATTCCTCTATCCTAAGTTTCCTTTACTATTCAGTGCAAATATCTGATACCCATCCCCTAGTGTGTAGGAAAGTTAAGTATACTTCTCTTTTTACTCCTTCTGTACTTAGTCCATAATTGTATTTTCATGTTTAATATGCTTTGTTTTCATTTTCATCTTACCTGATATTCCACATCTCCTGAATTATGTTCTAATTATCTCTGTATAACCAGCAACTGGTGGACTTAAAGATACTCAGTAAGCACCTAATAAATGCCAATAAATCCAGTAAATGTTTACTTTAAAGGGTGGTATGATTTAAAGAAATTCTCTTTATTTTTAACCTATTCAATCTTACATAGTTTATAAAATAGTTTATAAAAATATAAATATTTCTAACCTATTCAATCTTACATAGTTTATATATATTTTATAGATATTGCTATATCTAACAATACACTATAAATAAAAAATATTGAGCATTGAGGGGTGCTTGGGTGGCTCAGTCATTTAAGCATCTGACTCTTGATTTTGGCTTAGGTCATGATCTTAGGGTTCTAGAATCAAGCTCTGTGTGGGGCTCCACACTCAGTGGAGGGTCTGCTTGAGGTTTCTCTCTCCCTCTGCCCCTCACCCTGCTCTCTCTCTCAAGTAAATAAATAAATAAAATGAAATCTTTAAAAAAAAATACTGAGCATTGACTCTATATGCTAGCCACTCTCCTCTGTGTTTTATATGTATTACACCACTTAATTTGCTTCCAACATTATGACATAGATACAAATAGTAACCACAGAGGAATGTGGGCCCATGAGGCTATCTAGATTACCCAGAGGTACACAAATAGAAAATGACATAGTTGATATTTAAACATACCTTCTCAGACTACTGAATGTCTTTTTACCAATATTATCAATTCTAAATTAGAGAATACTGAATTTATGGTGTGTTGGAAGTGCTTATATACAAATTATTTCCACAATGAATCAAAACAAAAACAATTTACCAAACCACATTAACATTTATTTCTAAGGTTTGTTCATTTTATCTCTATTTTTAACAAACTACAGCCAATGCTTTCATCAGTTAGGAGTCTCATCTGCAGTAAATCAGGGCACAGAGTTACTGAACTTATTCACTTCAGTTCACATGTTCAAGGTTCAGTGACTTAATGATGTCAGTGACAGTATCTTACTGATTCCCCTCAGCTTGCTTTTTCCTTCCTGGTTGCAAAATGATTGTCTAGCTTCAGATAGTAGATCAATGCACAAGGTAGGATGAAGGGGAAAGGGGCAGTGCCAGTCAAGTCTATTTCTTTTATCAGAAAAGCAGAAAATTTCCCAGAATCCTTATTAGACTTCTGCTTTCATCTTATTGACCAAAACAGTCACATGTCATCCGACTGTGAGTTTAAGCAGGTTTTTCCTTATCATGTGTTTGACATTTCTATACTTGTTGGTTCAGTTCATCTACCTTTATTATTTTCTTTCTCAAATGCATCATCCTTTTAGGATCCTGAAACTTCTAAATGACAGATCTGTTCCCAAAAAATTCATCAGACTTCTTTTATAATGCCAGTAGTAACTTAAATAAGAGATGTTTAACTTGTGTGCAAATATTTATTTGGACAATAATTTCTGCTTCTGCCCAGTTGCCTTGCAGAGTAACAGTGACTAACACACACACACACACACACACACACACACACACACACACACACACACACACACGAATACCTCATTATCTTGAGGTTTTATAGCGGTAACTCAGAATAGAGGCAAAAATCCCAAAATAGAAAATTATTGTTAACATCTGAAAAAGCTAACAGATTGTCTGCCTGTTTACTAAAAATGTATATTCTTTGTGGTAATAGAAATTTCCTTCAACAGTTAGAATCCAGAGATGCTAAGTTGATGTATGTGCAGTATTAAGCATGAGTTTTATTCGATTCCCAAGTATGGACCATTTTAAAGACAGAATATTGGAAAAAGCTCAATTTGACATGAGCAGAAGTCATTATCACAGAAGCTAGAACTGTGCCAGCCAGTAGTTGGGTAGAAGAAAGTAGGCTCAAGAATTATAAAAGCACAAAAGCATGTTTAAGTCTAGTCTTTTGTACTGCAACACACACGCACCCACACCTTCTAGCAAAGTATTATAAGCAATGCTAATTAAATAACAAAGTCATGAAGTGGGGGGATGGGTGAAATAGGTGACGGGGATTAAGGAGTGACCTTGTGATGAGCACTGAGGGCTATATGGAAGTGTTGAATCACTGTATTTTACACTTGAAACTAATATTACACGGTATGCTACCTAACTGGAATTTAAATAAAAACTTAAAAAAAAACCAAATAAGGGGTAACCGGATGGCTAAGTTAGTTGAGCATCAGACTCTTGATTTCTGCTCATGATCTGGGGTTGGGAGCTTGAGCTCCGTGTCAGGAGTCTGATCGTCCTTCTCCCTCTGTTCCTCCCCTGTGCTCTCTCTCTCTCAACTAAATAAAATCTTTTTAAAAAACAAAATAACATAGTCATGAAATAGAAGTTAATTGCATATTCAGAGTACTTTTTTTTAAAGTCATAGAAATAGTAGTGTTTTAGAAAAAAAGATTTTCATAAAAATAGTTAGTAATAGTTTGGTGGTTATATTTAGCAAAATTCCATTACCCAGAAAATTCACTTTTATGAAATGCCTTTCTTTATGATAGCAGACCAATATGGCATTATTGTGGATAACCTGTAAGTTCTAAGTTCTCAAAGGAACTCATAGGAAAGGCATAATATATAATTCGTCATCTGATATTGCTAAAAAATGTGTAGAGCTGGTAAAGCAAAGGCATGGTAAATTGATTTTAGTTACAGAACTCATACATTTTTTATTTGGAAATACAGCAGAAATTAAGTTTCCTCAAATTAATCTATATGTTATTATAAATCCAATATGCTAGTATTTTAAAATGTAACATCTTACATAATGCATATTTGTTTTGATGTTAATTATTAACTACTAGTCATTTAGTTTAATTAATATTATATCATTTGAATTTTAATATACCCAGCATTATACAAATATTAAATTCCTTTGAAATATATTGCTTTTCCTTAAAAAGTCACAAATAAATAAGAAACTAATAGATTCATTTCAGATTGTTTCATATTTTCAAAAGTTTCTATTAGTGTAGCTTTGATGACTCACATTTGAAAGTGACTAAAAAGAAAAGGAAAGCCCTTGTTTTGTCTCGTTTTTTTTTCTATATAATATATATACATATAATATATGTATCTATCTAGGAAGAATTTCAAATAATGCATGTTTTGTTTAACCTGGAAAAGGTCAAGATGAAAGTGTGTCATCTACTACAAAAATGGCTCTTCGGCTGCCAGTAATATATATTATTTTTACTTTACTTTTTATTGTATTTTAAAAACAAAGAAAACAGAGTAGTTTTCTGCTTACAAACCATGACCTCTGCATTTAAACTTTTTTTTTTAAAGATTTTATTTATTTATTTCACAGAGGGAGAGAGATCACAAGGAGGCAGAG
>LNAC01000375.1:722830-817988 GCA_002007465.1 Ailurus styani | reverse complement strand
ATGCGGGCCTCTATCCCAGGACCCTGAGATCATGACCTGAGCCGAAAGCAGAGGCTTTAACCCACTGAGCCACCCAGGCGCCCTTTTTTTTTTTTTTTTTAAGATTTTATTTATGTATTTAAACATTGAAGAGCAAACTAAGTAATCTCACTTTGAAATGTGATGAATTTAAGAATATCTGTATTTGCCCAATAATTTAGAATCTCAAATATTTCAATTCTGCTGAAGCATCTGATTAAGATATTTGGATAATGATAGACTCCATGAATTTTATGTTTTTCTTAATTTCTCATTTAAACAAAGGAACAGAATTTCTAGTACCATATAGTTAACATTGCTATTCTATTTAATGAATCATTAAAAAATGATGCCTATACTTTCTTATCCTAAAAAAGGAGCACACATTTATAAATCAATGTATGTTTAATCTCATTATTTTTCTTAATTTTAAACAATATATTTTTAAATCTTCAAAAAATTTAGAATCTTTGAATGACTAGGCAACTCAGTATTGATCTTGTTCATATTCTAGCCAAATAAAACAATACTAAATAGATAATACATCTACTGTTTTGGGGCTATTTTCTAGGTTTGTCTATCCAAAAGAACATATGTCGAAGTTATCTTTCGGCTGGTTTATAACACCTGTCACACCCAAAACTTTATTAGGAAACTGTTGGAAATGCCAGCCAAAATCCATGCATATGATACTTCAAAATTGATTATGATTAACTCATTAATTATTCAGCTGGTTAGTCATTTATTCATACAATCCACATTTAAAGATACCTATTATATAGTGACAGAATTTTTGCTAATTTCTGGGGTTTCAGTGATGACCTCAGTAGATGTAATCCTTGTCCTCAGGTAGTTTCCAGTCCATTAACACTTCCAAAAATCAAATGGTTTAGTGTAGCATTGCTTATTGTTCTTTGCAAATCTATTTTACTTTTTAGATTTGTAATTCCTTAAATCCCCTAATAGATAATTTTACTGGAGAATAAGATGCAGAATACTTTTCTGACTAAAGCTTGTCTCTTTAAGACTCCTGTTTGCCTAACTAGGTTAGGCAATTGTAGGTTAATGAAAAAAAATATATTATGATAAAGTCCAAAATCCCATAAAGTGAAAATTATAAGACAGTATCAAATTTCCTTAGGAATTCATAGAAGTAGGTATGTTATTAAGGTAATAAGTGAGATGAGGTTCAGACAGAGTAACATGAGTATGAGAGCAGTAGCCAAGCGAGAGAATGCCAACCAGCTCAGGGTCCTGAAGTGCACAGAGAAGCAAGCATGCGAAGTCTGTCTCTGAATGGGGTGCAAAGAATGCTACAGCATTAGGGAAACGACAAGATTGATTTTATGTGAGGAACTGTAGAATTCTCCTTACGGACAGAAGTGATTTTCTAGGAGGGGGAAAAGTACCAAAATGAGAAGGAAATAAGAGGGATTATGTTCATAAAGATTTCCAAGAATAAACGACTAGAGGAAATTTCACCTTTCTTGGTTGATTTTAAATGTAAGGATCCAGAAAAGCTAGTGTTCAGAGGTAAACAGAGGAAACACACTCATGGTACTAAACAACTTGTGGGATTCTTTGGGGTGAAGTTGTTGGAGATCCGTCTTTACAAAGACTCCTATTTGTCCCAGTACGAGATGACAAGTCAGGCCTGTTCACCAGTCTGACACGCATTCCAAAACAGCATTAAAGCTCCAGATTTGTCCAACCAGCCTATATCTGATTTTCAGTAAAAGTTATAAATTGTCATAGTGTTTCCTACCTATGAGAGGTTAATGGCATTCCCATGTCTGCTATTTCCTGAGAATCCTGTGATTCTCCTGGAGGAATGTTTTCCCACTTTATCAGAAAATAGAGATTCTCCCTATATAAAAATGGCTTTATAGTTATCATAGAGCTCAAAGTGATTTTTTATGTGTCTCTTTCTCCTACACATCTTTGTTCTTCCACTCACTAGCATCAATATGAAATTTAACTTTCTTCCAAGGCAACAGTTTTTTTCCATCCATGCATTTTTTCTTCCCTATCCTTGAATTCACTTAATGATTTAGAATTGTGCCTTAAGCTATTTTATCTTCTTTAGGTGGTGTGCACAAAATATTACCTAATACTTGGAATTTGGAAATTAAGCAAATGATGATTGTGAGACTTTTTAATATCATGCTGGATCATGTCCTAATAATTCTCTGTAATGGCCATCTGTCATTCTTACAGAATTTTACTTTATTGGAATAACTTCACAATTGATTGGGATTCAGCATTTCCCACCCTGTGTAGTTACAGGTTGACTTTGCAGGAAAGTATAAAGTACATTAATAGTTTTTCATTTTCCATAGAGAAGATGACCTCAGCATTTACAGTCTCCTTAGCCTAATGGACATTAACCAGTTTATGCATCACTTAGTAATCATCTCTTGTTACTTGCCCTAGTTACTAGACATTGTATATCTGTTTTTTTTCCTTTTCGTTTACTTTTTTTTTTCTTTTTTCTGGATCATCTCCTATCATTCTGCTGAGATGATCACTCAATGAGTTAAGTAAAACTTCAACATGTATTCCGTATCTCTTTGTGCAGAAAATTAGGTTGTAACAATTTGAGAAATGTGTTTCTACATAGCTCTTGAAATATAAAGTGTGTATAACAGGAGATTATGTTAAGCAGGATTAATATGGAGCTTAAGTTGTTCAGTTTACTGGAAAAGTTCCCTCAATGACCTCACTCTCGGCATGTCAGATTTTAAGTATGATTCCTTTGACATACCAAATTGATCTCAGATCTCCCTGAAGTCCAGTACAGAGATAAGAATTCTGACCCAATATCAATTTTCATAGCTCATCTATACAAAAATCTTACAAAATTTTCCAAGACCTACCTTCCTTCCTTCCTCCTTTTCTTCCTTCCTCCCTCCTTCCATTCCTTCTTCTTTCCTTTCCTTTCCTTTCCTTTCCTTTCCTTTCCTTTCCTTTCCTTTCCTTTCCTTTCCTTTCCTTTCCCTCCTTCTCTTTTTCCTTCATTTTATTTTGTCCTAAGTTCTGGATTTTGGAGACATACTCATACAGGAATTTCTAAAATCTACTTAATGTTTTCCAGAGACTGGATTCATGTGATTCTCCTTCCTCTAAAATATCAAAACAAAGTAAATAACTTTGCAACTTTCTTCTTAGTAAGGATATAAGAAATGCCATGCTGGATGAAATTAAACTTTTCTGAAAGTAACTTTAAAACATTTTTGTGTGGCAGCATAGAAATTGCCTTTTAAGATGAAAATTTCCCTCCTTGATGATTTTAAGTTTCCCTTTTATACTCTACTGTGGATCTATTATTTATAACTTTTCTCAATTCCTTCTTGAATTTATTCTTATAAGTAGATGAAATACCTTTTGGAGCTTATGATTCAAAAAGTAAATTAAAGTTTCTTTTCCTTGACCTCTAAAGATACAGCAGTGTGTGTTTGTCCCATGTGATAGGCTGATTAAGCACACATGGTCAGAACATAGCTTAATCTTTCCGCTTCTTGGGTCTCATGGTTAATAGGCATTTCATTAGTATAGCCACAACTTCATAGTCAAAGTAAGTTGACAACAGTATTTTGTATGATAACATTTTATTTTAATAATGTTATAGTACAATGTTCCAAGATCAGTTTTTTCTCTCAAACAAGGATTTATCCATAAAAACTAAAAATGAAATATAAGGAAAAATTATTTGCTGTGTCTTGATAATGAATCAAATAGTTGCACCTACTATCTAACAGAACTGTTATCACTAGAATTATGAAGACATATGACATATTTCTTGTTGTAGGTGATTCACATATTACTGGAAGAGACCCACGAAGAAGCAGATCATTATTAAATAGCACAGTATATGCAATGATAAGAATTAACATAAGTGAAAAAATAGAATTAATATAAGTGAAATGAATGCACTGAGAGTGATGGGAGAAAAAATGCATTAGCCTGGAAATAGGCAAGTAGGCTTCTTTGGGCAGGTAGCATATTTGCTGAAGCTGAGAGTGCTGTCCTGAGTAGTCCTTTTAGGAATGTCCTAAAATCCAGAAGGGATTACTAACTAACAATAGCTGTTGTGATCTGAGAGCTGACGATATGTTTCTGTGTGCTGCATTTGCTCAATATTTATATAACCTCATTTAATCTTTGCAATGACCTGACAGAGTGTGGGCACAATTATTTTTATTTTCAAGAAAGAAAAAAAATAAGAGTCAGATAGATTAGGTAACTTTTTTCCAAGATAACTCATCATGTAAATGTTGGCTACGAGTATTGAACTAAAACTGTCTGATTCCAATGATTATGTTCATTAAGACTCAGTTCAATTTCAATATTTAAGCATTTACTTATCATCTTTTATGTCTCAGCCATGAACCCTTAAGTTTTAGAGAAGTAAAGGCCAAATAAGGTAGAGTCATTGCATGGAAGGAACTCATTAGTGTGCCTCATTCTATCACTGTACCTTTGCATTGCCTTCCCTTTTTGGACAACTAGAGAAGCCAATTCCATTTTTCTTTCTTTTTTTAAAAAATATTTTATTTGTTTATTTGACAGAGAGAGAGATTGAAAGTAGGCAGAGAGGCAGGCAGAGAGTGGAGGAAGCAGGCTCACTGCTGAGCAGAGAGCCTGATGCGGGGCTTGATCCCAGGACCGTGAGATCATGACCTGAGCTGAAGGCAGATGCTTTAACCCACTGAGCCACCCAGATGCCCCACCATTTTTCTTTTTTAAGAAAATATTTATTCAGTTTTCAAAATGGAAAAAACAGGTATAGTTCAGTTCATTGCAACTAATAATTTGGGGATGTGCTTATTATTTTTGGGGACATAAATAACTTCTCATAACCTTGTTGATATACAAATTATTTCCCCATGTAACATTTAAATCATTCTATTCTTTTCTCTTTTATTTTGAAATTCTTGGCAGGTTCTACTGTATGTAAGAGATTTTTATATCTGGCATATAAGCCAACATTAAAAAAAAACTCTCACGCTAATTTGAAGGTGATATTATCATTTCTGTGAACAGTCTGTCCTTTTGTGTATGTGTGAATAGCCTTTCTAATCCATTACAGTTTGCTTGCATTCTTGCATTTTTCAAAATTCAGTATAGATGATTATTATTTTGCTTGCTTCAAAGCTTCTGTATTTGATTTCCCCAATTCAGATGATAATGTATGTCACTTGAAAGTTTTCAACTGAACTCTCCTGTCATTATGATGTGATTCTACACACATTTGTAAACACAAACTTTAGAGCTATGATTTGCCTAAAGGGACCAGTTATTTAAAATTATGCAAGTGGACAGGCCAACTTATATAGTGCTGAGACATTACATATTTGCTTTCTCCCAGAAGAGAGCTTATTCTTGTAATCATGTTGTGGAAACAAATAGGGGCCAATGAATCATGGGAAAATGACAAGTTTCTTGACTGATATAACATCCTCACTTATGATATTTTTAGTGCACAGCTCCGGAGCTGTTGTTGTTTTTTAGGGTTCGTTTTGTTTTCTTTCCTTTGCTTTCCTTATTTTTTATAAATTCAGTACCTCTTATTTCAGTGGCCTCATTATTTCCTTTAATTCATGAAGAGAGAGTCACTCAGCCTCATTTGCCCTATGAACTGCATTTCTTTGTTGGAGATCCTCTCATAAACAATCTCATGATCAAAGCAGAGAAGTGTTTTCAAAAATATTTTTATAGGCCTCCTGGGTGGCTCAGTCAGTTAAGTGTCTGCCTTTGGCTCAGGTCACGATCCCAGGATCTTTGGGTCGAGTCCTGCATTGGGCTCCTTGAAGCAGGGAGTCTACTTCTCCCTCCGTCTGTTGCTCCCCCTGCTTGGGCATTCTCTCTCTATTTGTCAAATAGATAGATAAACTCTTTTAAAAATATATTTTTTAACATATATTTCTAGGAAACGGCAAATAGTGACTTGTATTCCTTTCAGGCAACTTTCCTGCATATGCTTTTTCTCCCTTCTTATGAGCAACTCTCAGTATAAAAGCTGCATCTACAAACTAGGAAAAACAAGTGAGATCCTAATAATTTTTAAACATAGAAAATATTCTTGAAGGTGTTTTGTTTAAAGATGACTCCCCTGAGAGTGGATTAGCCAACATGTAGGCTACCATGTAGACCATTCATATCAAAGCACCCATAATCCAATGCTAGGGTCCTTCCTTATTTCTCTTTAGTCGTAGTCATTTTAGTATGGACAGATGTGATAAATAATGATTAATTCTGTCTCATGCTTAATAGAAATTGTGAAGCAATCTTTTAAGCCCCTCAAATAATTCTAGAATGATGGCATCTCCCTCATGAGCTACATCCACAGTATGCGACACTGCTTTGGGAATACTGAACTCACCTCTACCTGATTTGATTAAAAAATATTTCGTTAGTACCTCTGAGTAAATTAACAGTCACATTACCATGTTTGTAATGTTGTCTATCCATTTTGTCCTGTCATTTATTCAACAATACTTACAAATGCCCAGTTTGCTGATATACTGGGAGTTTGGGATATCCTAGGAAAAAGTAGCCCTATTTTCCCTATCCCGATGCTTCCTTTTGGGTAAACCTGTATTTGAATTCTTCACTTGCAAAATTAATCTGATAAGTAAATTTCAGTTATGCAAAACAGATTTGCATTCTTACAAACCACTAAATTCAAGCTTTGAAAAATATGTTCTTATGATTTTCTGATTTTTGAAATGCTTGAAAGACATCTTGAGAGTGGGTTTATATGTCCAACAAAAAGCAGTTATTTCAGATTTTTTTTTTATTACCTCTCCATAGATTTGGTCATCTCTTTTGGCAAGTTGCTAGAGGCATCTAGCAAGTTGCCATCTTTTTGCAAGTTGCTAGAAGCATTAATTGTCTCAATTAGGTTGCCATGTTGATAGAGGCAATTAATCTGCTCATTAAAAGGAATACTGGAGGCATTGAGATAAGAGAATATACAGCTACCTTTTAATCATTAGAACCAGTTGAGAAGAATAGCAGGGAAACTTTTAATTCAGAGATTTTTTTTTATTAAAGAGGATTTTTTTAGATCAGTTTTGGCTTCACAGCAGAATTGAGAGGAAGATACAGAGAACTCACATATATCCCCCTACCCCCACACATGCATAGCCTTCTCCATGATCAACGTTACTTAACTAGGATATCACATTTATTACTGAGGATCAATTTGCATTGACACATCATAACCACCCCAAATCTATAGTTTACTTTAAGGGTGACTCTTGGTCTTATATATTTTATGGATTTAGACAAATGTACGATGCCATATATCATTATTACAGTTTCATGTGAAATAGTTTTACTGCCATAAAGATCCTCTGTGCTCTGCCTATAATTTCTCCCTACTACCTCTGGCAACCACTGATTGATTAATTGATTGATTTGTATCTCCTTTGTTCTGCCTTTTCCAGAATAGTCAGATAGCTCAATCCTAAATAATATGGACTTCAGATTGGTTTTTTTCATTTAGAATATGCATTTAAATATCTTCCATGTCTTTTCATGTTTAATAGCCCCTTTTGTTTTAGTGTTAAATAATATTCCATTGCCTGGATATATCACAGTTTTTCCATTCATCTATCGAAGGACATCTTGCTGGCTTCCAAGTTCTGGCTATTATGAGTAAAGTTGCTGTGAACAACTATGTGCAGGTATTTGTGTGGACATAAGTTTTTAACTCCTTTGGCTAAATACCAATGAGCACAATTGCTGGATTGCATGATAAGAGTATTGTTAGTTTTGTAGGAAACTGCTAAACTCTCTTCAAAATGTACCATTTTGCATTCTCACCAGCAATGAGTGAACATTCCTGTTGCTCACCAGGATTTAATGTTTTCAGTGTTCTGGATTTTGGGCATTTACTACATGAATAGTGGTAGCTTGGTTTTTAATTTTCATTTCCCTAATGACATAGATTGTGGAACATCTTTAAATATGCTTATTTGGCATCTATATTTCTTCCCTGATGAGGTGTCCTTCAGGTCTTTGGAACATTTCTTAATCAGATTGTTTCCTTATGGTTGAACTTTAAGACTTCTTACATATAGTAGAAAGCCCTTTATCAGATATATCTTTTGCAAATATGTTTTCCCCAGTCTGTAGCTTATCTTCTAATTCTCTTGACACTTTCACAGGGCAGAATGCTCTAATTTTAATGCAGTCTGCCTTTTCAATTTTTTTTCTTTCATTTATTATATCTTTAGTGCTTTATCAAAAAGGTGTCATGGAACCCCAGGTCATCTATGTTTTCTCCTACTTTATCTTCTAGGATTTTTATAGTTTTGCATTTTACATTTAAGTCTATGATACATTTTGAGGTAATTTTTGTGAGGAGGTTAAATTCCTTATCTAGATTCTTTTTTTTTCTTTTTGCATGTGGATGACCAGTTTTTCCAGCACCATTTATTGAAGACACTATCTTTGCTCCATTGTATCTCCATTGTATTTCCTTTGCTTCTTTGTCAAAAATCAGTTGACTATACTTATGATAATCTATTTCTTGGCTCTTATTCTATTTCATTGATCTATATGTCTGTCATTTCACCAATATCACACTATCTTGACTACTGTAGCTTTTTAGTAATGGTCGAAGTCAAGTAGTGTCAGTTATCTAACTTTGGTTTTCACTTTCAGTATTATGTGGACTATTCTGTATCTTTTGCCTCTCTATATAAACTTTAGAATCAGTTTACTGATACCTATAAATATCAATGGGAAGAACGTCCTGGTATTTTGATTGGGAGGGATTGACTCTGTAGATCAAATTGGGAAGAACTGACATCGTGATGATATTGATTCTTCCCATCCATGAACATAATCTATCTCTCCATTTTTTATTTAATTCTTCAGAGTTTTATAGCTTTCCTTCTATAGATCTTATACATTTTGTTAGATTTATGCCGAAGTATTTTATTTTGGGATGTGCTCATATAAATTGCATTGTGTTTTTAATTTCAAATTCTACTTGTTCATTGTTGGTATTAATGAAGAGATTTTAAGACTGAAAATCTCATGGAAAGCATGAATTCTAGCCCATTCACACTTCATGGCTTTCCACTAACCACATAGTTTCCTTTGCTTCCCAGCATTGCTATTTGTAGCTGATATTCATTTTAGTTTCAGACTGTGTCAAGAGTCTATTGAAGGGCCCCTGGGTGGCTCAGTGAGTTAAGTGTCTACCTTTAGCTCAGGCCAATGATCACAGGGTCCTGGGATTGAGCCCCTCATTGGGCTCCCTGCTCAGCAGGGAGTCTGCTTCTCCCTCTCCCTCTACTCCTCCCCCTGCTCATGCTCTCTCTCTCTCAAATAGATAAAATATTTTTTTTTAAAAAGAGTCTATTGAGAATACAACTGATGGATGAAGACTAAGAGTATGTCATCTTCCAGCATGTTTTTTACTGATCCTTACCTACATTACTAATTGTCATAGATTTGAACTGTGATCTTCCCAAATTCATATGTCTAAGCCTTAAACCCTACTGTGACTACATTCAGAAATAGAGAAATAGAGACTTTAAAGACATAATTAAAGTTAAATGAGGTAATAAGGGTAGGGCTTTAATCCAAAAGGACTGGTGTCCTTATGAGAAGAAGAAGAGACACCAGAAATGTGTGTGTATAGAAGAAAGGCTATGTGAGAAGATGGCCATTTACAAACCAACAAAAAAGGCCTCAGGAGAGACCAATCTGTCAGCACCTTGATCTTGGACTTACAGCTTCTAGAACCATGAGAAAAAAAAAATTTCTGTTGCTTAAGGCATCCAATTTGTGGTCCCTTTTATGGCAGCCTGAGCAGACTGATACACTAACCTGTTCTTGACATCCAGTTTCTCAGTTCTGCTCTCCTAACTTATGAAACACTGGTTTTCTTCTGACCAATTTATTTGGATCTTTGCATCACTCTTTAATTTTCTTCAACACCATTCATTACTCCTCTCATCACTTCTACAAGGACTATGAGATGAGGCCCCAGTAAGACATGATAGCCAGAAATTAGTATCAAGTTAGTAATTTACCCAAGCACTCACTGACAGAGATCACTGACAAATAGGCCTTGAGATACTTTAGAAGTTGTTTTAGTCTTTACCACTGGGCTTAGTCTACAGGTAAGTATTTCTGTTTGTCATAATATCCTTTCCTTTCCCTTCAGTCAAACTTTTTAACTATTTATCTATAAGCCTATTGTCCTGGTTATATTAATAACAGTAACATCTATTGCTTCTGGCATATTTTTCTTCAAACAGTTGTTTCTTGATAAGCAAAATTATAAAATACATATTTTAAATTTTATAAAGACTGAAAATATTTAGTAGAGTAACATATAATGCAATAATCTGAATGCTGCAGTAGTTATGGAATTTGAGAAACAAATTGCTTAATAATCATTTCATTACACTTGAACTTTTGGCTTTTGCCTTTTGTACAATGAGAATAATTCAAATATTTGTTTTGAGTAATCTGTGTAATTGAACTTTGATTCTTGTAAACATTGTAAAAAGTAAATGCTTAGATTTGAACCAACCTGGGAAACTTTGCTATATTAATAATGCCTTTTGAACCTTTAAGGAGCTAATTTAATTAAACATGAAAAGATAATTAAAATTATTCATTTTATCCCACATTTTTACATACATTTATACACCTTAAAAAAGAAAAATTAACAAAAATCACAACAATAATAATCAAAATAATTTTTCATATAAGACAGGTAGAATAGAAATTTTTTTTTAATTTTACTTATTAGAGAGAGAGAGAGAGCACTGAGCTGGGAGGAGAGGGAGAAGCAGGTGCCCCTCAAGCAAGGAGCCCAATGTGGGGCTCAATCCCAGGACCCTGGGATCATGACCTGAGCTGAAGGCAGATGCTTAACTGACTAAGCTACTCAGGTGCCCCTTAGAGTAGATAATCTTAAAGAAAATTTCTGAAATTGTCAGACTTATTGTGGCTCTTGATATGAAATGAATTAGGCAGTAAAGTGCTTAGAACAGTTCATGTGAAATAGTAGATTGCTAATATTTGATGGTCATATTCCTTTTTAAAAATGTCATTTAAATATATATATTTATATAATAATTAACAAATTATTTTCATTTAAAAGATAACCATAAGTACAAAGGAATAAGTATGTATCACGTTTTATAAAACAGGTTTTATGGATATATATATGTTCACTTGTACTTATGGCTATCTTTTAAATGAAAATAATGTGTTGATCATATTTAGCACCAAAGTTAAGTGTTTGTGAAAACATTTTACACCAAATTTTAAACAATTTTGAGTAAACTGAAAGACAAACCATTCATTTTATAGCTGCAGAATATCTTGTGAATTTTAAAACTATGGCAAAACAGGAAGTTATTTCTGTTCTCTTTCAAAAAGAATGTGATAGAGAAATAATTGAATAGGGTCAAAACAAACCTTTTACTCACATTCTTTAAGAATAACTAGGTATTGCTGCTAGAGATAGGAATCAACCAATCCTCAATTTCACTGCAGAAATTTACCAGTTCAGAAGATGTGGAAAAATGCTAAACTTTTAGAAATTGTATGTGTACTAACTCATTTACTTCAGTTGTTTTTAGGAAAAAAAATGAATGAGTTTTCAAAGATTTTTCTTTTTCCCAGTATTTTTTAATTTTAATTTAATTTTATTTTTTATTAACATATAATGTATTATTTGCCCCAGGGGTACAGGTCTATGAATCATCAGGCTTACACATTTCATGGTATTCACCATAATACAAACCCTCCCCAATGCCCTTAACCTAGCCACCCTATCCCTACCCCCCAACCAGTAACCCTCAGTTTGTGTTATCAAAAAGTCTAGGTCAACCCTAGCTATTATTTGAATCAATTAATAGCATTGATGATAAAGAAAATTGAATTGGATTCTACAGTAAGCAAAAGACTAATTTTCACACATGCACTTTGTTATAAACCACTGTGACTAAAATTAAAACATTGGTGTGTATGATATAAATACTTGAGTAAAGCAGTATAGCATTAGTATGTATCTTGAAAGACAATAAATGAGATCCTTTGAAATACCAGTTCTTTTTACTTCATCCCATGCATCTGTATGGTTATATTTGTTGTAAATTAGAACTTGTTTGATAGTCTCTTAAAACAATTTCTACTCGATAACTCATTTTTAAAAGAAACTCAACTGATAGGTCCTAAAATTTTTTTGAAGATATTTTAATGCCATGAGAAAATAGGGTGGGATATCTAAAGGTGAAATGTGGCATATTGTATATGACATATATGTCAAGTAAACCCTATTAGTTATAAGCTACATAAACTAGATTAAATAATGAGACACTGAAAAGTAAAACTTTAAATTAAAGTAACACTTGTACCCACTTATGTGTAAATGCACATATCCTTCAACAGAACTTGTAACCAGGGCTGACTCTGGTCCCCAGTGAATTCATTGTCAGCTTATTCTGAAATTACTTTTTTGCCACAACCAAGAAACAAAAAAGACAACAATGCTTTCAACAAAGTTCAAAATCATCATTAGAAAATAGAATGAGTGCCAAGATCCAGTTGTTATAAACCACATAAATTAATCTGACTCTCAAACTATCAAATTGTATAGTTCACGTTGTTTTAGTGGACACAAGCCAATGAATGACCAGAGCAGAATTACCCAGAAAGTTTATAATATACACCCAAGTTTATAATATACACCTTGTGAAGAAGAGCACAATAAGCTACCATTTTGAAGCCAAGCAATTGAAAATATGATATGGCAGTGAAATAGACTAGACTAGAAATAGACCAGTGATTTATCACTGAGCATTCTATGTTGACAGGTAGATTAAAGATACAACATGTCACAGATTGGAGCTGGCCATTTCAAAAGGAAATCTGCTAACTGAATTTGAAATTAATGTTATCAACATAAGGTTTCAGGAGAATTGGAATTTAACCAAATGATAAATGGAGAGGCCTCTGCTGATGCAGAAGCAGAAAGCGTACAATGAAATCATACATTGAAATCGTACACTGAAATCGTACATTGAAAGCGTATGTTGACTCAAGGAGGAGCCAGGAGCAACTAATGAAAAGGATGAGCATTTAGTTGCTCACCCTCCTTGCTAAGCAAACAGCATTAAAACACCAGTCACTGTCTTAAAGTCAAGCATAAGGCCAATGTCATACAGTCACGTATTTAAATTCCAGGGACAATTTAGTTTTTGTCCAAACCTTAAACAAATTTTATATATATACCAGAGAAGTATACTTTAGTATTTTCATAAGAGGCATTTGTATGGTAGGGGGAAAAAAATTCTTTCAGAGATTCACTATTAGCAAGAAACAAGTATTTCAAGTTCTATTATGAGAGAAGTTTTATGACTAGCCTGACTTCCTTTTCATGTCAGCTTAATTAAACTTGGTAGGTAAATCATTTAACATATGGCTAAAAATTTTTTTAAATGCTTGGTGAAACTGAGCAGCATTGTTGCAGTGCTTGATAATAAGATTGTCATTTAAATTTATCATATGAATTTAATAAAGGAAATAAATGTATTATAAGGATCTATAATTATTTTCTAATTGATAATTACAAGTTACGCAAGAAGAACAAGAAAATTAGGTGAATATAATTTTTAAAGTATTTATGGTCTGTAACATTAACTGATAGTAAACATGATTGGAACAATGTAAACTCTGACCACTGTCCTTATTTTAATATCAACACATTAATTATGTATTTGTTTTAACTTTAATGGAAGCAGGTAAATGCATGTATTTAATTTAGGTGCTATGCTTTAATAAAGTTATGTGAAATATTGCAAAATTATGAAATGTAAAGTTAAAACAGTAACCAACTGCTTAAGAATTTATAACATGCTCTTTTATAATGTTACTAATAATTATAAAATATCAAGAGGACTGTTTTTTGTTTTAGTAGAAGTAGTCAAGCATATATATAATTCTGAAATCTTAACATTAGTATACTTTTTTTTAATTGAAGTAAATAAAGATGTCTGACATTTTAATAATTGGGGTTTTTAAAAGGGCAGGGTACTTTAAAATAATCCAATATGTTGCTAGGGAATTTTTTGTATTATAAGTCTTTATATAACTCTGCTTAATAGGGATGATATGCTTATGAGTTCATCTGAATTAATAAAAATACATTATACTCATATTTGAAGTGTAGGAATGAAGATGTGAACAAAAAGTTTAAATAGCTTTTTTATAATTATAAAGTGATTACTTTTATACATAGAATATATGCTGCTTAGAACATTTGTATTTATTAAATTAGTTCACATTCTTTTCACAGTGGAAGAAATATAAAAACCTAGGACTTGTGACTTTTCAGTCTTATACCATTGGATTATAGGATAAGATTTCCCTTCATGAGAAAATAATAGACTATAATTCAGAAGGTGATACATGATCCAAGAGAACTTAATTAATTTTCAAAGTGATTGTCTTGATTCCTCCTACAAAATGTCTATCTGCAAATGACAAAATGCCTTTGTGAAACCATAAGCACCTACTTGTAACATAGTTTTGGGTGAGGTTTACAAAGAAATCAAGTATCAAGACAAAGATTTAACCACTCTGTGGAATGAATTTCCACATGGATTTTAAAAATATCCACTTTTAAAAGTTTCCTTTTACTTTACATGCAAACTTTTCAAACAACAAATAACAATATAAAGAATATAATGGTTTTTGTGTGACATTTTAGTCTCTGCTGCTAACCCCCTCACTTGAAACCAGAAATAAAGATGATCCATTAGCTTGACTTTAGGCTTAAAATATCAGGTATGTGACATGAAGATCTACCATCCTATCCCAAACTATAATTCATTTAAAATTCCATACTTTTTAAATTTGATTTGATTTTTTTAAGTTTTTATTTTAATTCCAGTTAGTTAACATACAGTGTTATATTAGTTTCGGGTGTACAATATAGTGATTCAACACTTCCATACAATGCGCACTGCTCATCACAAGTGCCCTCCTTAATCCCCATCTCTATTTCACCCATCTCCTCCTCCTCACCTCTGATAACCATCAGTTTGTTCTTTATAATTAAGAGTCTGTTTCTTTATCTTTCTCTCTTGTTTTTCCCCTTTGTTTTGATTCTTAAATTCCACATATGTGAAATCATGCTATTTGTCTTTCTTTGACTGACTTACTTTGTTTAGCATAATGCTTTCTAACTTCATCCATGTCCTTGCAAATGGCAAGGTTTCATTATTTTTTAGGGCTGAACAACATTCCATTGTGTCTATATACCCCTTCCTCTTTATCCATTCATCAGTCAATGGACAGTTGGGTTGCTTCCATATGTTGGTTATTGTAAATAATGCTGCTATAAACATAGGGGTGCATGTATCCCTTTGAATTAATGCTCTTGTGTTCTTTGGGTAAATACCCAGTAGAGCAATTGGTGAATCATAAAGCGGTTCTATTTTTAACATTTTGAGAAACCTCCGTAGTGTTTTGCACAGTGGCTGCACCAGTTTGCATTCCCAATGACAGTGCACCGGTGTTTCTTTTTCTCCCCATCCTTGCCAACAGCTTTTGTTTCTTGTTTTATTGATTTTAGCCATTCTGACAGGTATGAGGTGATATCTCATTGTAGTTTTGATTTACATTTCCCTGGCAATAAGTGATGATGAGCATCTTTTCACGTGTCTGTTGCCCAGCTCCATGTCTTCTTTGGAGAAATGTCTGTTCATGTCTTCTGCCCATTTTTAAACTGGATTATTTGTTTTTTGGGTGTTGAATAAAACTCCACACTTTCAATGAAATTTAAACTTTCATAAAACCTGCTACCAAAAAGTAAAATCAGGAAAAATTTGAGAAGAATTTGCTAAGCCAGAGGTAAAAATTCAAACTAAAGAAGTAGCTGGGAAATAAGATCAATGGAAAATGTTTATTGAACTTCTGATAAATCCCTGCTATCTCATATGAAATCTGATGAATCAAAAGTTAAAATAAATGCCTTGCTGATTGTCTAAGGTTGAAAAATCACTACCATTTATTTAAGTCAAGAAAAAATGGGAAAATAAATGTTTTCACACATGAAGAAATAGTTTTCTGCCCTGGGATTAAGAAATCATGAGTAGTAAACCTTGGAGGAAGATAAATATTTCTTGATGAAATATGATGTCAGGACCATTAATAGTACACATGGACCTTGGGATTTTTACTAGGTATTCCAGTAAGGAATTGCAGAATACCTCTTACCAAGGAAAATTCTCTTCTGCCTGGTGAGATATCATCATCTATTAACAATAATATCTTGGGAAGAAAACCTCAAAAAGTGATAGGAATAACTGGAAATCAAGTAGCCACGTTAAAAACTAACTCAGGATATTAATAGGGAGGGAGATATTACAGCTAAGAAGGAAAAAGGAAACAAACTAAATTAAAAAATTGTATTTAGATTTTTGATTCTATAGAGAGAAATAAAACAAACATTAGTTTGTACTTCTCAAAATCTACAGAATAGCAGCAATGTTTACAATAGCCAAGCTGTGGAAGGAGCCAAGGTGTCCTCCAACAGATGAATGGATAAAGAAGATATGGTTCATATATACAATAGAATATTACTCAGCTATCAGAAAGGATGAATGCATGCCATTTCCATCGACATGGATGGAACTAGAGGGTATTATGCTAACTGAAATAAGCAGCAAAAGACAATTATCATATGATTTCACTCGTATGTGGACTATAAGGAATAGCACAGAAGATCATAGGGAGAGGGAGGGAAAACTCAATGGGAAGAAATCAAAGAGGGAGACAAACCATGCGAAACAATGGACTCAGGAAACAAACTGAGGGCTGCAGAAGGGAGGGGCGGTGGGGGGGTAACTGTGTGATGGGTACTAAGGAGGACACGTGATATGATAAGCACTAATGAATCATAGAACACTACATCAGAAACTAATGATGAACTAATGTTGACTAACTGAACATAATAAAAAATTAAAAAAAATATGTTTGTTTAAAATGTGAAAAAATTTAATGATGTGCTATACATTAGCTAATTGAACTTTAAAAAATCTACAGGACAAATAAGTCTTTATTTTATTCCACATCTGAGATTGGTGATAATGCCAAAAAATTATACTGATTAGTAGAATTTAATATATATCAAATTACCTACTGGTTTTTAGGGGGCAGGTTTTTTTAGGAAACTGAGTTCCTTTCTTGATTATTTTATTTGATGATATATTAGAATTAAGAAAGCCAAATGAAGTAGTTGATATATAAATTCTCTGAAAAGTTGAAAATATTGTGCAAAACAAGTATTTTTATTAAAGTGATTTAGGTGTTACTTGTCCATGAGTCCCTATGAGTTTGCCAGTGACCCCTTAATTTCACAAAGCAAACCTTTGAGTCTCATGCTAACATGACCAGAAGTCAGCATTATGCTCAAGATATTTCCCATTGAGCAGGGTGGTTTACAACTAAAGGAGAGAACAACTTTAATGAAGTAAGCACTTCTTCAAGCATATTTTACAACTGCACTGCTGTTCAAAATATTTTCTACTGCTTCACATTCATCCCTTGGGCTTCAGCTAAAAAAAAAGAAAATCAGCTTTATTTAAGTATAATGTTTTCTATCAGTGGTGGTTTTTGGATTGCTTTCTTTACATAACCATCAACAAGAAACTTATGTTTAAAATAAAGTATTGTTTTATGCCAAGACATAATTTCTCTTCCAAATCAAAGTTGTAATTCAGAGCTCTGGCCAAGAGCAACTGTATTTTGCAAAGTTCCAAAAGTTAACAAAGTAAAGCTAAGTGATAAAAATCATTAGCGGATGATGTTTTCAGTTGTGCTTTTTAGTTACTTTAGCAGATGCAATATTGGGTGCTTTTTCCACAGTAAATTAGATATGTAATTACTAGAAGCAAGAAATAGATTTGTATTATGTAAAAATGGTATGCATAAGATTAATTATGAGCAGAGAACTAAAAATGTGCCAATATTGAAATAACTTCACCATGGGGACATTCTTATCCAAATGATTAAATTAGCCTTTTGGCCAGATGATAACTGCTTCCCAGTCATCAAATTAGTAAAATGCAGGAATCAAGAGTCATGACTCCTTAAAATAAGAAGACTGATACCACATTTTTATACCTTTATGGGGCATCACTTGATTTTATCTATTGTGAATTATTCCTTTACCATTTTTGATTTATATGTTCATATGACTTGTTGATAAGGCAAATAAGAAAGTTTATCCAGCTTCCTATGACCTGGTTTCACAGTTGTGGTTTAGATCAGTTCTATTTGCCCCAACTTGGATAAAGTACATACATTATGTTTTTAAAAACTCTACCTTGTATGTATTCTCATTTTTTTATCTTATGAAAAGTATTTTATACATGGGGACATAAAGACATTTTGAAATAGATTATGATTTCTATTAGAACTAGACATAGATCACTAGATGTAAATCTCTACAGGCTTCAACCATGTATACACTGTTCAATATGTTATCCTCAGCAATCATAGAGCCTAAAAAATTTGCCCATGAGTTATTAAATCAGTTAAAAATATTATACTCATTAAATAGGAAATATATTGTTATAAAAGAGATGACTCCTTAGCTCCAATGGAATTTACACGACATCAAGAAAACTCACTTTTATACATTCTCACACTAACATTTACTCTTACCTGTGCAATATTGATATTTTTGCCATTGAAATATGATTTATACACAACATTACATTAGTTGCAGGTGTACAGCATAGTGACTTGATGTGTACTGTATTGATTTTTATGTTAATAAAAGTTCTAAAATTTTATAGAGAATATTTAAATATTAAAAATTAAAATATAATTTATTTAATCATTTAAAAAGTAGATCCTTTTCTATTTGTGTATTAATTAAATATAATTGAGTGTCTACCATAAACATCTATGTAGGAAGCTTCTTTTATAGGGGTGTTTGGATGGCTTGGTTGGTCAAACAACCAACTCTTGGTTTCAGCTCAAGTTGTGATCTCAGAGTCACGAGATTGAGCCCTACATTGTGCTCTATGCTTAGCTAGGCATCTCTCTCTCTTCTTCTGCCCCTCCTCCTGCTGGCGCTTTCTCTCTCTTTCCCTCTACAATAAATGAATGAATGAATGAATGAAGAAAAAGGAGAAAGAAAGAGAGAAAGAGAAAGAAAGAAGGAAAGGGAGAGAGAAAGAAAGAAAGGGAGAGAGAAAGAAAGGAAGGAAGGAAGAAAGGAAAGAGGGAAGGAAGGAAAGACAGAGAAAGCGGGCTTCTCCTAGGTTCTGGGATATACTAGAAAATAAAATAATTAAGACATCTGAAGTTCCCATTATGGAGACAGAAAATGAGTAAGAAAATCAGTAGACCATAAAGTAGTGGAGATGGCACAAAGAACTATGAGAAAAAACAAAAGAGGAAGAAGAAAATGAGTGATGGGGAAGAAGTATGCATTTTTCAATTTAAAGTAGTCAGGAAAGGCCATGTTTAAGCATTTGAGCTAGGACCTACAAGAAGTGAGACAGTGGACCATGGTGATACCTGGGGAAAGAATGTTTCAGAAAGTAGGAATCACAGTGTAAAAGTCCTGAGTTAGGAGCATTCCTGGCATGGTCCAGGTGACAAAGAGGATGATGTGACTATATATTTGTAAATGAGGTGGAGAATGGTAAGAGATGGGAGGAAATAGGAAAGAAATGGGCTAAGGATAAAGGGGATGGTTTTCATGGAGGGGGATCTTTAAAGTTGTTGGAATGGCTTCAGAGTAGAAAGACATGTGGAGCCATTAAGCACTCTGGACACTGAACTGACATAATCTGAATTAAGTTACTTTTAAGTTGTATATATGTGTATATATATGTGTGTGCATATATATGTTTATATTTATATATGTATCTACATTCAATTATTGCACAAATAGATGTTTTCTTTTGGTGTAGAGGCTTATATATTTTAAAGTTATAGATTTATATAGCACCTACCTATAGCACTTAAGGTGTTTAATGGATCATTCTGGCTACTTTTCTAAGAATAAAATATAGGGCAGCAAAACAAGAAACATTAGAAAAACCATGAGGAGCCTATAACAATAATCTAGTTGAAAGATGACAGTGACTTGGGCCAGATCAGTAGCAGTGGAAATATTTACCAGATCCATAACTACAATTGCCTGGATGACAAACATGACAGAGAGAAAAATCACTTGTGATAGCAAGACCTTTGGCAAAAACAGATTTATAAAAAAATGGACTTGTAGTTTACTAGAAAGGGAAGACTTGAGAAAAGCAGGATAGAAGGATGCACAGGTAGTTCTGTTTGGGACATGTAAGTTTGACACTTCTTTTAAGATTAGGGAATAGTAGTAGGAAGCAGTCGGGTATCTGAGCCTGGAGGTGAGACAATAGTAATAAAAAATGGAGAGCCATAAACCCAGAAAAGTTTGCAAAGAGAGAAAGTATAGACCAAGAAACAAACATCATATAAACAAATGCATGCACATTCCAAAGACAAAACTTTGGGGAAAATGAGTATAACTGGCAAAAGAGTAATTTAAAAAGATTTCCCAGTAAAGAAAGGAAGTAAAAGAGTAATTTAAAAAGATTTCCCAGTAAAGTTAAACAAAATCAGGACAGCCAGGTGAAGGGAGTCAACTTGGTCTAATAGTAATGATACATCAAATATTGACTTTTTTTAAAGTTTTTATTTATTTGTTTGAGAGAGAGAGAACAGAGAGAGAGAGCACGAGCTGTGGGGAGGGGCAAAGGGAGAGGGAGAAGCCGACACCCCACCGAGCAGGAAGCCAAACATAGGGCTGCATCTAGGACCTTGGGATCATGACCTGAGCTGAAGGCAGACTCTTAACTTACTGAGCCACCCAGGCGCCCCCAAATATTGACATTTATTAGAGTACTTTCCGTGAAATGCTGAGACTTTACTAGGAAAAGCCACATAGAAACTGGTTCAAGAATGAGAGGAGACAAATTCAAAGCTGAGATTCTATAAACTCTTTCAAGCAATTTTGTTATAAAGAATAGCAGATAAATAATTCATAAACTAGAGAGAAATATGTATAAAAATAATTTTTATGGATTTTTTGTTTTTGTTTTTGTTTTTAAGTAGGCTCCACATGGGGTCTTGAACTCACAACTGTATTATTTTGGATAAGCAGAAAAAAACATCTAGAAACATATTTCAGTATACATTAGAGATAATGTTAAATGTGACATTTCAATGAGAGGAAATTTATTAGTTATTTGGAAATAATATAAAGCTGGTTTCTATTTCAGTCCTACACCACAGTGTATTGTAGAGGGATCAAAATTTTAATATAAATATGTGACTTTAAATATATAAAAGAAAATATGGGTAAATATTTCCTTATCTTGGGGAATGGAATGTCTTTATAAGCATAAGAAGGTAAAAGTGATAAACTTTACTACATAAAAACCTTTTTATGGTTAAAAAGTAGAACAGATAAAAATAAAACCAAACAGGGAGACTGGGTGGCTCAGTTGGTTAAGTGTCTGCCTTCAGCTCCTGTTATGATCTCAGGGTCCTGGGATCAACCCCGCCCTGGGCTCCCTGCTCAGCGGGGAGCCTGCTTCACCCTCTGTCTCTCCCCTTGCTCATGTGTTCTCTCTTTCTCAAATAAATAAAAAAAATCTTAAAAAATGAAAATAAATAAAACCAACCGAAAAGAAATTCTGAAATTTGTTTGCAGTTCACATGACAAAGAATAAACATGTGTAACATTAGAAAAATCATATCAATAAGATAGACTTCAACAATTTTATAGGATGATAGCCAAAGAATACCTAAGCAAATCGGTGCCCCTACTAGTTATTGTGATAGCTTGCTGTGAACTAGAACAAAGTGCCCCTTCATTCAGCAGCAAAAGCCTCATCACAGTACATAACTTGGGAAGCTGTAGGCTAGATTTCAACTCTAAGTCATCTCCTCAGCTGGGCATCACAGCATGGTGAATAATCATGTTGGTACTAAAGAAGAATCTCAACATCCTCCATAATAAAAAAATACAGTATTTTTCACAATATTGGCAAGACCAAGAGGCTCGGTAATACTAGCATTGGTGAGGTTGTGGGGAAATAGACATTTTTAGACTAGTAAATGGTAGAATAAATTGGTTGAAGTAAAGGAAATTTTGGTAATAACAAAATTAAGAAAAAAATATATTATTTGATTGAACCATTTCATTTTCTATATACTACCTGTAAATGAAGCCTTGTATGAATTCAAATACAATGAAGTTTATTGTAGGATTGCTTTTAAAAGCAAAAATTAATTATGGACATTGGGGAGGGTTTGTGCTATGGTGAGTGTTGTGACAAGTTTAACCCTGATGATTCACAGACCTATACCCCTGGGGCAAATAATAATAATAAAAAATAAAATAATAAATAAATAAATAAAATTGCAAATCCCCCCAAAAAAGATAAAATAAATAAAAGCAAAATTTAAGACAAACTACATGACTGGGGACAAGTTACATTATTTTGCATCTATTTATGAGTTCTAAGGACAGTAAACATAGATACTAATATAGATATATAAATACATGTGTTGTTCAGAGGAGTTCTATTGATAAATAGATATGCAAATATAGATATACGTGTATATAATTTGCATGAAATTAAATCTTTATTCTTAAAAAGTTTTAGAAATTCAAATTGTATTTTAAAGTGTTAAATAAAAATCCACCAAATTTGTATGATGTAATTTGATTGTACACTTAAAAATATCTCTATTTACCTTACAAAAAAAACTTAATAGGATTATTATAGATAGAAGTAATTAAAAATCTACCATGGAAGGAATGTATAGTGTTAATTTTGACTTGGGCAAAACAATATTTTAATTATATATTCTACTTACAAAATCATGGCATTTTTTGAAAGATTTATTTATTTCGGAGAGAGAGAGAGCATGAGTGGGGATGGTGGACAGAGGGAGAGGGGGAGAGAGATGAAGAGAAGCTGACTCCCTGCTGAGCAGGGAACCCAATGCAGAGCTTGATCTCATGACCCTGAGATCATGACTTGAGCCGAAATTAAGAGTTGGGTGTTCAAGTGACTGAGCCACCCAGGCATCCCAATCATATTGTATTACATGTCTACTTAGCATATTTCTTCCAGTTTTATGTGCCAGATCCCCAAAATTAAAATTAACCCAGTAACATTATAACATTTCAGAGTTGTAAAACACTTCCTTTCATAAATGCATATTAAAATTGGTTCTTGGGTGCCTGGGTGGCTCAGTGAGTTAAAATTGGTTCTTATTTGTAGAAAAATATCATGATTCTACATACATTTTCATATCATAGCTGTATTATGTATTTCACAATCCAGTATATATGTCAACAGCACAAAGACTTTGTTTCCAAGCTCTCCTCATCTTTTGCATGGATCCCTACCTTATCAAACCTACCTGCCTTTCTTCAGTCTTACTCTTAAAATATTTTCCAAATAGCCTCTGGATTTTCCTAAAATGTAAATCTCGTCATAGTACCTGAAATAAATGACAATATCCCCTCATTCTCTTCTGACCCAACATCTACAATTACACTCATTCTTGCCTATTGAACAAAAATTTGAGTACTCTCTAAGCTGAGGCTCCATCGTGTCTCTTCCTTCATGACAGAGGCTACAGATGATTACTTTTTTCCTTTTCCTTTTTCATCCCACTATAATCATCAGCAGTCCCAAACATCTGAGAGCAACTAAAAAGCTCAGCCACTGCATGTTTTCTGGATTTTTTTTCTTTTGTCTAGGGACATAGAAAATAGCACATTTCCTTAATGTGGGGCTACTGATATTGTACTGGGGATTAAGAAAAAAAGATAGCTCACGATTTGTTTATGTGCACTCATAAACTCATGTTTGCATGAGTGTGTATATTCATTAAGGAAATTTCAGGTTAACATATAGCATTATTGACTCAGATATTTCAAGGAACATTGCGCATATTCTATTTCCTTGGAGATAGGGCAAGAGTCATCCATTTTGAGATTTTCTTTTCTTTCTTTCCTTTTTTTTTTTTACAGAGAGGAAGAGAGGCGGGAGCGGAGGTGGGGGTGGTACAGAGGGAGAGGAAGAGAAAGAATCCCAAACAGGCTCCATGCCCAGGGCAGACCAAGATAGGGCTCGATCTCATAACCCTGAGATCATGACCTGAGTTGAAATCAAGAGTTGAACATTTAACTGACTGAGCCACCCAGGCTCCCTGAGATTGTTTTCTAATGTGATTTAACAACTCTTATCTTTCACTCAAGCTGTATTGCTGTTTATTAGTATTTACAAAATTTGATTTATGTAGTTTTTTAGCAGCTGGTGTTATTATAATGATGGTCTCTATTATATGATAAGTGTCATGATTTTATGACCTGAAAAAACAAATTCCAAATCTGTGGTATACTAGAGCATGCATACTCTGTCTTTAAGTTCATAGTTTTTTTGGCACAGTTAATTATATTAATATTAATGATGTTAATTATAAATATATGTGCATACACACATATACATATATACACATATAAAACTATACTTGGTATAGGAACTTGTCTTTATTAGAATGACTTTTGAACAAAAGCTAGAAATAGGTACATTTTAACAAATATGGTTGGGAACTACCTGATACTTGAAGATGTGAGTACACGCTATGAATGATTTACTTCAGCTAGTATTGTTACCATAATAACAATTTTATATAATGTGTATTTTTTTCAGATAATGTTTAAATACTCAGGGTGATGTGTAAAAGATAATGAGAAAATTTAATAAAATAAAGAGTAAATACCTCCATTAGAATTCCATACTTAGTAATTCCATACTTAGTAATTAGAGTAATAGCCTAAGACTGATGTTTTAAATAACAACAATTAACATTGATGAATTCTTAAAAGTGTAATATTTTTAAAAGCTACTCAACAATTCCCCGTTGGTTTCTTAAAATCAATTGGGAATTGTTCCAAATAAGTTGAGCAAATCATTTAGAATAAGATGCTAACTAGATTCAATTCTTTTTTAAAATTAATGTAGCTAATTTACCCTATTAAAATGATTGAATTTTTCAGTTCTCTTTTTTAATTCAAGTTTTTAGGATATTCTTTTCCATTTTTAATTATTAAAAAATATAGGTATTTGTCTCCTACAAAATGTAACCAAAGGAATACTTTCAGCAATGTTCTAAAACCAAAAACAATCATATGGTTGATATAATAATTTTAGTCATTTAAAGAGAAAAACCTGGACACCTGGGTGGCTCAGTGGATTAAAGCTTCTGCCTTCGGCTCAGGTCATGATCCCAGGGTCCTGGGATCGAAGCCCGCATCGGGCTCTCTGCTCAGCGGATAGCCTGCCTCCTCCTCTCTCTCTGCCTGCCTCTCTGCCTACTTGTGATCTCTATCTCTCTGTGTCAAATAAAAATCAAAACATTAAAAAAAATTTAAAAAATAAGGAGAAAAACCTCACAATTTTATATTCCATTTTTCCCTGGAATTCTACATATATCCAAAACTGGGAATCCAAAAAGAAGTGAAAATAGTGTCACTCTGAATCTACAATAGATAATTGTTTGATATTTTTGTTTAATTTTTACTAAAAACCCATGAGTCAGAGGTTTAGGAGTTAGTTTACCAGTCAAAATTTCTCAACTTCTATGGAATTTGAGTTGTTCTGACCATCAATGTCCTAAATAAATAACCACTATCAACTTATAAGCTATGAGTATAACATTCATTTTTATAAGGTCAGTAGTCAGAACCAACTAGAACCAGGTATTTTATACAGGTAGATTGATTTCAGAGGTGTATCTGTCATATAGTCAAAGTGGAGCAGGCAGTCAAAAGGAATAAGGAGAGAGAATCTGAAATCTTAGAAATGGAACAGTTATAAATAATTAAAAGTGTGACTGACACATAGCTAATATGTAACTCAAATGCATCTAAAAATTGCAGTACCATTTGTTTTTTGGTGTGTGAGTTGCCTTTCTACTAATAATTTCAATAGTAGAGAGCATAGTGATTTGTTTTTTTCAAGCTATATTATTCCACAAACAAAGTGCAGATGCAGAATGGCTGTGTAATGATGTGATAAATCAGTCAATTTGAAACTGACAGAATATCGTTAGTGTTGCCTTTATTTAATAGTGGGAATAAGAGGGTTTTTAAAATTGATCCCTAGGTAATGACCGAAGATAATTGAGTTAATATTGAATTTTGCATAGAATGATAAGCTGCAAATCAATAAAACCACTAATCAAAACCGTGAAATATTTCAAAATTTATTTTTCTAGACATATTCCCCAAAATAATATAAAATTTAAGTTATAGAACATGGCATCATCACAGTATTTCACACTTCCTATAGAACGTATACTCTTACTAAGTGTCATGAGCACTTTAACGATGTGATTTTTTTTTAATAACATTGCACAAGGCTATTTTCCTTTTTCTTTTTCTCTTCAAGGTATATCAAAATATTGTATTTACCTGCCATAAATTGTATTTTTATATACTTCAACACTATAGAATCTCTAACCGGATACTAGTATTTTTCATCTGATTTAATATTACAAGGTGTTTACGTATATACCTATGTATGTAATGTATATAAAACTCAAATATGTAATAAGAGAGACAGAAACAGAAAAAAAGAACTGGAATGAATAAGGAAACATTTGTTTCGAGGATAATCCAAATACATAGCACTTAAAAATGAACGTGAAGGACTGGCCATCCAAACTTCTAAATTCTAATTCTTTGAATGCTGCTGAGGAGATCTAGTGAAGAGAATGATTCTGTAAAATCAATTTATTTGACAAAATCACTTGATTCAAAGATAAATTAGCACCAGAGCAGAGTCTTTCCAGCTTCTGGAATGACAGGTAATTAATACTTCTCTTTGTGAAGAAGAAAAGAAAGTGAGAAAAAGATGACAGTGGGAGGCAGAGCCTGCTGCAGAGCTTTGCATATATGGGGCATACAAACCTCACATTGATTCTGGCATAAACTTTTCCAGCTCAACAATTAACATGATGGAAGTAGCACTGATGTAATAAACATATGGCAAAGGAATAAAGGAAGAGTAAGGTCAGTTTCCTGAAAGTGACTGAAAGTCTGGAGATTAATTGTATTCCCACTGTTAGTAGCTTATAGAAGAGCTGGCATAGCAGGTCTGGATGATGTCAACAGAAAAACAAGCTGAGTTAGGGCAGCAGACTCCAGAGCTTCCCCTTTTATAACATGCCCACTTTTCTGACCAGTAAGTTTATAGGTTTATGGATGTAGTCTGCCCCCTCAACCAATAAATAGGTAGAGTATTACAGAAACAGGGACACTCTCTATTGGGCACTGTGTGGCGGTCATGATGAATGCTGACTATATATGTCTGTCCTAAGCTGTCGGATAATGAGGGTTAGGAGTGAGAGTTAGGTCTACTTGACTAAATGCCTGCTATATTTTTTCCCAATAAGCCCCGTATCTTCACTAATGCTGTGTGCCTTCAGCCCTTTGCACAATGGTTTTCAGTTCTTTCCACATTCATTCTTATGTTGACTAGATGCCTTTTGTGATCATTGGAGCTGAATTCTTCGTAAACTAAATATCATATTAGAAATATTTCTTCACTTCTCAAATACGAATCTTATTTCCCTTCAACCAAATTTCAGGTTTCCTCCTTATTTATCTACATTATTACCTACCATGGTGGTAAGCTTTACTTATTCTATTTCATCAACATCAACCGTACCTAGGCTTGACCTGGAGACTTGAAAAGGTGATGCACCAGAAAACCTCAAAGAATTTATTGAAACTGTTACCCTCCTTCCCCTAATATCTGTACATTATTTGGACCCTTGGTGGATTAATCTAAAGGGGAAAGTAATTAAAATGATTACAAATGGATCTGTGATAGAATTAATTATATTTGGCTTTGATGTGACTTTTTTTTTAAGATTTTATTTATCTATTTGACAGAGAGACACAGGGAGAGAGGGAACACAAGCAGGGGGAGTGGGAGAGGGAGAAGCAGACTTTCCTGCTGAGCCGGGAGCCCAATGCGGGGCTGGATCCCAGGACTCTGGGATCATGACCTGAGCTGAAGGTGAATGCTTAATGACTAGGCCACCCAGGCACCCCTTTATGTGACTTTAACAACCAGTCAAGATGTAAGTTATACTAAGCAGCCTTGGTTTGCCCTGTTGCATGGTCCTTGAAAACTGTTCTGCATATTGCCAATGAAGTTCTCTGTTGTGACAGTTTTGTTAATGGAATGAGTCAGAAACTGTTTGGGAACTCCAGACAACAACTTGAGAGCAGTTGCTTTTTCTCTTTGTCTCTGTTTTAATTAACCACACTTCCAAAACTTGCGAGCTATTTTCCAATGAGTGATGCATAAAGCGGTATCAAGAGTGCAGTACATTTACTGCAGATTTGAAAGCCTTTCAATTTCTAAAGCAGATCTGCTCAATATGTTTCACATAGAAATAAACCAAGTGGACTTTTATTTTCATTTTAATTGCTAGCACTGGCCATTTTAAGGGGAGGAACTAGTTTTTGATTAAACTAATTTTTCAGACCCTAAAATAAATTGCACTGAAGCATGCAACCTTTTCAAATCTATTTTTTTAATTGTCAACATAACACACCACATTATTTCAGACCTTAAACATAATTAAATGTCAGAAAATGTCATATGAGTTTTGTTTCAGTAATGATTTGTTAATTATTCTACCAGGGTACTTAAAAATTCTTTAAATATCATAGTCTCTGCTTCAGGATCCTCAAACTTTGCTAAGTATTATCATTAAATGAGCTTCTAGTCTTCCTTTAGGATCTTGATTTTCTGGTTCTTTAAACACAGGAGAACAGGTCCAGCATGACCAAATATCCAGATACACAAGGTATATTAAAGTGCCCTGTCTCATTTATATATGCCTTACCAGATAGAAAATGACAAATGAAATGGATCTAATAAAGTGATGATGATCTCTCTGTTCATCTATTTATCTGTCTGCCCAAGTACTATACAAGATGACTGTTGATTCAGGATCATGAAAATTTGGGTTCTGAGCATTAATATTTTTTATGACACTTAAAACAGCCTTAAATTTTGCCAGATTAAGCAATCATTTTTTTGTGTAATTTAAGGTACCAAAAGGGCTACCTGGTCTCCCAATCCACCTATTGCCTGAATTCTTTTCATAACAATGTTGTATATTCTGCAGTACAAGGTCAGAAACAAAATTCAAATACATCTAGGAAAAAGAAACACTTTGGTTTCAATTCATACTAACATACAAGTGATTATTGACATGAGAACCTTTCCTGACACATTTTGATAGGTATTTGAATTATTTGTTGAAAAAGTATCAAAAAGGAAGGATACAGAAGGTGAAATTTTGCCTTGAGACAACTCTACATGTATTTCATTTACAAAGTTGTTTATAGGAAAAATTCACTTAAAATTACACAATTTTACAAGATTAAGTTTTTCCAATTCTACCTTCACTACTGCTATCTTATTTTAGGTCATTGTCATCTCTTCATTAGGTAGAAAAACTTAGTTCAATCAGCATTAGAATCTCCTGGTTTAAAAGTGCTACCCTATAGATTTTGAAACAGGAGAGATAGGATAAACACAGGAACCTATAATATTTTATGTCTTCCCAGGTGATTCTACTGCATATTCAAGGCGAGATTCATTCCTTAAAGCCTTAAATCATTTGGTTCATCCTCCATGATGAAAGCATTCAGAAGAACAAGTCTCACTCAGTCACTGTCCTTAAGATCAGAATTGTTTTGTAGTTCTTTGACTCTCTGGCTCCAGCTATCCCAACCTCTCTGTACATCTTACTAAAGTTACTCTCTCCAAGCCAGGCTTAACTGTGTGATGTTTTCCAAGTTCTGCTTGTTTTTTCATGCTCATCTGAAACCAACATCCCACAAGTCATATTGTTTCTCAGTTCCAATCCACTTGTGTTTACCCTACTTTGTGAGACTTGACTCAATTTTTCCTTGGCAAGCTGGTGCAATGTAAGGCTTTGTCAGTAAAGGATGTAGGAAAGCCACTGCAAAGCCACAACAAGGAAATTGGTCCAAGGGATATTCTGCCTTGCTCCTTCGCACAGCTGCTAGTGGCTTCCAGAAGTCCAGCGACACTCACTGTTTATCCTCTGGGCCAACTCCTGCCAGCAGGCAGCCCAGTGAGCATCTCAGTCACATGGCCCTGGATCTTGTGGACCAAGTCTGGTCTACCTTCATGCTCTAGCAGGTCTCTAAACCCCATAAGAGGCTGCTCCCCAAACCAACTTGAACCCCTACCTTCTGTCATATTTCTTCACCATCAGCAAGCTGCTTTGTCACGCTTTCCAGTAAGATCTGTCTCTCAGCCTGGGGTTGGGTTAGGAAGTCAGGGTGGTGCACTTTTTCAAGTGTGTTCCTCCTTTGCAAAGGTCTTCCCCCTCAGTCTTACAGGTAGTAGCTGCTTTCTGTATTTCCTATTTTTTATGCTTTTGAGTTCTCTTTTTCCTCTTTTAGCTGCATTTAGTAGTTAGCAATTCTTTATATTTTTCTGTTCAGATTAACCAATGTGATTTCTGTCTCCTGAGTAGACTCTGAAGAATACACTTTTCTTTTCGCCTGGTATCTTTTACCCCCTTCTGTGCTCATATCCTTCAACAAGATACAGTATAAAATCTCTGCCAGACCTAAATCCCCTCTGTGTTGCTATGGGCCTTGGGCAAAGTTAGTCACTCTTCATTATTCACTGTGTGCATACATACATTTGTAATAGTCATCAAAATGTATACTTTGTACTGAAATTATGTTTACAGACATTCCTTCCTTCTTTACAAACATACATTTGTAATAGTTATCAAAATGTATACTTTGTACTGAAATTACATCTACACATTCCCTCCTTTTTACGGACTAATATAACCATGTCTTTTTTATCTTTGCTTCTTCAAAGTTTACATAATAGGTATTTAATAAATATTGTTATATGAAGAAATGCATATTAAAAAGCACACTATAGTGACCAATGAGTCCCTTAGATAAGTTGTTCTGATCGTAAAGGGACATCAGAGCCAACATTAGATGTTTTGGAATTTGATGCAACATTCACGATATTTTTTTTAACATTCACAATATTTTAGTGAGGTTTTATAGCATATTATATATGTTTCTTCCTTGTATTATAACATGTATTTTAAGAAATACTCTGAGACTCTTATTTGAGAAAGTTCAGTCCTTATTTAAGAGGTTATTATTCTACTTCTAGACACATTCTACGTTTTTTAAAATAGAAATGAGTAGAGTGTAAAGATTAGAACTCACCATTTTTATTTTCTTGGAGCTATAGAAATGAGGTATTCAATTTATGTGAATAATATGTATTGTATTTCCAGACCCAAATATGTAGCCAGATCTTTTCTTTCCTCCTCGGATTCATCCAGCAAATTTAAATCAATCTATTAATCTTTGAACATCTTTTGATTGCCAGCTATTAACATGTCAAAGCTATACCAGCAGACTTGAATTCAGTGAAAACCAGAAAGATCCAGTTATTGTGATTAAATTGGGTGGTTGAAGTTTTATATCAATGGGAATCAGTGGAACTAAATTGAATCATAATTCCTCCTCTCCATGACCTCTGTCCTTGTCACCCATAAAAAGTTTATATTCTAAATCTATATAGAGACTCTGAGGAAAATTTCAGAGAATACAATTGTTCGCATCTCTGTCATTGCAGTGGTGGTTACTCAGCTTCTGCCCACTGCCCACCCCCACCCAAAAAATAAATAAAAAGGAAAAAAATAGCACAGAGAAAATGCAATATTTCTACATGACCCTAAGAAACCCCAGAAAGTCTTATAAAAGCAAAGCAATCTATCCTGCTGTCCTAATTATTAAGGAGCCATAAACACAAGTCAAGCTACCTCTGTTGAGTTATAAAATGTTGATATTATAAGGTGTGAAAAGTGTGGAAGGGATATGATTTACAAAATGTTTTCTGAAACTTTAATTCAGAGAGTAAGTAAAAGGTTGAACTGGCTCGTTTCTCCTTTAACCTGAATATATTGATCTCTTCTAGCCCAGAAATCAGATTATGGAATTTAAGGGGAACAAAATCTCTATATGGAGTAAGAAATTAGCCCAAAATGTGTTCAAAGTAGATTTTTTTTCCTTACATGTAATAAATCTCAGCAGTAAGATCTAATATACATCATGACAGGAATGAAGCATGGGCAAAGTCTTAAGCAATGGCTGATAATCTTCATCATAACTTTAGATCAAAATTCATCTCCTCTAACCCTTCGGAGTCTGTGATTGGTTTTGAACCCCTTGATAGCAATGCATTTATTTATAGAAAACCCTGACTACTCACCTCTCAAGGATTAGACTCTTTTAAAAAGGCTTCTAACCAGAAGATTTAGGAATTATATAGTTTTGCACTTCAGGTCACCCTGATTCTGCAAAGTCCTAAAGTGTGATTTCTCATTATAACTTAAGCTTTGAGGACAAAAGAACTATAACACTGCTTCTTACTGTCCATTGGGCATTTTATAGTTGCAGATTTTCTGAATTGCTAAAGATGCTGGAGAAAAAAATAAGTAAAAAGTTTCATTTCCGTCTTTCCTACTATGTCTGTGGGCCATATTTTATTCTCTGTCATCTCTCATCTAATTAATTCTGCATAGTTTAGTACTCTTTTGGATTAGGAAAATATTTTGGTCGATTTTGCATACTTTTGAAACACTAAAAATACATATTCCCCAACATAGATCACCATTAAGCTTCATATTAATATAGTACTGAATTGGACTTAACACTTTAGAGGATGTGAGTGGAATTCAAAATGACTTTTAAAAATGGTCTCAAAGTATCAGAATTCATCAATAGCTTTAAAAAGTAAGACAGTGCTAAAAATTTTGAATACATTGCCTTGTATAAAAGCTATGACACAAATGTTTGTCTTGTAATAACAACTTCTAAAGGGAAAAGGAAAAATTAAGTCACTGCTATGACATACTATCTCAGTTAAGTATCCATTATGTAAGTTAAGAGGGAAAAAACTATATACCATTCCATTGGAAGTCTTAAATAAATTTATCTCCAGTTTCTCTCTTTTCCATACCACCCCAAGAAAATGACTGTGAGCTTCTTGTGGTAGGTAGAATAATGGCCACCTAAAGATGTCCACATTCTAATCCGTTGGATCCGCGAAGAATATCTTATATGGCAAGGGGCAATTAAGCTGCAGATGGAATTAAATTTGTTAATCAGATAACCTTAAAATTGAGAAATTATCCTAGATAATCGAAGTGGAACAAGTATAAACATAAGCATCTTTAAAATATGGAAAGGAAGGCAAAATAGAGTAGGAGGGTGATGTGACTATGGTAGAATATTCAGGGATGCAACTTTGCTCATTTTGAAAATGGAGAAAAGGGCTCAGGGTGAAACAAGGAATGTGGGTAACTACTAGAAGCTGGAAAAAGCAAGAAAATGGACTTTGCTAGGTCCTCCAGAAAGGAATGCAGCTCTGCCAATACCTTGGACTTAGCCAACTGAGACCCATGTTAGATTTCTAACTTAAAGAATTATAATATAAAATAAAGTTATATTGTTTTAAAGTCACCAGTTTGTAGTAATTTGTTGTAACAGCAGTAGGAAACTAATATACTTCTCAAAGTGAAGTTTTGTGTCCTTTGCTTCTTTCCATGATAGTAACTAATCTAGTGTGTAGTACATTCCACTAAATCTAATGTTAGTAAAATTTTACTGTAAATTATAGTTCTTTAAACCAATAAATATTTACTTAACACCTATTTTGTCATGTAAGGAATTCTATTACACTCTGGGGGGCATGATGATAACACAAAGACTTCTATCAGTGGGGATGAACAGGTGTAGGCTACCAGGAAAATATATTTGAACTTTCAGTATCTCAATTTTTAATTTAAAAGTTAAAAAAAAAGCCTTGAAAAGTTCTAAATTAGACTTTTGGCATATTACGGGAAATACTGGCATATATGTAAGAATGTTCATCTAGAATAGCTATGTAACAGACCATTATTGGTTTGCCTTCTGTATTAGTTTGCTAGGGCTGCTGTAACAAAGTGTGGCCAACTGGATGGCTTAAACAATGGAACTTTATTGTCTCAAAGACATGGAAGCCAGAAGTTGAAGATAAAATTGTAAACAGGGTTGGTTCCTTCCAAGGGCTATGAAAGATAATATATTCCATGCTTCTCACCTGGCTTTTGGTGATTTTCTGGGACTTTTTGGTACTCCTTGGCTTAGCTTGTAGAAGAATCAGCCTACTCTGTGAGTTTACCATCACATGACATTCTCCTTGTATGAATATCTTCATATCATAATTTCCTCTTTTTAAAAGGACTCCAGTCAAATGGTGCCTGGGTGGCTCAGTCAGTTAAGAGTCTGGCTTTGGCTCAGGTCATGATCCCAGGAATTGAGCTCTATGTTGGGCTCCTGCTCAGCAGGGAGTCTCTGCTTTTCTCTTTCCCTCTACCCCTCCTCTTGCTCATGTTCTCTCTCTCTTGCTTGCTTTCTCTTGCAAATAAATAATTTTAAAAATAAAAAAATAATAATAAAAGGACTCCAGTCATAATGGATTAATGTTCAACTTAATGATCTCATGGTAGCTTTATTCACATCTGCAATGATTCTATTTCCAAATAAGGACACATTCTCAGGACCTCAGTACATGAATTTTGGAAGGGACAAAATTCAAACCATTACATCATTGTACAATCCATTCCTCTTAGTTCTAGGAACATTAGCTCTGTTTCTTTTTAGTAACCCATTTAAGATGTTTGCATGTGAATGAATCTTTCTTACCTCTGTAGAAATGGGCATATGATTTAGGCCAGGCTAATCATTGCTGCATCCCCAACAGTGATTGTTTTGGAGACTGGAATATGGCAAGGTAAGCTAATGAGCACCATCACTTAAAGTTTTGTTTGAACTATGGGGAGAGAGATACTCTCAGGGGGTTCAGGCTAGAAGGAAACGTTTGAAGAGCTCTTGACCAATTTTGTTAGTCTATCACATGAATAGAGGTTGGCTAATGAAACCAAAACAGAGAAAATTGGAGCACTGAGAGAGAAAAAAACAGCATTCTGATACATGAAAGTACTTCTGTCTATCTGTACACGAAGGCTTCGTTTTGAACTCTTCATTTTGTAAATAAATAACCTCTCCTTTGTATTTAAACAAATATGATTCAGATTTCTTATATCTAAGACTAAGATGTGCTCTGCCTAAAGTAATTTCCTAAATGAGCAGTCAGAAGGGAAATCTCAGATACACTGATGATTCCAAAGTGTCAGTAACACATAACTTATTCAGATGCTCAGGAATAAAACCTCAATAACAGGATTAAATATACATATATTATTTGAACTGTTTTTTGTAAAATAAACATTTTATATACATTTGAAGTTGAGTTTAGTCCATTTTCAAATAAAAATGAAATTACATTTCTTAATAAAATGGAAGACATTTTGAAGACACTTCAATGTACTATACTTTAGTTCATCAGTTATTTTCCCTTTACGGCTAATATGGGAAATCCAATACTACTCTAATTCCATACTGTGCCCTATTTTTCTATTATCAGTGTCAACACAACCAAGAACTGTGTTTCCTCAAATCTGCTTCCCTGTATGTTTCTGAGTTATAATTGGCCAAAATAAACACAGAAGATTCTAATGGTGAAATGAAGTAATAGCCATTATTATTGGAAGGTTATCATAGCTACATATGGTGACAGACCCACAAAGTACCTGGCAGGTCACACTGTTTCATGTTTTTCCAATTGTTGTCTTTCCAACTATTGAATCTGTTCTACAACAGTGTCCCCAGGTTCATCACTGGATGCTTGAATGTAGGTCCACAGAAGCAGTAGGTATACAGAGGCAACAGCTTCCTGCAGATCTTTCTACAAGCTCCCTTTTGTAAATTCACTGCCAGGGCAAGAAGCAGCAGCTGTCTCAGATTTCCCTGAGAGTCTTACCTGTCTACCCATAACACTGCTTCAGTCAGGTAGTTGTTAACTCTTTTCCTGATCCTCCTGCATGTCTTCCACCAGGTCTTCCCACATCTGTGTAAGGTATAACTGTCATAATGCATCACCGGGACTCAATTTACTCATAGTCAATCTGCTTTCTTGATGGAAACCTCACTTATAAATGTACTAAAATTATTATACATGGAGAATTCATGTTAAATCTTAACCCTCATACTTTCACTTATTCTCAATGTTTGGGTTATTTGTCTGGCTGGTTCTTTTTCCTAATGCTCAGAAACACAGATATTTGATAGAGCAATTTTTTTTTAGTTTACATAATAGTTTTATTTAAATATTATTTAAGGACTATTTTCAGCCCCATGGGAACTAGCCATATCTTGATTATTCTTTTTTTCTTCATATTTAATTCCAAAGGAAAATTCAAGGTGAGAATTTAGAATATAAACACAATGAGGGAGAGGCACCTGGGTGTCTCAGTCAGCTAAGTTTCAGACTCTTGGTTTCAGTTCAGTCATGATCTCAGGGTAGTGAGATTGAGCCCTGGGTAGGGCTCCTTACTCAGTAGGAAGTCTGCTTCTCTCCCTCTGCTCCTCCTCCCCACTTGTGTGCTCTGACTCTCAAATAAATAAATAAATCTTAAAAAAATTAAACACAATGATGGTATAGACCTTATTTGTTTTATGTATAACTTTATGTTCAATACCCACAGTAGTTTCTGGCATATAATAGAAATCTCCATAAATATTTGTAGAATGAACAAACCATATAAATTAGATTTTGAGAAATTTAAAATTATTTATTAAATTATACACATTTTAAAAATACCAACAACTCCTACTCCTAGACATAACTATTTTTTTTTTCTTGGTGAAGATCCACCTTATCACTTCAAACAAGGAATTCAAATGTGAGCCATCGAAGTCCACTTATCTGCCATAACTTCCTTGTCAAAGTTTGTTTTGTGACTCAAATTGAACTCCACTCAAGTGGCTCAAATTGATTTGTCTCAGTATGTTCAACTGAACAAAAGTAACTAAAACAGTGTATTCTTTTGAGTATTTCTTTTATTTTTTTCTCCCCCTAAGGAAAAGAGAATATTTCAGTGACAGACATTGCAAGTTTAGGATTTTGGAGGTTCCCAGAGCCATATTTACTTCCATGTGAAGGTAGCCTGTTGGCCATGAAATGAATAATATCACTATACAGAGAAGCAGAGGTTAGAGATCAAACTCTTCCTTGAGGTGTCCAAAATACCATTTCCAATTCTCTTTAAGCTGGTCTGTATCCTTACATTTTCTAATTGAGATGATACACCATTTGAATGAGGTAACTCAGTATCACTGCAATACTTTTCATGTATTTTGCTTATGTTAATTCCATTAGGGTTTCTTTTTCTTACAATTAAAGTAATTTGGACCACATGCATTAGAAAGGAATGGTAAGCTATGCTGCAATAACAAGCAAATCACACTAAGTCAGTGGTTTAGCATAGGGCCTGAAGTCTCTCCAGGGCACTTCCCTTTCAGGTAGTGACTCACGTTTTCAGACCGTTTCAATCTTATGGTTCAGTATCATCTTTTTTTTTTTTTTTTTTTTTTTTTTTTTTTTTTTTTTTTTTTAAGATTTTATTTATTTATTTCACAGCGGGAGAGAGATCACAAGGAGGCAGAGAGGCAGGCAGAGAGAGAGGGGGGGAAGCAGGCTCCCTGCGGAGCAGAGAGCCCGATGTGGGCCTCGATCCCAGGACCCTGAGATCATGACCTGGGCCGAAAGCAGAGGCTTTAACCCACTGAGCCACCCAGGCGCCCTCAGTATCATCTTAATACATGATCCTGCTTGTCACTCTGGCAGCTGAAGTAATAGCACACAGAACTGACAAGAACGGTTAAGTATTTGAAGTAAAAGTAGCACACATCACTTATGCTCAAGGCTCATTGGATAAAATTAGTCATATGGACCCCAACCTGACTATAAGAGAGACTCAGAAAAATAGAAAAAGGAGTAGTGTCTTTTTTATGTTTATATCTCTAGCAGCTAGGGAAATACTTAAAAATTAGTAAATGTTGATGTTAAAATTAACTGCACTGAAATATCTGTAATATAAGGAAGCAACTTTTCCTTCAAAAATTCTAACACATTTTAAACAACACATTTTGAAAAAGTAGTCATTTTTATCCTACACTAAATCTTATATTTATGTATATTTGCACACATAAATACATCTGTTTCATAAACCAGTGATTTCCAGTGAGAAAAGAGGGTAGGCGGTATGGGACTTGTCTAGAAAATACATGTCCATTCTGAAGGATGTGCCCTGACAGCCCACATTATTGGTTTGATTGGCATTGCTTAGTAAGCCATTGTTACTAAGAAGAGTCTGTATTAGGATACATAATACCAAACAAATGATAAAGAACTACTTTATTTGTCTGTATGTAATTTCATTCCTATGAAAAAATATAAGGGAAAGGATAGACAATTGTAATGAACACGTAAATTTTTGAAATACTTAGTTTTAAATATTTTATCACAGAAAACAATAATATTAAAACTCCGAAATGTAAATTTTGCATGAATAATGCTATAATTTTTATATAGTCATTAATTGAGTCTTATGCATTTATAGGAAAATGGAAATTTGTTTACTTCAAAAAATCAAGTATACATTACCCCATTCAAGGCTAAGAAGAAAAAACTATATTCTCATGAGGTTTCATTTCCTAAGAATCTGTTCTCCTTTTTAAGTCCCTATTAAATACAAATTCAAAAAATTGATCACTGAAATGGTATTTTAGAATAAAAACATTTTTATCACTCATTTATCTATAGAATTTATCAGCATTTAATAAGTTTTAGTATCTGTCAGAAAAAGTATATTTACATATTGTTGAAAGCTTGTTAAACTTTATTTTTTTAATTTTTTAAAAGATTTATTTATTTTAGAGAGAGAGAGAATGTGTGAGAGTGGGAGGAGGAGCAGAGGGAGAGAATCTTTCAAGCAGACTCCCAACTGAGCATGGAACCTGCTTGGTCCCAGGACCCATGAGATTATGATCTGAGCCAAAACCAAGAGTCAACTGTTCAACTGACTGAGCCACCCTGGTGCCCTGGAAGTTTGTTAAACTTTAACAGGACTCTATTCTGTGAAAGGATTCTTAATGTTACATATATATTTAAATCCCAAATTGAAAATAATTCATTTTCTAATCATTTTTATACACAGCAACTGATCACTTATATATTAGGAAACCAATTATATCATGTGATTTTATTATAACCATTAAAACGCATTTATAGGTCCATTTTCATATACATAAAACATAAAGAGATCCAGAGTGACTCTTTTTAAACTTAAAATTTTGATCAAATAGTGCCTGTATATAGACACAAATGAAGTACTCAATCCAAGAGAAATGCTGCTCATTGACTTCAGCTTCAAGATCAAAAAGCAGAAAAGAAAATTGAAGGGAAAACCTCATTTCTTTCATCTGTTGGTGAGATTTAATGATTAGGCTGTTAATACAATCCCATGGGCTAGTTAGGTCATATCTAATATTTGGGAAGAAGTAATGGCATTTCAGAGGCTCCTGCTGCAAGTACCCTCAGGCTTGATGATATTTACTCATTTACATTTAAGATAATCCAGTAGAAATTCCAACTTAATATACAACCTTTGATATTCTGCCATCTTGGCCCAGTGGGTTTATCATTATTTTTCATATTTGAATTCATCTATGCCTACATGTCCCTTGACAACTTGCTATCATTGAAACTTGTCTGCTTAAACAAGATAAGCTGGAGAGAATTGATATGCTAGCCTTCAAATTCAGTCTAGAGATGTGGAAAAATAAAGCTTTCAGTGACTCACATATTCCCTTAACTAGGAGAGATATCAAGCTCTTCTAAACTACCAGGAAATACAGTGAGTGATTTTCTGATCCATAATACTTGCCTGCAAGTAATAGAACACAGATCATATTGTTGAAATTCATCTGATCAAAGTCTTAAAATTCCAGCTGAATGCAACTATAAAGTGGACAAAAAAAAACAGGTGCTTTGTTTACAAAGTCATCAGGATCTAAGACACTGATTTTTATCAGCACTCTTATCCTAAGGAATCTCCTTGAGGAAGGAAGTAAAGGAATGTAGAGCTTCATAGCAGAGCCATAAAGCAGAATCTGAAGTATATTTATGGTTATAATTTGCACAGATCACTTGGTGCTCTAACACCATGCTCTTGATCACAGCATAAATCACACTTTAATTTTAACCTTTGCAGTTCATCAATAGAATCAATATCAAAAATAATTCAGGACTGACACTATTGGTTTATTGGTTTACAGGTAAGTTTAACAAGAATGGGGAGGCTTAGTGATATATTAGTTGCCTTGTCAACTAGGGCATAAAGATTCATGACTCTTAACCTATGTTTCCATCACAAACTTAGAGCTATAAATAATGTAAGCAGCTAATCAGGCATAGAAAAGATATATAACATCATTGAAAATCAGTTATTTGTACTGTTCAAGCTTTTAAAAATGTATCCTATGTAAAGTAATCTGGTGACATTCTTCATAAAGGAGTTATTTGCTGACTCACAACCCATATTCAGTATTTATTTTAAAAGTTTTATTAGGGCGCCTGGGTGGCTCAGTGGGTTAAAGCCTCTGCCTTCGGCTCAGGTCATGATCTCAGGGTCCTGGGATCGAGGCCCGCATCGGGCTCTCTGCTCAGCAGGGAGCCTGCTTCCTCCTCTCTCTCTGCCTACTTGTAATCTCTCTCTGTCAAATAAATAAATAAAAATCTTTAAAAAAAAATAAAAATAAAAAAAAATAAAAATAAAAGTTTTATTAGTTCCATGGTATACAGTAACAATCTTTTTTAGACAGAATACTTCAGCTTAAAGTTATGATTTACACATAACATTAATTGCTAAGATTTAAAATGAATTCCAAGGTAATAATTTGTAACTTCTTCTCTTTTTTCATACTTAGAAGTTAGGGAAAAAATTTCCAAATGATAGTAAAATAAAATAGATGGTAACTAACACTTAAGAGATTGAAAATTATGCAGACAAGAGGGTTGAGGATATTGTCTCTGAACACGTATTACTTTCCAGGAGTGGTGGTAACAAAGCAGAACAGACTGGGTGACTTAAACAACAGAATTTAATTGTCTCACAGTTCTGGAGTCTAGAAATCCTAGATTAAGGTGTCAGCAGGGCTCATGCTTTCTGAGGGCTGTGAGGAACAATCTGTTTCATGACCCTCCCCTAGCTTCTGATAGCTTTAGGCATTCTTTGGCTTGTAAAAGCACCCCCTTATGTCTTCATGTTGTATTTCCTCTGTAGATGTCTATCTCTTTATTCACATTTTCCTTTTTTTTTTAAGATTTTATTTATTTATTTATTTGACAGAGAGAGATTACAAGTAGGCAGAGAGGCAGGCAGAGAGAAAGGAGGAAGTAGGCTCCCTGCTGAACGGGGAGCCCGATGCGGGCCTCGATCCCAGGACCCTGAGATCATGACCTGAGCTGAAGGCAGAGGCTTTAACCCACTGAGCCACCCAGGCGCCCCACATTTTCCCTTTTAATAAGGACGCCGATCATATTGGATTAAGGCCTACCCCCAATGATGTCATATAACCTCTGTAAAGACCTTGTTTCCTAATAAGGTCACATTCTGAGGTACTAGGTTTTAACACTCCAACATAGCTTTTGTGGGAGATACGGTTCGAGCCATAACACACTCCAGCAGGCCGCCACATTCCTGAAATATTGTGTTCAGTGAAAGCATAACCTGGTATGATTTTAAGTTATAATCTGAGGAGAACAAACAAGATAATAACTGGAATGAAGGGGGTATTCTTCACATGGAAAGGAGAACGAAACTTTCCCCAAATTTTATTTATTTATTTATTTATTTATTTATTTATTTATTTATTATTTATTTATTTATTTCAGACAGAGCAAGAGAGAGAGAGCACATATAAGTCGGGGGGGGAGGGGCAGAGGGAGAAGCAGACTCCCCACTGAGCAGGGAACCAGGACATGAGGCTCAATCCCAGGACCCTGGGATCATGACCTGAGCCGAAGGCAGATGCTTAACCCACTAAGCCACTCAGGTGCCCCAGAAACTTTCCCCAAATTTTATTTCCACCTTTCAACAATAATCTTCTGTGGGAAGGTTGTAATATTGCATCATTTCAGTCACAATTTTTGAAAGTTCACTTTTGGGAATTCACAGTGCCTGGACAAAGTCTGACTTGTATGTGCCTCCCTGGATGGAACTAAATGAAAAGCAAAGGAGGAGTGCCCAGAACACTGAGCCTCCTTTGAATTTTCTTGGCTAAAAACAGCCGGATTCTTACTGTGGCTCAAGGTTCTAATCTAGGGAGCAAATGTTTAAATTTTGAAGAAAAACGGGCACCTGGGGCACCCGGGTGCCTTGGTCAGTTAAGCATCTGTCTTCAGCTCAGGTCATGATCCCAGTGTCCTGGGATCGAGCCCCGCATCAGGGTTCCATACTCATTGGAAGCCTGTTTCTCCCTCTCCCACTCCCCCTGCTTGTGTTCCTGCTCTCACTGTCTCTCTCTGTCAAAAAAAAAAAAAAATCTTAAAACACACACACACACACACACACACACACACACACACACACACAACAGGCGCCTATGGTAGTCATATACTTCATGAACTCCTTGCCTCCTCAACCTTATCATACACTGCCCCATATATTATTGTCCTGACCATTAAGGTTACACTTTCCTCCTTGCTTTGTGTTTGTGCTTGTTGTATTGATATAGCCCCAATAAAAGTGGAGACAAAGCTTGGCTGGAGACCTTTCACCACTAGAGCATCTGGTCCCAGGCCTCTCCTTTCTCCTAAGGTGTCTGGAGTAATCTTTTCATTCGCTGTCTCCAGGTCTGATAGCCAAGCTTGACATTGACTATTATATAATTTTTATAATGTGTACCTATTGATATGATTATGAAAAAATAGAAATGAAAAAGGAAGGAGGAAACCATGTGAATCAGCCATGATAGACTAGTTTATATGGAAAAAAGTCTACCAACTCTAAAAGTTCTGTGTCTTACAATGACAAAGGTTTTTTTTTTTTTTTAAAGATTTTATTTATTTATTTCACAGAGGGAGAGAGATCACAAGGAGGCACAATGACAAAGGTTTTTTTTTTTTTTTAAAGATTTTATTTATTTATCAGGGAGCCCCATGCGGGCCTCGATCCCAGGACCCTGAGATCATGACCTGAGCTGAAAGCAGAGGCATTAACCCACTGAGCCACCCAGGTGCCCGACAATGACAAAGGTTTATATCTTGTTCCTACAACATGTGCAGAGTAGGCGAATGGAGGTCCATTCCCACTTCACATATCTAAGGATCCAGGTTAACTAACGGCCCACTATCTTTTGTCTCTACTGAAGAATCATGAGATTTCTCATTTGTAATAGTAGGAAAATTGCTCACAGAGAATCACACTCCAGCTTTCAAGTGTTTTAAACATTTTATTCCAAATGTGACACATTTCTTTGGTTAAATAAAGACACATGTCTAAGCCCGAATTAGGGAGAATGAAAAGTATAACTCTTCCATATTTCTGGAAAAAAAGAAGAATACAAATATTGGTGTAAGTGCTATGATTACCAGACCATGTTAATAAAAACTCTACTTTGTGGGGTAAAAAGATATATGTATTGTATTTTGTGATAGTAGTTTTCACAAAAGATCCAGGTTCAAATTACTTCCTGTAAGAACACTTTCCTGACTATTCCAACAATCAAGATTTAGTTATTAGCTATCCTGAGGTCCTCAAAAACCTACTTTCTTCTTAATTCCATGTGTAGTTATATTTTCTAGACAGTATCTCTCATGGACTTTGAACTCTTAAAGGCAGTGAATATGTATTACTATCCTTAGAGTAATTAGTACCTAATACAGTATCTAACACATGACACACAGTACATCTTTTTTCAGTGAAGCAATTTATTTACTTTCAGGTCTTCTAGGTGGTCCTTAAACTTTTGTTTATATGAATTTAATTTATAAAATGGTAAAATGAATGTAGTAATATGCTATGTGTATATGTGTGTGTGTATTAAACAAAATAATGCATGTTACATGTTACAACAGTGAAGGTTGTATGTGAGTTGACAGTAACTTCTTTTCCAGTGTCATTTTCCCAAGACTTAGTTCTTGCCTTATTGATTACAAAATCCATCAGACTCTCCAGGTTAGTACTTACTTTTCCTTATTTTTCTACTTTTGTTGCCAGTGAAGAACTGAATTTGCCTTAAATTCATGTCTAATAGATGAAATACAGTTACCTTTTGGCCTGAAATTATAAATTCCCTGGCCACAGATTTCCTTCTATCCAAGTTCTCCCCTCCATGTAGAAAATCCTTTATGGTCCTTTGATTTGAACCTGACCACCTAAGACCTGCTTCAATAAAAGTATCTCTTTCCATATCCTTCCTGTACAACTGGACTGATCTAACCAAACATAAATTTGAATATCTTTTCTTGACATTTGTCTGAATGCCTGCAAATAGTTTTTGGGTTCTGTTCTTGGGTTTTCCAACTTTTACTGTCCACTGGAATTCTATGCACCCAAGTGTGGTCACATTCCAAGAGTCTACCAAAGATTAACTTTAAAATTGTATCTAGGACTCACCATTATTCCTTTCCTTTGAAAAGATGAAAAAACATACAAAGAGTACACTGGAGTTTGAAGTGACTGAAGAAAAAGTAAAGAGCACGTAGCTTATCAAGTGTCTAGTATTTCATTCAAGAAAAAACTGGAAAACAGAAACAAGGAATAGTATAAAATATACTGCTTCATGATACACTGGAGTGTGTCTGACATACTTGTGTTCAGTTGGGAATCATTGTATTAATGATTAATTAATCATTATATTAAATGAATGAATTGGCTAAATAATTCATACCCAGTAATGAAAAATGGCTAACTTTGATACACTATGGATATGAAGTTATAAAAGAATTGGAAACAACATCTTGAGAACCTAAAATTCTTCTTAGGCTAGGATTTTTGAAATGAAGGATAGGACATTGATAAGAAGATGTCTATGAGAAAGAGATACAGATCTAATTCGCTCCACCTAGCGATGAGAAAAAACTATCATATATTTCAGGGCAACCCTCAGTTTCTTTTCCCTGGGTAAATAGGAAAGAAAATATAGTGTTCTTAAGTTAACATAGAATCATTTCAGGGAACTACTTAACTCAATAAAAGAAAAAAAGAAAAGAAACTCTCCTCATACTTGGTAAATTCACATTAATTCACTTCAGAAAGAGAGTTTTCACAAAAGATCCTTTTGCATCACAAAGAAAAATGACAGTTTTAAAAGAAAATGCCAGTTAAAGTTAGCATTATCCTAATGTAACCTGACATTCAACCAACAAACCAAAGGATCTGAGAGCAAAATATTTTCCTGTTTGATGGACTGATGCTGACGGAAAAGAAAGGAAATGGAGTAATTTTTAATGCCATAAGCGATTCTTTCCTGGAGTACATGAAGGGCAATAAAAGACAAAATGAGTTAAAGGATTTGGAGCTGTAGGAAGTTAGGTCATGCTAAATTATTTTGAGAGCAGGCCTCATGATGAGAAAAAAAAAGCAACAAGAAAAATAATAGTAAGATATGATATTTATTCAAAATTCAGGGTAAAAAATAATTCTATCTAATTTAATTCTCAAAACATCACTGCCAAATATATGGTGGTATTATATTGACTATAAAAATTGGAAAACTTATAAGGGCAGGAATCCAAGGCTACTGATGCTTCTAGAAGGAAGGATTCTTCACCCTAGTTTGCTCAGAAGGGTAGTGGTTTATGCTTCTTTTTGTGAAAGTATACAATAGGTATACAAAATACTTGGGAAATGGAGTTTGAGGAGCACAACTGTAGGAAGAGAATTATGAACTGCCTTGCCAAATGGTTGCCATTTTCTGTAGTTTAAATCAGGGAATGGGGGCGCCTGGGTGGCTCAGTCAATTAAGCATCTCCCTTCGGCTCAGGTTGTGATCCCAGGGTCCTGGGATCAAGTCCCCCCACATCGGGCTCCCTGCTTAGCAGAGAGTCTGTCTCTCCTCTCCTTTTGCCTCTCCCCCAGCTCATGCTCTCTCTTGCTCTCTCAAATAAATAAGTAAAATATTTTTAAAAATAAAAATTAAAAAATCAGGACATGAATCTAGGATTTTTGAGAACAGAAATCTATAAAATGATGGGAACTCTTCTAGAAAAGTAAAACAATATGAAAACGAAATTAAGTACAAAATAATTTTATATTAGAAAATAAATTATAACATCTTCCCAAATCTAGGAATATTATGTAATACATTTATTAATGTACTGTGATGCACTTTTACATTAATCTTTTTTTAAGATTTTATTTATTTATTTGACAGAGAGAGAGAACACAAGTAGGCAGAATAGCAGGCAGAAGGAGAGGGAGAAGCAGGCTCTCTGCCAAGCAGGGAGCCTGATGCGGAACCCGATCCCAGGACCCCGGGATAATGACCTGAGCCGAAGGCATCCGCTTAACCTACTGAGCCGCCCAGGGGCCCCATTAATCTTTTTTGATACCAGTGTTATCAGCAATTTTGAATGAACACGCAAATGAACATACAAAGTTAATCTCAAATTATAGAATACACTAGAATAATTCAAATACGTTTTTAAATTGCTACTATGTTGTTCTGGGTTGCATAACTTTTTAATCAATTAGTCTTACGCTACCTACATTAAGTTCTTGACAAATACATGTAGGAGATTTGTCATTGCAGTACTTTTTTCTTCAAACCATATTATAATACATGATGGCAGTTTGGCAAATTGTTTGTCTTGAAGAGGCAGTCTGGGGCGCCTGGGTGGCTCAGTGGGTTAAAGCCTCTGCTTTCGGCTCAGGTCATGATCTCAGGGTCCTGGGATCGAGGCCCGCATCGGGCTCCCTGCTCGGCGGGGAGCCTGCTTCCCCCTCTCTCTGTCTGCTTGCCTCTCTGCCTCCTTGTGATCTCTCTCCCTCTGTGAAATAAATAAATAAAATCTTTAAAAAAAAAAAAAGAAGAGGCAGTCTGCATCACAAAGGATGCATTAGATATACTAAGGCATGATCTGATGTGTTGAGATGAAAAATTCATGAAACTCTGTGCACAGACAGACTTGCTGTTTATAGAGCCTCTTCTGTTTTTTTTCTCTAAAACACAATCCTGGTAGGCTTTATTTTTTTTAAGTGTGTGTGTGTGTGTGTGTGTGTGAGAGAGAGAGAGAGAGAGAGAGAGAGAGAGATTTATTGCTGCATACTTCATATTAAGTGTATATTCCTATAGTCCTTACTGGAAAGAATTTCTGTTATGAGTAACATCAATGAAATTTGAATCCTCCACTTAAAATTTTCCACACCTGATGATTGGAAGATTTTTTCCTAAACTAGTTTCTGCTTCCTTACTTGTCAAGTCTTGTTTCTCTACTCCTCACATTACTCTGATGCTTGGCTCTGCAGGTCCTGTTTGTTTTGGAACGTGGCCTTTGGCACTTCACGTTCATGGCATGACATCAGGTACGTCTGAATAGCATGCAGCAGAGTTTCTATAATTTTATTCCTATACCATGAAAATATATAATAACTAAATATATGCAAAAGAAACTCCAAGTCATATGAATATGGCTCAGTACACCTTAACTAAATAGCTTTCAGTGAAAATTCTACTTATTCCTGGAAAAGCGTGTAGCTTCTCTAACATCTTCCAACAAGAGGAGAAAACTGGTTAAAGAAGGAGGAATCAAAATAGGGATAGATTTTAACATACGGTAATTAAAATACCCTACTTTTGCAATTAAAAAAAATTGTAAATGCTTTCTTAGAACTACTTCCAGGACATTCGAAGACTTTGGTGCTGTTGAAGAAATTTTAAGCTTAAGTTTCATTTGTGTCATGAGGAATTTGCCACTGAAATAAATCTGCAATTTTTATTTCATTCTATATGTTGATAGCATTTATTTAAAAAATACCGCTCTTCTGGCAGCAATGAATTTAAAAAAACAAAAGAGTAAGTTTAATAATCAGTTATGTACTAAATACATTTTTTCACAAAGAACAATGATCTGTTCCAAAATATCAATTGTACTGATGTTGAAACAAATTTTATTAGATTAATTGATTTTACTGGATAAATTTATAATCTATAACAGAATTGAGTGAAATTTAATGGCTATGATTTTGAACCATCTAATAAACATTCAGAAGAATCATACATAGACTACTTATTTCACAAATGTTACCCTATAAAATATTTGTCAAAGACAAGTTTTCAACTGGATAAAAGTAGTAATTCTTTTTTTTTTTTTTAAGATTTTATTTATTTATTTGATACAGGGAGAGAGATTACAAGTAGGCAGAGAGGCAGGCAGAGAGAGAGGAGGAAGCAGGCTCCCCGTGGAGCAGAGAGCCCGATGCGGGCCTTGATCCCAGGACCCTGAGATCATGACCTGAGCCGAAAGCAGGGGCTTTAACCCACTGAGCCACCCAGACGCCCAAAAGTAGTAATGCTGAAAATACTTAATGGTGAAATACTTACACATTAATATGTAAAAATTAGAGTTGATAACTATCTCCAATTTCGAAATAATTTCTTGAGTTTTATATGTCAGATTATTATCTTAGGAAATATACAGAATCTCAGAACCATAGAGTATCAACATGTGTAGGGCTCAATTTCATTTTCATCCCGAGGTTTCTCTCAAGGGAAATAGGCTACTAAAGCTGATATATTTTCCCAAGTACCTGAGAGTCTGTCAAACCTAATTTCCTCTATTTTATGATGACTCATGAGTATGCCTGTTTTATTCCTCCATAGTTAAATTTCTAAAACAAGCCAGGGTTTTTCAACTCTAATTTAACGCATTTTACTGACACAACATTTCTACATTTGCTGTTGTGGATATAAATTAAAATAATTAAAAACTAATTCCTTTTAATTACTGGCCATCTTGCTTCCATGTTGTGTAAGAAAACATATTTATGAACCATGTTTATTCTACTGAAGGTCTCTCCACCATAGACTAGTTTTAAAATCTTCCATAAAATATACCACTAGCATTCATCAAAATAACTCCTTCAAAGTGCATTTTGTGTCATTTACATGTATCTGTATTGATCTTTTGGACCTGTACTGTCCAATACAGTAACCAATTATCACATTATTTTGAGCACTTGAAATGTGGGTAGTGCAAATTGAGATGTGTGAAAAAAAGAATATAAAATATCTCATTAGTAAATTTTTATATTGATTACCTTCTGAAATAATATTTTGGATGTTGTAATATAGTTATTTAAATTGATTTAACTATTTTATTTTACTTTTTTAAGGTTACCCCTGGGAAATATAAAATTACCTATGTGACTTTTAATATATTCCTACTGAATTGTGATGCTCTACACTATGAAGTCTACAGAGTAGGGCCTAATGTTTCAATCATCTTTTTTTATCATGTCCAGCACAGTAAACATCTAATTAATTCATATGTTAAATGAATTACTTAAAAATAATATTGATAGTGAAAGAATAGTGATATAAAATTTGTCATACTACAGTGAAACACAAGTCAAGTTCCATGGGTTTGGTGAAATATGTGAATACAAAAAATAAGAAGTTAAAGATGGGGCACCTGAGTGGCTCAGTTGGTTAAGCATCGGCTCAGGTCATGATCCCAGGGTCCTGGGATACAGCCCATGTCAGGTTCCCTGCTCAGCGGGGAGCCTGCTTTTCCCTTTCCCTGTCCCCTGTTTGTACTCTCTCAAATAAATAAATAAAATCTTAAAAAAAAAAAAAGGGGCGTGTGGGTGGCTCAGTTGGGTAAGCATTCAGCTCTTGATTTTGGCTCAGGATCTCAAGGTTGTGAGATAGAGAGCCCTGAGTCAAGTTCCATGCTCAGGGTGGAGCCTGCTCAAAATTCTCTCTGTCCCTCTCCCTTTACCCCTCACTCCTCCCTCCAACACACACACACACACACACAGAAACACACACTCTCTCTCTCAAAAATAGAAAAAAATAAAAAATAAATAAGAAGTTAGAGTGTAGGTTCTTGAAGAAATAGTTTTGAGATTTCTAAGAATAGAAATGGTTTAACAAGAGAATGTAAAATGCACAGAAGGAAAAGAAAAGCAATGCGTACTTTCACGATTCTTGGGAATAGAAATTTTACAACACATTCAAAACAAAAGCAAATACTGACAGCCTTTAAAATTAATTAAAAGTTACCCACTGTCTTGCAAATGTTCGACCATATTTACAATTTATAATATCGAGATGGGTAGCTTTCTACTTTTTCTTACTATTTAATTGATAATACAAGTCATCTCTATTCCAAATGATGGCCTCAATGAAGGTCCTGAATTTTCTTAGCCAGTGGGTTATCTCTGAAGTCTACATCCACTCACTTGCAGCTGACTTTGAATCAAGAAATAGAGAAGAAAATAAGATTCCCCATTGTCTTTCTCCCCACTCTCCTAGGCTTCAGCGTAGGCATTTCATTTGTGGGAATGGATCCCAGTTGCCTCAAGGTAAGGACTATCTGTGGGCAACACAATAAATTGAACCATATTGGATAAAGTCAGCATGCCATTAGCTTGCTTATTGCCTGCAGAAATTGCAAGTTTTACTGAAAAGGAGATTTACATTTTAATTTGGAGTCTCTTGGTCTCAAAGCACACACATAGTTTCTGTCAAGAATCCTGGCTCTGCAAAGAGATATTAGTAAAAGCAGCAGATCACAAAAGACAAGAATGCTTAAAATTGTGGTTCGACTGATATTCCTTGAGGGAAACTTGATACAGCTAACTTAATCCATAAATGGAGGCTTTTATTTTGTTTCTGTGTAGAGGGGTTTGAGAAAGGAGAGCAAAATAAAATTGCCATTTGTATTATGCACTACAAACTGTCCTATATGTAATCTAAATTAATCTTTAGGACAATCCTTTGACGAATATATTTGTTAGGGGAGATCATTGAGAAGACATGACTGCCCGTCGAGCCCTGAGCTGGACCCTGGCAGTCAGGCTCCTGATCCCCTCCCCTGTCCTTGGATATGCACTCCACTTGTTTTCCCCCACTTGTAGAAGCTTCCCCAAGGATATCGCCTCAAGACATTGATGTATTATTGAGACCGTCTGGATAGTATGAGTGCCTGAACTCAGTTAAGACCTCTGTTTAAACTTTTGAGATTTGGTGGGAGGGTGTAGAGATCTTCTCTTCCTGTGGCCATCCAAGACAAGCCTCCTATGTAAGTTCCCTCCCTTATTCAACGGGCCATTTACTAATCTCCTGTGGCCTGCCTCTCTCTTTTGTCTCCCTGTACCCTTGCCAGGGGCCGATTTCAGATTTCATCCAGGAAGCTCCAGAGGAGGTTACAACTGATGATATTATTATCTTTATTTTAGAGAAAATAATATGAGAGGAACTTTACGCCTTGATTAACCTCCTAGCTAATCTGAAACTCATTTCCCTTTTCCATCCTTTCTTTTTTAAACTTTTAAAACTTTTATTTATTTTTATTATGTTTAGTTAGCCAACATACAGAGGTACATCATTAGTTTTTTTTCTTATTTATTTATTTATTTATTTATTTATTTATTTATTATTCTTTGCCCCAGGGGTACAGGTCTGTGAATCATCAGACTTACATCTTTCACAGCATTCACCAAAGCACAAACCCTCCCCAATGTCCATAACCCATCCACCCTATCCCTACCCTCCCACCCCCCAGTAACCCTCAGTTTGTTTTGTGAGATTAGGAGTCTCTTATCATTAGTTTTTGATGTAGTGTTCAACGATTCATTAGTCGTGTATAACACACAGTGCTCATCACAACACGTGCTCTCCTTAATACCCATCCCCCCAACCCTAACCCCTCCACAACATTCAGTTTGTTTCCCTGAGTCCAGAGTCTCTCATGGTTTGTCTCCCTTTCTGATTTCTTCCCAGTTTTCCCTCCCTTCCCCTGTCGTCCTCCGTGCTATTCCTTATGTTCCAGATATGAGTGAAACCATACAACAATTGTCTTTCTCTGCTTGACTTATTTCACATAGCATAATCCCCTCTAGTTCCATACATGTTGATGCAAATGGTGGCTATTCATCCTTTTCTGATGGCTGAGTAATATCCCATTGTATATATGAACCACATCTTCTTTATCCGTTCATCTGTAGAGGGACATCTCGGCTCTTCCACATTTGGGCTATTGTGGACATTACTGCTATGAACATCCTCATTGCTTTCAATAATACTTTTGTCCTCAGGATAAAATGGACATTGTCTCCCAAAACTGAAGGAATGTATTTAATAGAATAAACACTTTTTTTTTTACTACAATCCTGTGCTTGCTTTATTTCATATTTCAGCCAGAGAAAGTTGGACTGACTTCCAAGGGAGATTCTCATGGGAGGCTAACTGACCTGTACCTTTCTGCCAAATGGCTTTTCCACTGAGGAGTTCGAGACAAGGCTCCCATACCTCCAAACTCCTAATATTATCATGCTTCACCTATGGGGTTTATCCAGTACAAATGTACCTACCTGACCTCTTTCTATTATTTAGTGACTTTGGCCAAGATCAGATTTGACTGATTCTATCTTAGTAGTTTTCATTTTATCTTTAGTAATTCATTAGCCAATCCCCAGAATAAACCAAGTTAACCAAATAGAACAAATTTTGCTTAATTTTTTAAAAATATTTTATTTATTTATTTGAGAGAGTGAGATAGCATGAGAGAGAGTGAACACAAGCAGGGGGAGGGGCAGAGTGAGAGGGAGAAACAGATTCCCCACTAAGCAGGAAGCCCGATGCAGGGCTCCATCCCAGGACCCTGGGATCATGACCAGAGCTGAAGGCAGATACTTAACCTACTGAGCTACCCAGGTGCCCACAAATTTTGCCTTAAAAACACAATGAAAATGTGATAAGTATATAAGAATTGAACATTAAAATAAGTGAAATGCATATTGAATCAAAGAACTGGGTCACTAAGTAATACTGGGAAAACAGAGCTCCTCACTGGTTTGGTGCTGAGAATGGCATTAGCCCAAACCATAAAACAATGCAGTTCGAAGGTGCTTATTTAAAACTGTCACCAGATGTTAGAATACTATTCTATATGATCTTCAAGTTTAATTATAACAAACATTTATATTTCTAACTAAAATAGTCTTTATTTCCTGGTCTATATTAATCTTTTGTTCCATTACTATGATGTTGAGCAAGATCCCCGACATTGATGAATATCAGTTTTATTACTTCTAAAATGGGACTAATAATGACTTGTGAGATCATTTCATAATATAAGAATGAACATGTAGAACCACAGTACTCTGTCAGTAATTATTAGTTCCATTTCCTTATCAATATCAATTGTCATGCTTCCTCCATCCCATAATTTGCAATTGCTAATTTATACTAATTCTTCAACTTATACACAGGAGTACATGTATCTGTTCATAAGGTTATTTCCTCTTTCCAAAAAAAATATTTAGTATGTGCTAGCAAAGGGGCATTTTTTGAAATATGAAGATCATACCTTCTGAATCTATTTATATACAATATTGATAAGTATTTACCCAACATAAAGCATTATACTCCCCCATTTTTAGTCATATTCAGGTAAAACATTCAACCTCTCTGTATGGAGTTTAGGTTTCTACATGGATAAAATATTAAATTTTAAATATTGAAATATTGAAAATAATTGATAAATTTATATTACTAATATTAGACAGTACAGCCATAGTATTTGAAGGTGTGATTCTGATGTCAAAAAGAAGACCTGGGCCCAAATCCTGTGTAACCTATTTAGCAGCTATATGATATTGACAGATTGCTTTATACATTTAAGCCTTAGTTTTCCCAACTGTAGAATGGGCTAACAACACATTAAACAGTTGAAATTTACAGATTGCTTGTCATGTGCAAAGCACTCACTTAATCCTCATCACAGTCTTAATAGTACATATTATCACTTTCATGTTATTGATAACTAACACATATAGAGGTAGAGAATAAGATCACAAAGCTCATTATTGACTGGTAGAGCAGAAAATACAACATATGCATCTGATTCTAAAGCTAATCCAATTAGGTACTCTGTTGAGGTCTATTGCGTTGGCTTGGTTTGAGTGTAAAATGAAATCATGTATATGAAGAGTTTAGCATAATCTCTGATACACGGTAAAAACTCCAGATATAATAATACCAACACAATTGTAGTTGTAGTTATCAGCATCAATATAGGATTGTGTAAAAGCAAAATAGATCAGAATGAGAACAATGCTACATGTTTGTAGCATTTGGAAACACAGCACAAGGCAAAGATGAATAGAATGGCATTTTACTAGATTATGTACAAATCAGCTTTGAGTCTTTCTATTGAACTGTACTTGTTTGTAAACTGCAGACCATGACCAAGTTTTATTTCTTCTAATATTCAGATCTTTTATTACTTTTTAAGTATAATCATCCCTCCTCACACACAGTTCTAAAAAATGTACCTTATACCTTTCCCCGATATTAGTTACTTAAATTAGTCACATAATATTTGACTGTATTTCCAAAGTCAGAGAATAATTTAAGAAATTATAATACCCCCCTTTTTTAGTGTCAATAACATTATCTTCATGTTAGAATTTTTTTCTGCCAAACTAACAATGAAATATGCAGTTTACCTGAAAAAGAATTCTCAGAATGACATTTAAGTTATCCTGCAGATACAAGAAATCCCATACTTCATTAAGACACCAAAGAGAACATATAATCAGCTTCTGAGTGAACAACTCCAATAATATTAAATAATTCCCTGGCCCATAATTCAGTGGAAGTACAATGGAACTATAATTCACATTTTAAAATTCCAAATAGCCTCCTGCTTCTACATAAAAGTGTCATGTAAACCAGCATCATTGTGAATAAACAGCAAAGCCAGAGGTCCCCGACTGTGTGAATCCTACTAGGAGGCTCAGCCTCCCTATGTCATATTTCAAAATCATTTTTTCAGTTTTTCTTCTCTCAAGAAGCTTAACAATATAGAATGTGTGAAAACTATTCTCAGCTTCTACACAATGTTCTTTATTAATATTCTGTATGGATACAATGGTTGGGCTCTGTTATCAAGCTGATATCTGGGGACTAGAACACTTCTGGTATACAGGCATTCTCAAAAATATGGTAAGAAATTTTCATTACTTTAGACCCTATGCACAGAATTTCTGCCTAAACTACCATCAAGCCCTGGAAAGTAACTACATAATGGAGGTTTGCTACAATGAATATATTTATGTAATTTTCCACACTCTTCCAGTTTGCAAGAATCATTTTGTTTATTTCTAGAAATGCAGGTTAATAATATGGATATATATGGGTATAAGAATAGCAGAAAACTTGACCCTTTGGTTAAGCTTCACAGTCTGCAATATCATTATAACACACAGCAGTAGTTCTAGCATGTTGATAACTATTCTACTCATTAAATTCTGGAGAACAGTTCCCACAGAAGCTTGAAAAAATTTTTAAACATTTTTATTTATTTATTTATTGGACAGAGAGAGAGAGTGAGCACAAGCAGGGGAAATGGCAGGAAGACGGAGAGGGAGAGGCAGGCTCTGCGCTGGGCAGGGAGTCTGATGTGGGGCTCTATCCCAGGACCCTGAGAACATGACCTGAGCTGAAGGCAGACACTTAACCAACTGAACCACCCAGGCACCCCAGAAGCTTGAAATTTTTATTGCAAATTTAGTACTCCACCATTTCCCAACCTGCAAGACAATATTATTAATTAAATTTGTCTATTAGCTTCTTTTTTTGGACAGTTTTCTTTAACCAGACCATGTCTTAGGCTAATGAAAAGTGTATACACACACACACACACACACACACACACACACGCACACACACACACACACACACACACACATTGACTAATATATACTAATGTACACACTAGTACATATAGACTAGTATATACTGATAGATATATAGTTTAATTGACTAGTTTTAATTAAAATTAGCTGTGACCTGGTAATAGAGTCTTACTCTAGAACCCAGTTACATGTATATAAATACAAACTTAAGGGCGCCTGGGTGGCTCAGTGGGTTAAAGCCTCTGCTTTCGGCTCAGGTCATGATCTCAGCGTCCTGGGATCGAGGCCCACATCGGGCTCTCTGCTCAGCAGGGAGCCTGCTTCCTCCTCTCTCTGTCTCTCTGCCTGCCTCTCTGCCTACTTGTAATTTCTCTCTCCGTGTCAAATAAATAAATAAAATCTTTAAAAAAAAATACAAACTTAAGCTACCACATCTTGAGGATGTTATAAAAGTCGTTAGCCTCAGAAGGAATGTAGAACCAGAGCACATGAAGAAAACAAAATAGACCCCTTTCTAGACCACTGCCAACTTCTGAAACCTTAACTCTAGAATACTTTTTAAAAATCTGTAATCTTCTAATATGACAAAATGTGTCCATTCCAGTTTATTATTTTATCTGCTCATACACAGTAATTCTAGTAAATGAGAATTTTTAAATGTCTGTTGGTATAAAAATTAATGACCTTAAGGATTATCCCTCATTCATGAATAACAAGGCTGTTAAAATATAAAAGTGCCTCACCAGAAGTTATGGAAATACAGAAACAGTTTTCTTGGTATGATGAAAATATTCATTATTCCAGTTCAGATTTCTTTTTGTGCCACTGACTCTTACAGTTTTTGTTTCCTTCTGCTTACTTTTTCCCTTTTGAATAAGCTACCAAAATATAATTGAAAAGTTATAGCACTAAGTCTGAAAAGTTCACCTATTCTATAGGTTCTCATGAAAAAATAAATTGAAGATACTTTAAATTGCTTCATTTAGGGAAAAGAAATATTTGCTTTGTCACCCACCATAATTTTTACAGAGCATATTAAATAAAATTATTCATTGATTTATTTTTATATTAAACACCATGAAATTACTCTGTTAATTAGAGAGAGAGTTTAGGATAATTCCTGCTATCTTACATCTAAACTTTGGTTAAAAAATGTCAAGTATTTTTTTAATTCAGGGAAAATATTGTAAGTAAAATGTATAGCCAAAAATGTGTACATTTTGCAAGGTGTTATGTTTCTTCTTGAACAAGAGCTATAAATAATCCCTTATAAAAACATTTGTATACATTAAATTAGAAGAAATAAAGTGATAGAAATTAATGGTCTGCAAAACATCCTCTCTCTCAGTAAAGGTGTGTAAATCATTTTAGGCTGATTTCTCTCCTAAATGAGTGAGTCTTTCATTTAGGTTTTTTTCTTTGTTTAAAGGAGTCATCATCTCATATTGAGTAATGTGGAGTTACCAGTTTTGAACATGTTACTCTCTGTCTCTTAGATCTCATTAATTAGATAGTTCTCACTTTTAGTTTGTAGTTAAACAGAAATGTAGAAAACAGAGTAAAAAATACCTCTCTTTAATTTTCTCATGGACAATCTTTGTATACAAATTAGAGACCTATACTTTTGGTTCATTGCTTGTGGGAGGCTCATTGTTCAGTATATGTATAGTGTGATAGTTCTCAAATGTTAGGGGTTGGGGAAGAAGAGGTAGGGAATATATCTCCAGAGTATCTATGTTTATGCTCTTATGCCCACAATGTATCTCATGATGTCATAATTATAATGGAAAGCTGGGATTATCTGTATTTTGATCAAGCTGCCAAGGTGATTTAAAAATGCTGCCCACTGAACTTCTCTTGAGAACCACCAGCCTTGATTATGAATTGTATGATAAAACAGTTACATAAGAATACTGTTAAGCTCTGACAGATATTGGTTAGTGGCCTAGTCAAAATCTAATGTCCTACTTTGGATAAAGTAGTTGTCCACCTACTTCCTAGGCTGTAGGACGTCTTGGCACAGCCCAGTCACAGAGTCTTGCAAATGCATTGTAAAAGAGTCATGGGTATAAGCTTCAGGGAAAATCTTTATGTTCCTGATAAAAAGGGATAGGTGCCACCAGCACATACTTACACTCTTGTTCCTTTCTTGCTTTCTGATTTCTGAAATGCAGATATGGTATCTGAAGGTGGAACAACCATCTGTGATACACCTGTGTATGGCAGAGGAGATTGAAGGAGCCATCAAGCCAATACTGAAGCTCCCACTTCTTGAATGCTTTTGAAGTAAGGAAACTAACTAATACTGTTATTTGTTAAAGACCTCATCAGATTTTTGTTAGATGCACCTAATACATTCCTGAGTAGTACACCAACAAAATATTTTTATATCCTTGAAAGATCATATTATAATTCTGCTTCATATCAAAACATGGTCAAAAGAGTCTTTTTCTCCTGTCTTCTCCCACTTGTCCTATTTTTAATATCCATTTCTCATGCCAGCTACCTTTATTTGACTTTATTTCACTTAATTAAGTTTTCCTTTGGTATTTCTTTACAACTAATAACTTGTATAACATTGTTAAGGCCAGAACTGAAATGTACAATGGTATTTGAATCATGTCTACACCAACAATCAATATGGGAAAGTCCAGTTAAAAACCCCAGATTCCTGAAGATTTTTCTTTAATTGAGGTAGAAATATATTTAATTATCCTTTATTTTTACTTAATTATCCATGATTAAATTATCAATGGTTTAACCATCATTTTAAACATTAATACATTTAATTATCTATGATCCAGCATGCTGGAAACACATATATTTTGAGCATTTTGGGGTAAGGGACAATCCAAGTAGTGGATTGTCTCCCAGAGTCTCCAGAAGGAACAGACCTGCTGATACCTTGATTTTAGCGCTTTAAGACTCATTTTGGACTTCTGACCTCCAGAACTGAAAGGTAATGCATTGTGCTGTTTAAGCCACTAAATTTGTGGTAATTTGTTACAGCAGCAATTAAAAACTGATATGGTGGGGGGATGGGCAGGATGGAATATAGAAAGAACAGTCTGTCCTTGCATCATTTACCCCCAAACACTGTATATTTTTCAGTATATGTACTTTTATTGACAAGTCCTAATGAGTAACAACAAAAACTATTTATGAACTATACAGTGTTCATTTATTTATCCAAGCATCCACTTATCGATTCAAACATTATTTGTTTCAAAGCTAGTCTCCCAAATGAAAGTCACTGAAATAAATATTTTGTTTGGAAGACATACTGGGAAAATCCTTTTTGAGCCTTAATCTCATTTATCCTTTTTATACATATTCATCAGGATTTTATCTAAATTTGTAAAAATATCAGTCTTCCAATATAACACATTTGTTACACTATTATAAGATTCTTTTTTTTTTTTAAAGATTTTATTTATTCATTTGACACAGAGAGAGAGATTACAAGGAGGCAGAGAGGCAAGCAGAGAGAGAGGAGAGAGGAGGAAGCAGGCTCCCCGCCGAGCAGAGAGCCCAATGTGGGCCTCGATCCCAGGACCCTGGGATCATGACCCGAGCCGAAGGCAGCGGCTTTAACCCACTGAGCCACCCAGGCGCCCACTATTATAAGATTCTGTTTGACCATTGACTACTTGCAGTTATTGATAAATATGAAGTGTGGCTATAAATCAACTGAGTCCATTTACTGGTACCTAACAATAACCATATTTTTATACATGGGGTTCTTGGGGCATGTTGTGATTGCATACTCTGTCCAGAAAAACTGAAGCCACTTCTGCAGGCAGATGATATAAAAGTTGTGTTTCTTCTGACTGGAGGAAAAGAAAAATTATAAGGTAACCCTATATCTGTGAAAATAAGTACCCCTTCCTTTTTTTTTTTTTTTTGTCTGTTGCCACAACCCAGCTATTCTTAAATGAAACCGTGGAACACACCCTTCTCCTGGGCCCTTGCATTCAGTGCCTGCCCTCCAACAGCACTCTTAACTAAACAGTTGCGTTGACATCCAGGCATTCACACAAATTTACTTGAAGAGTAAAGCTAACCAACACATACATACAGATGATAATAATATGGAAGAAACAACAAAGAATAATTAGTAAAGAAATGACTAGAACTACTCAGGAAATATTGAATAAGAAATGTGATTATGGTCAGATTTTGATGAAGATAATGACAGATTAGCAAGTATTGATCAGAAAAGTAATTGGTTATTTGGAATTAAAGAGAAGTAGAAAAATCATGCATAAGGAGAGAACAACAAAAAATATGTCTTAAAAACTCTAATCCTAAGAACTTTGCTTATCTATTATTTAAAAATTAAGTTTATTTTGGGGGCAGCTGGGTGGCTCTGTCAGTTAAGCATCTGTCAGGTCTTGATCTCAGGGTTGTGAATTCAAGCTCTGTGCCCAGCATAGCGCCTACTTAAAAATTTTTTTTATTTCTTGCTCTTAATTTTAATATCACCTCGATATTGGGAAAGGTGGTATGAATAACTGAGACAGTGTAGATCAGTGGTAAAGAATGAAAACTCTGGTGCTGGGATTTGTATCCTAGTTCTATCCCTAACTAGCTGTGTGTCCTTTGGCAATAACTTAACCTCTTTTTTTTTTTTGCTTTTGTTTTAACTTAACCTCTTTCTGCCTCAATTTCCTCACCTATAGTAATGGGATTCTAATAGTGTCTACCTCAAAAGATTGTACGAAGATGACCTAAGTTAATATTAATAAAATACTTTAAAAGTTATTGACATAGTGACTACTATATACAGAGATAGATAGATGATAGATAGATGATAGATAGATAGATAGATAGATAGATAGATAGATAGATAGATGATAGATAAATTTCTTAAATAGATTTGTAATTTTTTTTAAGCGGGCTTCACACCCAGCACAGAGCCTAACACGGGGCCCAAACTCACAACCCTGAGATTAAGTTCTGAACTGAGATCAAGTGTCAGATGCTTAACTGACCAAGCCATGCAGGCACCCCTTTGTAGAATTTTTGAGCAATGTTTTTGATGGGAAAATTGTCTGACTTTTTTTTCTCATTAATATTATATTTTGACTGCTTTTTTTTATATTTTAAAGATTTATTTATTTGAGAGAGAGAGAGAGAGAATGTGTATAAGCAGTGGGAGTGGGAAAGGGGAAAGCAGGTTCCCCACTGAGCAGGGAGCCCAAGTGGGGCTCAATCCCAGGACCTTGGGATCATGACCTAAGCAAAAGGCAGATGCTTAACCTACTGAGCCACCCAGGCTCCCCATATAGTTTTACTGTTTTTATTAAGACCTGCTCCAAATTATATATGTTTAAAGGGAGATGATAAGAACCAATAAGTATATGTTATCCCTAATCAAAATTCTAAATATTAGTCATAATAAGCTTTTATTATAAATTTATCTCACCCTTAAAGTTTGATAAACTGTAGTTCTATGATTTGTGTTATTAGAAGTAACNTATATGTTATCCCTAATCAAAATTCTAAATATTAGTCATAATAAGCTTTTATTATAAATTTAGCTCACCCTTAAAGTTTGATAAACTGTAGTTCTATGATTTGTGTTATTAGAAGTAACTGTAGGGCGCCTGGGTGGCTCAGTGGGTTAAAGCTGCTGCCTTCAGCTCAGGTCATGATCCCAGGGTCCTGGGATCGAGGCCCACATCGGGCTCTCTGCTCAACATGGAGCCTGCTTGCTCCTCTCTCTCCTCTCTCTCTGCCTGCCTCTCTGCCTACTTGTGGTCTCTCTCTCTGTGTCAAATAAATAAAAATCTTTAAAAAAAAAAGTAACTGTAGACTATATACTATAATCATATCAAAAGCCAATCAAAATTTGTAAGTCCTTTCATTTAATAATGCTGTAAATGGCACATTTATGTCAGTTTCTGATAAGCACTTCTGGATACCCTGCCAGTGTAGATTTTACTTAAAGGAACAAAGAACTCACAGGTTTGAGAAACAGCAGCTGAACAACACTGTCTGTGAATTTCTTGAACTTACTTGGCTAAAGTTTGTGCTCATTAACTAGAATGTGCTCTTCTACTTTGCTTTTAAAAAGTATGACAGGTGGGAAATCCAAACTGTTTCATTTATACCTCAGTTTGAAGTGCTGAAATGAGAAGTGGCATTTGGAATAAGTTCAGTGTCATGACCTCTTTCAGGATACAATTTATGGCTCTGTGAATGCACATGTGAATAATATTAAGCAAGCTAAAAATATGCCTACATAAATATGCCTTACCCAGAAAATGAGAAGTGGACAAAAACTAGCATGTCCTAATTCTTTATCTAGCTTATGTATGTGTCTCAAAGGAATGTTGGACATACAAAAAATAAAATGAGCCAAAATCAAAAGAAAAAGAACAATACATTTGCCAAGCTGAATAAAGCCAAGTATAATACATTAATACTAACTCTGTTTCAAATGTTTTGTCAAGAATTATATTGTTCCAGAATATGTTTAACAGGAAGAAATTGCGAAGACATCAAATTATAGTTATCTTAATAAGCGAATTGAGATGACCCTATTAGCTTAGAAAAAAACAAAAAGACCTACATGTTTGCAAACAAAATAGGATTTTTAAATGGATAAAAGAGTTAAAACTTGATAAACCCATTAAAGTGAAGGGACTGATGAATAAAACATTTATTTTATACTTGGAGACCATGGAACAGCCTCAGTTTTATGTGCTTCCTGGATTGGGCAGCAAACTGATAAGTGTCAATTATGCATTAACATACTTAAATATTGGGGCACCTGGGTGGCTCAGTTGATTAAGCGACTGCCTTCAGCTCAGGTCATGATCCCAGGTCCTGGGATTGAGCCCCTCATCAGACTCCTTGCTCAGCAGGGGGCCTGCTTCTCCCTCTCCCTCTGCCTGCTACTCTGCTTGCTTGTGCTCTCTGTGTCAAATAAATAAAGTATTTTTTTAAAGAATTTTTAATATTGCAGAACTATTTACAGTATCATTTCGTATGTTCAAAACATTTTGCTTAGTAGGTAAAGGACTTGACTTTCATTCCTGGAAAGATGGAGTAGATGAACTTTTCCCTTTTTGTCCCACTAAGTAGAGCTAAAATTCCTGGGTAGTACACATAAAACAGACATCCGTAGACTCTGAAAGGTAAAGAGAAGAAGGCATAGGGGACTTCAGGATTTGAGGAACAACACAATGTTTAGTCACCTGGGTTTTCACTTTTCTCCCTATATCCTGGCCTTGATATTAAAGAAACCAGCAACCTGGGAATTCCAGTGAGCTAAAAATGTCCCCCCAAAGACTGGCCTGTTTAGTCAAAGGAAAAAGAAGTGCAGGTGTAGCAAGACACAGAACTTCCAGACAATAACCATTCTACTCCATCCCGAACACCACAGTAAAAGCGATGGCCACACTTTCACCAGCAAAGGCTGAGTAAAGCACTTAGACTTTATGTCTTGCCTTATCTTATGTCTCTTACACACACACACACACACACACACACACATACACACACACTACCTGTGATGTCAGAGAAGGCCAAGTGTGGAGCTGGGACTCTCATCCCTGCTTTCTGACCACAAGCCTCCTACTTTCAGTTTCCATGGAGACCATGTGGGGATCCTGAAGTTCCACTGTCACCTGGAAGTAACAGTACTTCCTGGGTGGTATCAGAAGAGGTGCATGGAGAGGTAGAGCTTTCACCCCTGGAGATGAGTAATGAGAAGAACCCTCACTGTGTCAATGACGATAACAAAAGGAGCAGTAAAAGGCATTCCTTCCTTTCTCAGCCAAGGTGATATCCATGGAGGCCAAGTTGAGAGTTGCAAGAAGCAGTAATGAGATCAGAGAAGGAACTTGGACTTCCACCCTAACTATCAGTAATGAGATACCCTTTGTTTATCAGAAAACTAAAATAACTGGCTTTTTTTTTAAATCAGCAGATGTCCTGAACATAAGGAAGAAGGATCTGTGAACATGAATAGTGCACAATAGAAATTACACAATATGAACAACTGAGAGGAAACAGGATGAAAAAATTATGAACAGAATTTCAGGGAAAAGTGGCACTTATAACAAAAGATCTAACATTTATGTCATCACAGTTCAGAAAGAAAGGAAAAAGATGGTGAGGCTATAAAATAAATACAAGGAAATCATGACCAAACTTTCTCAAATTTCATGAAATATACAAACTTATGGACTAGTGAAATTGAGTGAACCGCAAAACAGATTAATCCCAAAGAAATTCACATTAAGACCCAACATAATCTAAAATTAAAAACAAAAACAAGTATCTTGAAAGTAAAAGTTAAATGACATAGAGAAAAACAATTTTTATGTCACAAAATTTTCATCAGAAATCATGGAGGCCAGTAGGAAGTGACATATTTTTCCAGTGCTGAAAGAGAATTGTCAACCCCAAATCCTATAACCAGTAAAAATACCTTTCAGGAGTGAAGGGAAAATTAAGATGCACACAGATGAAAGAAAAGGGAATTTGTTGCTAGGAAACTGACTATAAAATAATTGCTAAAGGAAGTTCCCTAACTCAAGAAAATGGGCGGGGGGGGGGTGGGGTGGGGAGGAATCTTACAAAGTCAAGAAGAAAGTACCATTGAAAGAGTAGATATATAGCTAAGTGTCGTAGATTTTCCTTCTCTTCTGAGTTTTCTAAGTTATGTTTGCTTGTTGAAACAAAAATTTTAACATTGTGTTATGTAGTTGTATATTATGAAAAGGAAATATTTAAGACATTTAAACAGGAAAATGTAAAGTAAGACAAAAACCATTAAGGTTTCTACACTTAACTCAATTGAAAAGATATGGACACAGGTAGACTGTTTCTGTTATGAATGTATAATGTAATACATAGAGCAATTATTTAAAAACCTTTACAAAGAGATACACTAAAAACACACTATATATAATTCAAAATGAAATTCTAAAAATGTCAACTCATAGAAATGCAAGAATTAACAGAAAAGAAAAACAAAAGAAACAAAAAATGAAACTCTAAAAAAGTCATTTAAAAATTGACAAACTAGATTACAACTAAAAACATAACAACTACAAGTATCAATAAAAAGAAACTATTGATAAACACAACAGCTTGGAAGGAACTTTAGGGCATTATGCTGAGTGAAAAATAGCCAAAATCAAAAGGTTTTAACATTCTCAAAATGACAACATTCTAGGGATAGAGAACAAATTAGTGGTTGGAGAAGTTAGGGAAGTGGGTGTGATGGAATAATTCTGAATCTTGATTGTGGTGGTGGTTATATAAATCTACGCATGTAATAATATGCCATGGAACTATACACACACATTGTAACAGTGACATTGTATCCTGGTTTTGATATTATACTGCAGTTATATAAAAGGTAATAATCAGGGAAAACTAGGCAAAGTGTATATGGAACCCCTCTGCACTATCTTTGTAACATTTCCTGTGAATCTATAATCGTCTCAAAATCAAAAAAGTTTATGGAAAGAAAACAGATTGAAAGCTACATGAGAAGTAATAATGAATGGGAAATGCTAGACGTGTCAACAGCATAGGAGCCGATACTGAGTGAAAAGTAAATATAATAGAGCTAATTATACACAAAGAACACTTAAGATGTGGAGAAAATGGAAAATGATTATGGAAAATGGAAATGTTAGCAGGCAGGTGGTCATGAAGTTTTATTTGTTCTTGTGCATCAAGAGGATTGATTACATTTAGAATGAAAATAATAACAATAACAACAAAAATAACACTTCGAGTTTTTTGGTTGTTTCCCCACCCCCATGTTACTTAGTTATTACACATGAGTTATACCCATCAGCATTTGGTAAGCTAATGTGATAGGTACTGGCTGTTTATATTATTTTTTTTAAAGATTTTATTTATTTATTTCACAGAGGGAGAGAGATCACAAGGAGGCAGAGAGGCAGGCAGAGAGAGGGGGGGGGGCAGGCTCCCTGCCGAGCAGAGAGCCCGATGCGGGCCTCGATCCCAGGACCCTGAGATCATGACCTGAGCCGAAAGCAGAGGCTTTAACCCACTGAGCCACCCAGGCGCCCTGGCTGTTTATATTATTGTAGAAATTATTTATACTACCTCAAATACTCCACATGATTACTCTTTTTTTCCCATATTCTAATAATGAAATATTTTTATTTAGGCATTTTTACACTATAAATTTTATAAATCCTTGGCTCTACAGATTATAAAGATAATTGCCTTCTTTTAAATGCTTTATAAACAAGATGGGATAGGGAAGGAGACAAACCATAAGAGACTCCTAATCTCACAAAACAAACTGAGGGTTACTGGGGGGTGGGAGGGTAGGGATAGGGTGGATGGGTTATGGACATTGGGGAGGGTTTGTGCTTTGGTGAATGCTGTGAAAGATGTAAGCCTGATGATTCACAGACCTGTACCCCTGGGGCAAAGAATAAAAAAATAAAAATAAAAATAAATAATAAAAAAATAAATGCTTTATATAAAGCATCTTATGCAATGCTACAATGAATTTAGTAGGTATCATATTTCAAAATTCAGAGTCTCACCTTTGAATGGCTGAGCAGCTTGCCTAAATTTCACAGCTGGCCAGTGGCTAAAAATTTAAATTCACTTTGGGATTGAAATTCTAGAATTTATTAACTACTCATGTTCCCTTATGAATGTTGTTGAAAACATTGTCTACTACATCACACACATACACATACATACAACTTTTCTTAAGAAACTTTAAAATTTACAATTTAGACAAGCCATCTTCCCTTATCTTAAAGAAAATATGAATCCTATCACTGATCTAGCTTCCAATTTGACTTTATTAACTGTACAGAAAAAAAGTTCAGATCCTAAACAGATCTCTCACTTTGAAATGATAAAGAATACTGTAATATGAGTCTTATTTAACAACTGGATCTCTAGTCCAGTCCATTCTCGTCCCTAGAATGTTGATTTAAATTGCTATCATCCAAGGGTTCCATCATTCCTATAGGGGTCTATCTAATCTATCTATATTATCTGTCTAATTTGTTGTGTTGCAAATGCTTGAGTAACTTACATTAAAGCCTTTATAGAATGTGGCAGAGAATAAATAAATGTGTTCTAACTACTTAGCTTTAATATTCACTGTAGACTAATCCACCATAACACTATAGAATATATACTTAATTAAGTTACTCCCTAATTTTAAACAGTACCTTTGATTTTTCTCTTAATTATTTCTTTCCCTTTTTAACATCTATACACTTGCCTTCCGAAGATCAGGAAAGTGGCCCCCCCCTTTTTTTCTTTTAAGTCATGTGCTAAAAAGCATGAAAGCCCTTGGCTATGTATTCAGTTCTCCTAGACAAATGACTTCTGTCCTGAATTTTATCTACATAAAGATAAGAACAAAACAAAGAAAACATGATGCAGAGACAATGTAGCAGAAACAACTCTTTTTTTCCAGTTTTCACTCTCCACTTGTATTTTATAGATACAGTATTTCAAATTTTACCTGGATACATGGCTGCCCAGAATAAAGATTACATTTCCAAGCATGATTTACATCTAAGTCTATCTCATGTTTGTACCACTGGGATGAGAGCAGGTGTGATGTTTGAAGCTACTAGGTTGTGTCCTTAGAAAGAGTATTCCCTTCCCTACTCCTTATCAGGTGTCTGGACCGTGTTCTTGGTGGTGAGGGCATTGTGCATCATGTAGGCAAATTAACCACTTTGGGAATGATAATGCCACAATATGGAGGGAGCCTGAGTTTTTAGTCAGTTTTGTGTAATGTGTCAAAATGTCATATTCCTAGGATTCTAGACTAGATTCAGATCAGAAAGAAACAATCCATATTGTTTATGATAATGTATTTGGGATCTTTGTTTAATGAAGTTAAACCTATGTGCTAAATAATTTGTTTCTGAAGAGCTTCTTTAATCTCTCCTATAAAATGTTTTAATCTTTTCCCCATAACAAGGATGCAAAGCATCACTTCATTGACATAACTAGACATTTAAATAATGATACTAACATTTTTATTTACAGTTCCACCCTAAATCATGCAAAAACAGTCTATTTTACTTTAATGTGATTTTCGGCATCATTAATTAAAACCTGAAAACTTGAATTTAGATACAGGTGAAACACAAAGATTTTAATTTATTTCCTTTTTCCCCCCTTCTATCAACAATGTGGATGGAACTGCAGGGTATTATGCTGAGAAAAATAAAGTCAATCATAGAAAGGCAATTATCATAAGGTTTCACTCATATGTGGAATATAAGAAACAGCACAGAAGATCATAGGGGAAGGGAAGGAAAAATGGAATGGGAAGAAATCAGAGAGGGAGACAAACCATGAGAGACTCCTAATATAGGAAACAAACTGAAGGTTGCTGGAGGGGAGGTGGATGGGGAGATGGGGTAACTGGGTCATGGGCATTAAGGAGGGTATGTGATGTGATGAGCACTGGGTGTTATATGCAACTGATGAATTATTGAACTCTACATCTGAAGCTAATGGTGTACTATATGTTGGCTAATTGAATTTAAATTAAAAAATAATAATAATAATAAAAAACCCTTTTGCTTCCCTTCTCCATTAGTGAAAAATCCTTAAACTATTTGTTATATTTTTATTGTACTAAGTCATACTATTAATACAAAATTTTGTGGATTTTTTAAACATGAATTGTTCAATTGTTTTAAAAGAAAATATTGAAATAAAATAGTTTCTTTACTTTTCTAATTTATTATTCTCACAACTTTTCACTTCTGGTTAAATTTAATACTAGGCTTTATTTAAGATAAATTATTCTTGGTTACCTGTAATCAGTATAATAAGTACTAAATGACCATAAGGAATGTTGCGTGAAACTTGTTGCATGAAACAAGTATAAATTGCTTTATGATTTTTGAGGTTGGAAGATTTATGGCATTTATTCAGTTTAAATCAAACTTGGCTCTCAACTTTTATTTGCAAAAAGTAGTGAGAAGTCCACAGTATGTACCCTTTCGGTATATTTTTACACATTCCCCCAAGTTTATACTAGGACCTGAGGATTACACCATCAGAGTAAAATGGGAGAGGAACTACTGGTGTGTAGTAACCATTAGTCACTGTTGAAATAGTTATTATACAGGATCACATAGACTTTCCATGAGAAGGATTCTGTTGGTGGCATCCACTTCTTATACAGTTCAGATTCACTGACCTTTACTACAGCTCATATAACAAAATAAAAAAAGAATAGTAGGAAATTACATTTAAATTAGCTTTACTGGGATTTTGAATTAAAGATAACTACAAATCTTTATTNTACTCCCTAATTTTAAACAGTACCTTTGATTTTTCTCTTAATTATTTCTTTCCCTTTTTAACATCTATACACTTGCCTTCCGAAGATCAGGAAAGTGGCCCCCCCTTTTTTTCTTTTAAGTCATGTGCTAAAAAGCATGAAAGCCCTTGGCTATGTATTCAGTTCTCCTAGACAAATGACTTCTGTCCTGAATTTTATCTACATAAAGATAAGAACAAAACAAAGAAAACATGATGCAGAGACAATGTAGCAGAAACAACTCTTTTTTTCCAGTTTTCACTCTCCACTTGTATTTTATAGATACAGTATTTCAAATTTTACCTGGATACATGGCTGCCCAGAATAAAGATTACATTTCCAAGCATGATTTACATCTATCTCATGTTTGTACCATTGGGATGAGAGCAGGTGTGATGTTTGAAGCTACTAGGTTGTGTCCTTAGAAAGAGTATTCCCTTCCCTACTCCTTATCAGGTGTCTGGACCGTGTTCTTGGTGGTGAGGGCATTGTGCATCATGTAGGCAAATTAACCACTTTGGGAATGATAATGCCACAATATGGAGGGAGCCTGAGTTTTTAGTCAGTTTTGTGTAATGTGTCAAAATGTCATATTCCTAGGATTCTAGACTAGATTCAGATCAGAAAGAAACAATCCATATTGTTTATGATAATGTATTTGGGATCTTTGTTTAATGAAGTTAAACCTATGTGCTAAATAATTTGTTTCTGAAGAGCTTCTTTAATCTCTCCTATAAAATGTTTTAATCTTTTCCCCATAACAAGGATGCAAAGCATCACTTCATTGACATAACTAGACATTTAAATAATGATACTAACATTTTTATTTACAGTTCCACCCTAAATCATGCAAAAACAGTCTATTTTACTTTAATGTGATTTTCGGCATCATTAATTAAAACCTGAAAACTTGAATTTAGATACAGGTGAAACACAAAGATTTTAATTTATTTCCTTTTTCCCCCCTTCTATCAACAATGTGGATGGAACTGCAGGGTATTATGCTGAGAAAAATAAAGTCAATCATAGAAAGGCAATTATCATAAGGTTTCACTCATATGTGGAATATAAGAAACAGCACAGAAGATCATAGGGGAAGGGAAGGAAAAATGGAATGGGAAGAAATCAGAGAGGGAGACAAACCATGAGAGACTCCTAATATAGGAAACAAACTGAAGGTTGCTGGAGGGGAGGTGGATGGGGAGATGGGGTAACTGGGTCATGGGCATTAAGGAGGGTATGTGATGTGATGAGCACTGGGTGTTATATGCAACTGATGAATTATTGAACTCTACATCTGAAGCTAATGGTGTACTATATGTTGGCTAATTGAATTTAAATTAAAAAATAATAATAATAATAAAAAACCCTTTTGCTTCCCTTCTCCATTAGTGAAAAATCCTTAAACTATTTGTTATATTTTTATTGTACTAAGTCATACTATTAATACAAAATTTTGTGGATTTTTTAAACATGAATTGTTCAATTGTTTTAAAAGAAAATATTGAAATAAAATAGTTTCTTTACTTTTCTAATTTATTATTCTCACAACTTTTCACTTCTGGTTAAATTTAATACTAGGCTTTATTTAAGATAAATTATTCTTGGTTACCTGTAATCAGTATAATAAGTACTAAATGACCATAAGGAATGTTGCGTGAAACTTGTTGCATGAAACAAGTATAAATTGCTTTATGATTTTTGAGGTTGGAAGATTTATGGCATTTATTCAGTTTAAATCAAACTTGGCTCTCAACTTTTATTTGCAAAAAGTAGTGAGAAGTCCACAGTATGTACCCTTTCGGTATATTTTTACACATTCCCCCAAGTTTATACTAGGACCTGAGGATTACACCATCAGAGTAAAATGGGAGAGGAACTACTGGTGTGTAGTAACCATTAGTCACTGTTGAAATAGTTATTATACAGGATCACATAGACTTTCCATGAGAAGGATTCTGTTGGTGGCATCCACTTCTTATACAGTTCAGATTCACTGACCTTTACTACAGCTCATATAACAAAATAAAAAAAGAATAGTAGGAAATTACATTTAAATTAGCTTTACTGGGATTTTGAATTAAAGATAACTACAAATCTTTATTTTTTTCCATGTAGATGTCTAGTGATACAGATGAATGCTTCTCTAAATTCTTCCCTTGCTTCACTTCTTAAACTTTATAGCTCTTTTGGCAGTTTGGAAGTAGTGTCCAATGGAGAAAATTAATGTTGGAATTAAAGTGGCTATTATCTATTTTTCTGCCTGTTGTCAAAGGTTTAATTTTGTTAATTTTCACGTCTCTAGTATATAGGACAGGGTGGAAAAATAACCAACTGTGAAATTCAGGGCATGAACAAGAGCTGAAGTGCTCACTTCTTTTTCAGCATCAATTGGTCATCTGTAGTTAGGTTTTCTTATTTGAGAATATAGGCTTCTGCTGCATTTCCCATTTTTCATTAGCACAGCACTAAAGTAATATCAGAGTGATCTTATGGGATAATGAGAACCATCTTCTCTTGTCAATCTAATGGATTGTTTGTGAAATGTGTTCAATAAAGTTGTCCTTGACTTCCCTCACTAATTCTAATGCCTATAACCAGCTTTATGGTGAAGAGATATTGTAGATGAAATATATGTAGCAAATAATGCCAGTTTTTCACAGGCGAGTGAGATTGTTAAGTAACAGAATTACATTTAAAGGATTGGCCAAGGAGATACCATTACTTGCGTCCTCTCTTCTAGGAACAAAATATCTAATCAATAGATTACCAGTCATACATATTCATATATATATATATATATATATATATATGCACTCATGTACTACAAATATAATTGAAAACATACTTGCCTTTTTAAAAATTTACTGTCTCTCTCAAAATATCACTATTTTTTCCATAAACATTCTACCTCTTGGAATAAGGTCAAGTTTTGCTGCCTCTACTTTGACCAGTGATGTCTCCTACCACTAGTTTGCCTGTAAGTTGAGGTTAATGTAACATAATAAACATTCCTGGGAGAGTCTGGCTTCAATTTTTGCTATAGTCCACATAGATAAAGGATTTCCAGATAAGGAAAACCCATTAGCCAACTGACAAGAAACCAGATTTCATCAAAGTTAAGATTTGGGGAAATAAACTGTGAGTAGTCTTAAACAGGCCATTCCCATTCGTTACTGTCTCTCACTTAACACATATGAAAATCAGGCTTCTGTCACTACCACGCTAATGAAACTCTGCTATCAAAGGTATATATGACTGCCTAGGTGCCAGACTAAAGGATCCCTGTCAGCCACTGCCCAACATCTACGTCCCTTACCACCAGCCCCACTCCTATTCTTTTACTTTTCTGTTGAACATTTGTATTTTCTACAGATTCCATTTCCAGGCTTATTTCTGTCTTCTCTAATTGAAATTAAACCAATTATATCAATCACATATCTCTAATTTTTCACTGATGCCCTCATTATTTTAAGTTTAATTATAAACCCTTCTACCCTTCCTCTGATCCAGTTCTTACTTCTTTTCCTCTCTCGTTTTTCTTTTCCTTTATTTTTCTCCTCCTTATTGCTGTGTTAAAAATTTTATTTGTGATCATTTCATATTGCCATGATTCAAACTGTCCTTATTTTATGTGGTATAACTAATCTTTTATGATTTTACCCTGCCTACTTCATCCCCTGTGTCTGCCCTTCCCCATCCCTCTGCACAAATATATTTTTAAGTTATTCTGCTTTTGTATTATTGAATGTCCCCTAAACAGTCTATTAGAGTTAGACTTTGTTTTCTGTCCGTATCTATTCATCATTTCAAAATATGTTTTATAAACACCAATTCTATTTTGGGCATTTTTATTGTTGCTGAAGATACAGGAAAAATTATGATAAAATATTTGTCTTTGAAAAGCTTCCATTCTAGCATTTGTCCATAAACAAAATGAATGAATTTTTTATGATAAAATATATTAAATTAGAGAAATAAAGCAGAGAATAGGGAGAAAGATGGATCAGGGGAGGGTTGCAATTTAAATACAGTGATCAGGGAAAGAGTGGCGGAGAAGGAGATGTGAGTAAAGACATTATTTGAGGTAAGATAAAGGGTGTGTGGCTATCTATGTGTAGGAAGCTCAAGGTGGAAATTACAGCATATTCAAGGGCCCTAATGTAGTATCATGTTTGGTTTCTTCAAATAATAAGATGAGATTGTATGTGGCAGGATAGGTAGAAATAAGTGGAAGAATAGTAGCAAAAGTAGTTACCTCAGAACCAGTTTGTGTAGGGCAGGTAAGTTACTACCAAGACTCTGATTCTTACTGAGATGTGGTACTATTGAAAAATTTTTAGCAAAAGAGTATACAATCTAAATAATATTTTTTAAAAATTACTAGAGCTACTTTTGTTATAAATATGTTGAGATGACACAAGTAAACCAGAGGGGCCAATTAAAAAGTTATGTAAATAATCCAAAAGAATGATGAGCTGGAATTAACATGATGCCATCAAATATCAAGAGAAGTGATTAATTTCTCAGGTTATTTTACTGCTTCTACTCTTACCCATTTAAATATTTTTCTCATCTTTTAAAGCCTCTTAAATTTTATTTTGTTTTCTTAAAGTTTATTTATTTATTTTTAAGTAATCTCTACATCCACTGTGGGGCTCAAACTCCCAACCCCAAGATCAAGAGTCACATGCTCTTCCAACTGAGCTAACCAGGTGCCCCATAGCCTCCTAAATTTTAATGGCACAAAAGAAGTTCCTCAGAAATTTACACTTTATACCTGAATCCCTACCATTTTTCACATGCTTTTTTATAGCTACAGTTACTTCGTATCCAAAGTAGAATACAGAAAATCATGTAACATAATGTCTTGGCTCGTATTAGATATTCAACAAATATTGGTTCCTTTCCCATCATGGCCCATAACTAAAATAGACTTCCTTAGTCACCCCACAACCATTAATACTTATCAAAGAATTTGAATTTTATTTAATTTTAGAAAATGTGATTAATTATAACTATAATACATATCATATTATAGTTGAAGTCAGGCTCAAACTTTCTAGTCTCAAGAATCCTTTATACTCTGAAAAATTGGCAAGGACTCCACAGAACTTTTGTTTGTGTGGTAGGTGGATTATCTCAGTGGTGACTGGTAAGCCAGATATCTGAAAAAAAACCTCTGATTTCTAACCTTTGTAATGTGTATGGAGTGAACCTTGGTGTCATCTCAGATTTCTAGCTGTCAATAGTTTAAGAACTACCTATCAGAATTTTGGAATGTTAAACAATTGGCCTTCATGTGCCAGTAAGAGCCAACTCCAGTACATCATCAACTATGTCTGTTGATATTTACATAATTAAATATGAAAACTGTCTTTATAAATTTATATAAAAATATTAGCACCTCTATTATATGTTAGTAAACATGACATTTAAAAAACTACACTTTTGAAAGCAAAGCATTTTTTAAAAGACTGGCATTATTTTCCTTATTTGAAAACTTTAACTCTCTGGCTTAATAAAAGGCAGTTACATTTTCATATGTTTTTTATTCAGTAGATACAGCATGTGCTGTTTTTTTGTTATTGATGCACATGAAGAAAATCTAGTCTCACTCAAATATGTTATTTGAAATAGAAGTATTTGAATGACTTCTTTAGATAATAGCGGATGTTCTTTTGGAAGTTATAGCAAAACTTGGCAATTGCTAGCTTCTTAAAAGCTAGTTATGGTATGCATTATGAATGAACTTTTTTTTCTTGTTCAATTGCATTAAAATTCATTGGCCTATCCTGCATTTGGGATGACTCATTTAATGTATGATTTTGTAGCATTAATCATCAGTTATTTTGAAAATACCGTTCACTGAGTTATTCATATCTTCCAAATGCTAACATATTTTGTTTTATGATACCAAAAATACCATACAATGGTATCATTAGCAACCTCATCAGAAAGGCTTTTACATATAAGACAGTTCTCAAACTCAAGGTGTTAGATACACATTTTCCAAAATTTTCATTTTCACTTGAAGGTTCAAATTTTATTATTGGCTGAAAATATTGCCGTTTTTTCCCTTGAAGTGAAAAATTTTGTTTATTTTCAAGAACATGCCTGTCAAATACCCAATTTTGAATAATACAGTTTGTCCGAGAGCCATTTTTGTGAATAACTATGGTATTTCAATGGAAGAATGCAGCTAGTTTAGCTTGCAACTTAAACAATTGCATAAATACTTTTGTCAAATCAATCATCATACTTTGGTATGCAGCAGAAGTACTTTATATATACTTCCCATTTAAAAATACATATACCCAATGATCCCAGTGTAACAACATTAATAAGTTTACTGCTTCATCAATGCATTTTTAAGTGAAACTGACTTTTCTTTTTTTCTTTATGTGCATGGTAAAGAAGAATATATGACTACCAGTTAAATTGTGTGCCCTTGCCTTTATTTGAACTAAGACAACAAAATATTTGACTACTATTGCCTTTTCACCATCACCGAAAACATTAACATACCGAAAAATAAAAATACCACTTAGTGTGATAACGAAAGCAGTATTAACATGCAGATCCCCCACTGTGGGCTGCATAAGCCTCCGTTTGAGACCCACTGTTCTAAGTAGTACTCCCTAATATTGAGGATTACTCATTTTATGGCAATAAACTCAGTACATTTTCTTCCCATAAACTAAGTGACTTAATTCTAAGTTTTTATTAGGTAGGTAGTATTATCCTTATTTTGTCAGTGAGGAAACTCAGGGACAGAAATGTAAGCTAAATTGCCTAGTGAAAAAGATAGTAAGTGGTAGATCCAGGATTTGAATACCTATAGTTTGATTTAAAAGTCCCCTCTAAACCACTGTGTTATATCACCCCTCTAAATGTTTGTCTGTTTCATATTTCTTTGTAGATTAGAATCACATATTGATCTGTACCAATATAAGGCATATAACACACAGTAAGAATTCAATATATGGGGCGCCTAGGTGGCTTAGTCAGTTAAGCAACTGCCTTTGGCTCAGGTCATGATCCCAGGGTCCCGGGATCAAGCCCTGCATCAGGCTCTCTGCTCCTCAGGGAGCTTGCTTCTCCCTCTGCCTGGAGCTCCCCCTGCTTGTGCTCTCTATCTCTGTCAAATAAATAAATAAAATCTTTAAAAAACAGAATTCAATATATATTGATGAATTACTTTTGAAGACGTGCCTGATGTACTCCATGTTCATAATCCTTCTATTACTTTAAATGCATTTGGCAAAATCGTATAACTAAAAAAAAGTCTGAGCTTTCCCAGGAAAATAGGAAAAAGGAAAGTGTGAAACTCTAGACTAGAAAGATAATCCCACTGGAAGAAATATTACTCATACACTTGAAAATCTTGTTGCTATTTTAGTATTTATGACTACTTACTCCATCATCAAATGCTTTACTCTTCAGAAGGATATGACTCTATAGTTTTGTTTTGTTTTGTTTTGCCTGACTATCTCTAAAAGTTTTTGAGAACAAAATATTGGGAAGAATTAAATGTTTTAAAGGTAGAGTTGTCATTTCATACATTTCTATACAAGTTTCTATAAAGATATACTATGTAACAAGCCCCAAAAGGTTAAAAAATAAGTAGTTCATGTCAAAGTATATCCTTTAGAGGTCTAATATTTATTATTAAGTTTTAATTTAGTCCATTCTTAAGTCGTTACCTTTTATATGTGACATCTGTCCCATTTCCATGTAATATCAAAAAGGTGAGTGAGAGAAATATTTCAAAAATAGCATATCACCTCCCAAACTTCTAAGACTTATAAGCAATTGAATTTAGGTAGTCAGATAAAGAAAAATATTTTAATGGAGTGGAAAGGGAATGGTTTATTATAGTACAGGATCCGTCACAGCAATAGATATATGTAGTGTACACAATAGATACAGTATAAAATATTCACACAGAAAGAGACAATAAGGAAAGCAAAAAGAAAGCATACATACAGATTGGCAAAGGTATGAGGAGAGGGTGGCTGTCATCAGTTTCATCAGCACTCCAATTATGTCCCGTTACTTTAGGTAAAGGGTGGTAAGTAGTTCCCAATAACCCAACACATTTTAGTTTATCCATTACCCTTATATTTGCCTAAATAAATTCATATTCAGAGTTGCTAAACTTTAGTTAAGAATATAGTGTTGTTAAGTAAATTAGTAAAATGAAGACAAATAGAAAGAGATTAACCATCAATATTTGTATGCAATAGCTGCCATTAGGCCTTGTTTAACTTTGCTCACATTAACTTAATATTTTATAGCAATGCACACTGGTGTACAATTGAGTGGTAATGCTGGGATTTATTCACTTTGTATGATAGAGACGAACGAGCAGAAATGTTTGAATAATAAGTCAGTCCCCCTGAAATTACTCGTAGTATACTAATTCCCCATGAGTTCAAATAGCGATGCAGATCTCATTTTTTAAAACAGAAGAATTTGGAATCTAGAAGAATCTCATGATTTATTTTTTACTCTCCAAAGTTATTATGTATTATCTATAAAATTATCATTAATAGATCATATATCTCTAAATCAGTAGAAGAAAATATAAACAATTCTAGGCTAAAACAGTAATGTGAGTGAGTCTGCTTATTTAGGAGGCTACATCATCTACTATAAATTAATAAGAACTCAGTTGTGCATGCTACCAAATATATTTATCTAAAGAAAAATTGTCTCTGTTGTGGAAATCTGTGCATTATTGAATCTAAAATGGGAAGAATCAAACGTTTAAAAATCTCATTTCCACTCTACAACAATCAGTTTAAGTATTTGTTACATAAGAGGAGGAACGAAAGAAGATATATAGGAAAAGAGGTTAAGTTTGCAGTAAAAGTACATCATCAACTATGAAAGAATTTAAATAAAGACCTTCAGAATAATGGAGGAGTAAATAAAGCCCAGAGTGGGCAGTTTCCACCCCTGTATTGTGAATTGAACAGGAATAAGCTTGTTAAAGCATGAGAGCAGAAATGGCAGTCTTGAGAAACCACAAATTTAGAGAGAGAAGCAGGTTGAAAGAGGATATCTCTTAAAGGCTTACTACTGACAAAGAAAGAAGATGTGATGAAAATTGTGAATCCTACAGAAACAATATCATAACATAAAAAGAACCTCCAATCCCTTCCTTCCTTTTCAATAAAAACATTACCTATTTAAGAAATTACAGTCCTCCATACCAACAGAAAAGTCTGCTAGGAAATAAGAAACCTAGTAAACCACCCAAAATCATTTTTCCTGGCTGCTTAGAAACACTTGTTGTTATTGACTCAAGACAATTTAGGGTATTTCAGAATTAACAGAAATAGAAGATAACTTCTAAAGAAAAAAATCTATTTTAAAAAGAAAGGAAACATCAGAATCAAATAAATTCTGCAAATAAAACTTCCTCAAGGGATGCCTGGGTGGCTCAGTCAATTAAGCATCTGCCTTTGGCTCAGGTCATGATCCCAAAGGCCTGGGATCAAGTCCTGCATCGGGCTCCTCGCTTGGTAGGGAACCTGCTTCTCCCTCTCCCACTCCCCCTGCTTGCAGTCTTTATCTCTCTGACAAATAAATAAAAATTACCAATTTTTACTTACTCAAAATACCAAATACCAAAATACCACCAAGCCAAAGAAACCATAATATAATACTCTTATGTAAACTATTCTTACACAATTAGAGATAAGCAAACACATAAAATCATAAGGCTAAACAATAATATGAAAATGGTATAAGACACGGAATGAGAGAAATGAATATTGACAGATCTCAAGAGTAAAATTTTTAAAAATTAAGATGAATTTATCTAACATTTGAAAATTCATTTCAAGTTTCAGGTAGAAGAGAAATTTGACTGAATTTATAATAAGAAGCCTTAAGGAGAGGAAGACAATGGCCAGGAGAAAAAACAAAATGATAAAAATAATCGTAAAGATCCATCAATAGGTGGACAGAGATCCAACTATTGCATTATAGGAAGAAGTAAAGAGGAAGGAGAGGAAGAGTAGGTAAGGGACGAGAAGGAGAAGGAAAGTGAAACAATGGGCCATAATCCAAAAAAGCAGCTAGAAATTAAAAAAAATGCATCTTCATATGTAAAACCTCAGTCATTTTCATGGAAATATTAAACTAAACCAGTCAACTTTGAGTATATTCTAATACAACGATTAAATTTTTAAGACACAAATTTCTAAAATATCCTTGAACTAACGGTGAATAAAAGAAAATCCCAAAACATAGAATGAATTTCACATGAAACTCCTTTTTTTATTTAAGATTTTATTTTTTTTATTTGACAGAGATAGTGAGAGAGGAAACACAAGTAGGGGAAGTGGGAGAGGGAGAAGCAGGCTTCCCACTAAGCAGGGATCCTGATGCGATGATGCAGGGTTGGACCCCAGAACCCTGGGATCATGACCTGAGCTGAAAGCAGATGCTTAACCAACTGAGCCACCCAGGCACCCCCAAGTGAAACTTCTTAATAGCAATATAGAAATCATCAACATTGGAGCACCCTTTCAAAGAAACTCAGCAATGTTTGAGTCAAGGACTTTATAACAGCTAAGCTGCCTTTCAAATATACTGACCGGGAAAGTTTTAAATGTTTAAGAATTTAGGAAATAGTGTAATCGTTAGCTCATTTTGAGAAATCTACTGGAATATAAACTTTATTCAATTAAGAAATGACAAAGGAAACTTGCAAATAGACTGACCATGAGTATTTTATATATTTAATTGGCTATGTAAGACCAATACCGTGATAGGGATTGGGGAGATAGATAATGACATGAAAGCATTATGTTCTCTAATAAAATAGAAAGTATATAGCCTAAAAATGTAAGAAAAGGTAGAAAAAGTCTAGTGAAGTATCTGTATTAATTGTTGCATTGGGGATAGTTAGGATTCAAAACCCTTCTTTTAAAGCTGGCAAAACAACAATGGGAAATCTAGGTGATGAAAAAGATGAAGGCATTACGAAAGATACTGAATAAAAGATAACCATAGGACCAAAATAAAATCTTCGTTATAAAAACAAAGCAATGCAGGGAAGAACAAAGTAAACAAAATTCATAGGGAAATATAGTAAATAACTATGTATACCTAGTAAACATAAGATAAAATAATGTGACAAATTTGAAACATTTAAATATAAGAGTGCTATCATAAATTTAAAGAAAATTTTGTGTTTATGTATATATATTTTTATTAGAGTATGAACATGTATGCATATATATCACAAAATCTCTTTTAATATGAAATGTTGTGATTCTAAAATACCTAAAATTGTTACAATGTGCATGTTATATGTATGGGTCAAAAATGGTATAATATTTCTATCACTTATACCACAGGGACATAGAAATCTAATTAGACAGGGGGAGAAATAAAAACTGTTGCCTGAAAGCTGTGTTTTGGTATAAATAGAATCAGAATATTCTACTCTTCATTGTACATTAATACTATACTTTAATAAAAGGAAAAAATTAAGCAAAGTAACATATGTACCTACAGAAGTAAATACAGGGTACTACTTTAAGTCTAGACATATGAAACTGGCAGGAGATAGGGTAAAGTCTAGAAGAATAAATGATTGGAATGCTCCTGGTACTAGAGTTATACCTTCACTCTTTGGAGCGGACTAAGTACTAAGACTGCTTTAGAATAAATGGCACTTGCCTTTATGTAGAGAAGGGTCCTGGGATATCTCCTCCTACTGCAGAAGTATCCAAAGTAGACGGTCAGATAAAAAAACAAACCATACCTCTTAATATTTAAAATAAATGTTCACTAGTTATGAGTAGATAGTCATGGTATTTGGGGTTCTCAGGGAGAATATTTGTACTGTATTCTCAGGTACCACATAGAACAGAAAATAAGACCCTCTTATTCAAAGTTAAGTCAAAGAAAACATTTTAAAAGATAATAAATGCAAGAAACCAATGAGGAGAAACACGTGTTATTAAAAAAAATAGAACATGCTCAAGATACTGAAAACAAAATATTTTAGAAAAAATTCACTAATAGTACTTACAAAAGGAACCTAATCTTGTTCTCACTGTGTATCCACAGAGCTTACCGTTTCCTTAGAAGCTCAATAGGTATGTACTGAAGAAATAGTAAGTTCAATTTCTCACTCTTTACCTTGTTAGACTAGTTCTGCTTTAATATATTGGGCCAGTAAAATACTGCATTAATTTAATTTAGCATATAAAATATTTTAGTATCTGGTAGATCAATTCCCTCCAATTATTTATCTTTTAAAATTTACCTTAGCTATCCTCAACCATTTATTCTTCCACATGATGTCAGAATAATTTTGTAAAGTTCAATTTTTTTCATCAGAGTTTTAAATGGAATGAATTTAAATTTGTATGGAGTTTTATAGGAAATTAGCGTCTTTATAATATTATGTCATCTAATTCAGGAACACAATATTCTATCAATTTCATAATGTCTTCTCTTATGTGCTTAACTTGCTAGTCACTTATCTAAAGGATGTGATAGAGGACACAAGAAAGGTCAGACACTCAGGATTTGCCTGTGCAAGACATAACAGGGAAACTATTCTTAATCCTTCTTACATGTTGTTTGTGAAGTTTTTTCCCCCTCCATTTAATTATTTCATGGATCTACATATAATTGTATTTGGATAGTCTTGTTAATTTTGTATCTTTTTTATTGTATCTCTTTTATTATTAATCTTAAAATATTTGTCAAGGGCTTTTATAAAAACTAGTGATCTTAGTAAGATATTTTTAATTAAGGCATTTATCTGAAACACTATCTTATAGAAAACACCATTAGGTTGTGTTATGTGTCATGAGTATTAATATCAATACTAATATTGACTAGAGTTGGATTAAAATCCCCTCCTTGCTACACTACTACTTTTGGGAAATAAGTTAACTGGGAAATAACAGGAGAAATGGTTTAAGGACCAACTTGGCTACCTCTTAGTAAACCTAGTAAGATGACATCCTGATTTAGCTCTCCATTTAGGGGTATATGTAACACCTATTGTCAATAGTGTATTAGGGTGAAACTCTTGAATGAGGAAATAATGCGGGTGCCTGGGTGGCTCACTGGGTTAAAGCCTCTGCCTTTGGCTCAGGTCATGCATGATCTCAGGGTCCTGGGATCGAGGCCCGCATCGGGCTCTCCGCTCCGCAGGGAGCCTGCTTCCTTCTCTCTCTGCCTGCCTCTCTGCCTACTTGTAATCTCTCTGTGTGTGTCAAATAGATTAAAAAAAATCTTTAAAAAAAAAGGAAATAATGCTCTCCTTTAATGTTACATTTCACTGTTAATAAACCATGCATTCACTGGTATACCCAGCTTGATCAAGTTATATTATTTTTTTTATTAATCCATACAATTGGATGACATGTGCTTGCATTTTGGTGAAGACTTTTCTGTCATCTTTACTTTTTGAGCTATACTTGTTAGATTTTTAACAATTTATGCTTCTTTCATATTGTATATTTGAATCTGTAGAGAAATTTCAAAGCTGTGGAATTCTATACTTTAAAGTTAAAAAAAAAGAAAGAAAGAAAACCAGACACTCCTCAAGTTGTATATTCACTTATCATCTGTATTTGGCACTTCCTTTTATAAAGAAATAGATTTGTGACTTTCATGGCCACACGCTTGTCTAGCTTGTTCTAGTCTATTTAATTTTCATATCTGAGGTTGAACATTGATCTGGATTCCAACAATGTGGCAGTTCTTCAACTTAACTTCATATAGTCTCCCTTTCCTGCCTCATTTATTAACCGTTTATCTTACAGTTATGGAGCTGTTCACCGTTATTAGTGTCTCCAGTCTTTTGGCATTCCTGATAAAGTTGCATATCCCCTCTCTTTTGATGTTGGATGAAGCCACATTATTTGTTTTCACCAGTAAAGGGTGAGTGAAATTGATGCTTGGAATCCAGGAACAAGTTAAGGAAAGCAAACATGTGACTATGTTTCCAATGCTCTCCCTGGTGATATTTCAGATAAGCTGAAATGTTTCTTTCACTCTGGGTCCTTGTATGAAAATGACATGGAAAAGAAACTCCTGCTGATGTAAAATAGAATATAGTGTGAATAAGAAATACATTGTGACTGATGGGTTTATGTAGCCCTGATAGGAAGTTAAAAGAGGACCAACACGACAAAAAAGGTAGCTCTCCTTCCAGAATCCTAGTCCTTGACTTCTAAAATATCACTGAAAATATAAACCTGCAGTTTTAAAATATGCATTTATGTATCTAATATAAATATAGGAAGAATCAGATTAGCAGGAGATAGCATACTATGCAATCGGTTTTCTAATAGGAATTATGTAAAAATACTATGGAATTATATCAGAGATGTGCATCGTATGTACATTATAATGTTAATATATCAATAACTTCCAAGAGGTATTTGAAGTAAACCTGAATATATAATATGAAATTGGGTTTCACAAAAGAGGTAAGGGAGAATTATTTCAAAGTAGATTTGTGCTTTAGAGTATTAACAAGGGCCTTTACCAAAGGAATTGTGATGACTGGTTAGCTATATTTGACAGACTATGGATAGATGGTTGGATAGGTGCATAGACAGAGAGAGAAAGAGATAGGTCATTGGTATAACTTCTAAATATATACTAATATCACATATAATAGATGAAGCTGTAAAAGAACTAGATATTATAGCTAAATATTTAGTTGAATTAACCATGCAAAAAGTCTTGCTGAGCATAAATGCTAAGAAAAAATAGAAATAATTTTGAAAGTCTTATATATTTATAAGTTAACAGATTCTTTTTAAAAAAAATGTTGTATTTATTTGATAGAGGGAGAGAGGGAGCATGAGTTGGGGGGAAAGGCAGAGGGGGACGGAGAAGCAGACTCCCCCTAAGCAGGGAGCCCTGATGTGGGGCTCGATCCTAGGACCCCGAGATCATGACCTAAGCTTAAGATAGACGCTTAACTGGCTGAGGCATCCAGGCACCCAAAATTAACACATTCTGTAGTCTTCAAAATAACACAAACAAAATTAAAAGGCAAACAACTAATTTAGGAAGTATAATTGTAATATATTTCAGTGGATTAAAATCTAGAAAATACTCAGTATATAAATTGCTTTTATAGACTAATAATAGGATTATTAAGAAATGGAAAAAGGAGGGGCACCTGGGTGGCTCAGTTGGTTAGGCAGCCACTTTCGCCTCAGGTCATGATCCTAGAGTCCTGGGATTGAGCCCACATCAGGCTCCCTGCTGGATGGGCAGCCTGCTTCTGGCTCTCCTGCTTCTGCTCTCTTACACACTCTCTGTCTCTCAAATAAATGGTTAAAATCTTTTAAAAAAATGGGCAAAGGATATGATTAGAAAGTATGCAAATTTTACATACAAATATAAATATATGACACTCTGATTAATTGTTTAACTTTGCTAAAAATCAAAGAAATTAATTTTATAAAGAATCATTTTGCCCACGAATCTGATACAGAGGAAAATATGTCATTTATGTTGTTGAAGAAATGTGTTGAAATGGACATGCATACCTTTTTTTTTAATTTTATTTATTTATTTGATAGAGAGAGAGAGAGAGATCACAAGTAGGCTGAAAGGCAGGAAGAGAAAGAGGAGGAAGCAGGCTCCTTGCCGAGCAGGGAGCTTGATTCAGGCCTTGATCCCAGGACCCTGAGATCATGACCAGAGCTGAAGACAGAGGCTTTAACCCACTGAGCCACCCAGGCGTCCCTAGACATGCATATCTTTCGTGGGAGGAGATGTATATAATCATTTGAGGAGCAGTGGTGCAGTACATAACAAAAATCTTAAATAGATCCATATTATTTTGCTCAATAATTCCACTTCTTAGGAGTCTATCCTTAAGAAATAATTTGAGGCTAATCACATAAATATAATTTTATTATTTTTATTTTATCATTTATTATTATATATGGAAAATTTTAGAAATAAATTACACATAAAAACAAATTTTGAAATATTCAAACCACAAAATGTTCTACGGTGAAGAAATACCATTTACTCTAATGAATTTCAAAATATGAACATATTTCCATGATATAGAGCTTGGTGAAAAAACAAGGAAACAAGAATCTAAGCTGTTCATAATGCAGTTTGCTAACATTTTTTTAAAAAATCAGATATCATCTGTAGGATATATACATAGATAAATTCATATGTATATCTCAATATAATATTAGAATATTAACCAAGATTCTACTGTATTGCTTTTCGCACATTTTCTTATAACATTGTGATTTTTGCCTATGAAGTCAAAGGCATACGTTGCCTCAGGAGAAGAAATACTCAGAATTGAGACATCAAAGATCTGGTTTCTTTCTGTTTTACATTCCAAATGGATTCTTAAAAATCATGAAAGAGGCAACGATTTTGAGAAATTGCCCCAAATTTTTTGTGAAAGATTTCATATATACAGAAACATTGAATATAGTTTATAGTGAACACCTGCCTCCACTCTTCCTAGATTTTACTGCAAATATTTCACTATTTTTACTTTATTATATATTTATCCATTTATATATAACTCTATTCATCTTGGTTTTGGATGCCTTTGTAGGTAATTTGCAAATACCAATATATTTTATTTGAAGTACTTCAGCATGTATATCATTAAGAAGGAAATTTTTGGGGCTCCTGTATGGCTCAGTCGTTAAGCATGTGCCTTCAGTTCAGGTCATGATCCCAGGATCCTGAAATCAAGCCTCCAGTCAGGCTCCCTGCTCAGTAAGGAGTCTGCTTGTCCCTCTCCCTCTGCCCTTCCCCCACTCCTGTGTTCTCTCTCAAATCTTTAAAGAAAAAAAAAAAAGAAAGAAACTTTTTTTTTTTTTTAAGAGAGGGAGGGAGATGGTGGGCTAGGGGGAGGGAAAGAGAGAATCTTAAGCAGTCTCTAAGCCCAGCATGGAGCCCAACAAGAGGCTGATTTTCACAACCCTGAAATCATGACCTGAGCCTAAATCAAGAGTCAGACAGTCAACACATTAACCCAGGTGCCACAAGAAGGAAACTTTTGAGTTTAAGGTCTAAGCTGTGGAAGGTGCAGAGCCTGCTAAGCCGTAGCAATACATTGGTAAAAGAACAGATGGGGGATTATGGTACTTAATCCTCCTTGGTTATATAAATGTTACCTAGGCAGATGGAGCAGATTCCAAAAGAAGAGCAATAGAAGAAACATTGGTTTAATCTCAGTCCTTGTAAAGGTACCTAACACCAATGTTGGAGAAAGTGCATGCAATAGCAACTCTAGATATATAAAAGAATTTTAGTCATGCAGACTGCTTTGTTTTTTTTCCTGTTGAAGCTTAAGGAAAATACAAATACCTTAAAGAAATTTGTTGTGCCATGATGATCACTGAGTCTCTTCTCTGCAGAGAAAAGTATGAGAGAGCATATGACTGTTGCTAGAAGGGTGAAAAATGACTAAGAAGGGCACCAACAAAACAAAAACAAGGTAAGAAAAAGGAAGAACTCATGGTTCAATGACCAGTGATGGTGAGAAGACCAAGGATGGCTTTGGATCAGATGCACATACCATCTTGGGAAGATAAGTCAGTGTGTGGATATCTAGAATTGAATTAGATTAAGCATGAAATGATTTAGAAAATACCAAATTGATCAAGTCTCTATAGAACAGACTCATTTGTGTTTTCTATTATCAGAGGCAAAGTGAGTGTTGAAAAGGCAGAATAGGCTATAGGGGAAAAAAGTGTATATGCATTTCATGCCTGAGTTTTTTTGCCTGAAAATACTTTGAATAAGACCAGATTCTTAGATACATTGTAAAAATGTATTCCATGAAAGTATAAAAAGCAAAAGAAATCTTAAGCTTAGAAATATATGGTTTTGTTCTTATTGGTTTTTTAGGAAAAAAACCTTTTGGGGCCCAGCATATAGAAAACTGTTTATATTTGGGCATTTAGATATACAAAATTAAAGCCACTGTTGGATGAAGAGTGAGTGGGGTTAAAATTCTTTGGTAATAACCATATCTAGTAGAATTCTTTAAATTGTTTTTTTAAAGTTCCTCTCTTATCCTCCAACCCTTAAAGAAATTCCCCCAGTGAAATAGTCTTGTCTTGGCTGTATAGTAGAGTATTAGGTGATTGGCCTTAATTCATGCTTGATATAAAAATCCCAGGNTATTGGTTTTTTAGGAAAAAAACCTTTTGGGGCCCAGCATATAGAAAACTGTTTATATTTGGGCATTTAGATATACAAAATTAAAGCCACTGTTGGATGAAGAGTGAGTGGGGTTAAAATTCTTTGGTAATAACCATATCTAGTAGAATTCTTTAAATTGTTTTTTTAAAGTTCCTCTCTTATCCTCCAACCCTTAAAGAAATTCCCCCAGTGAAATAGTCTTGTCTTGGCTGTATAGTAGAATATTAGGTGATTGGCCTTAATTCATGCTTGATATAAAAATCCCAGGGGAGAAGCAGCTACCTGAGTGGGCTAGATTACTGATTTAAGGAGAGAAAGAATATAGAGTGTATGGCAAGGGCTAACTTGTGGACTATCTAAACCTAAGCATTCCTTGAGGTTTCTCCAGGTTGATGAAATAAAATAATCTTCTATAGCCAATCAAGGTGGAAGCATGTGTAATACAAATATGTATCCAAAGAAAGAAATGTGATATGATTTTTGGTTTCAAGATAATGCAACCTCTCTTCAAAAGATACTCTTTATAATAGCATTCTCAGATAATTTTATTGTGGGGGACACAGGTGCTGTTTATTTTCTTCTGTCTTTGTTTCGTTTTCCAATGATCTAAAGTTAAGTTGTGTTAATTTGCCATTCTCCAAAATTGATAAAAGAGCACCTTAAATACTCTATGCAGTAATAATTTTATCATTTTACATATTTATTCAGGATTTGTACTGTAATACTACAACAACAAATAACTTCAAACTTTTAGTAGCTTGTATTAACATATGTTTATTTTTTCACTCAAACAACATGTCTATCCATATCAGATTCATTTGGCTCCACTGCATCTTTATTTCACTCCTCAGCGTCTGAGTACACTTGAAGCCACTGTGAATAAGTGAAAAAAGACATGGGAAATCACACAATCGCTTTAAAGCTTCTGCCAAGAAGTAACATATGGCACTTGTATTAACATTAAATTGGCCAATTCAAGTCGACCTTGATATTGCCAGGGCAAGGATATATATTTCTGCTTCAGAGAGAGGCACAACAGGAAGAAAACTGAATATTTAGGAAGCATTAATAAAATCTATTGCAAGCATATATTATAATTTAACATATAGTTAATATATTAACTTCACATTTATGTAATTTTGAATCTTGTTAAAATATATCATACTTATCCTTTTTTTCTAATTATGTAAATACTTGTGCAATTTGTTTTCTGGTCAATTACCTTACTATCTTAACTAAGGTGAACATATGCTGATTTTGGTCATCCAATAACCATTGCATTTTTTACTAGTAAGAGTGTTTGAAATGTCTTTTAGGAACCTTATCTTGCCTATCTGGGGTATATGTATTTTATTTATTATACCTATAACTCTACGTTTGGGACATGTAACCCTGCCTTGGGTCAAAGAGTGCAAACATTCCATACCCACCATGTGACCAAATAATGCAATTTGATCACCCTGGGGGCATTGATTTATATCAGTTTGAACATTACCATTAAAATGTTTCAATCAGAATGGATCCTAAACATGTGTAAAAGCCTGTCAGAAGAAAACAAACAAACAAAAATTCTCCCCCCAACCCTTTTTATTTTTCTTTTTGGAACTGAGAGGATCTTGCTACTTGCTAGCAGCCATTTTCACCATGTTCACGTAAGTGAATTAAGTCAAAAGACATAGACATGGTAAGACCGGATGATATGTGGGATTTTGAAGAAAAAGCTGTATCTGAAAATGGAAAGAGGAAAATGGGAAAGGAACAGAAGCAAATGGCAAGGAACCATTGTGGAATATGTAAGCTATAAAATAAATTTTCTTTTCTTTCACTGTCAGTTGGAAGTTAGTTTCCTGGTTACCTGCAAACAAAAGTCCTAACTGATTCAAATACTATTCCAAATAGCACATATGCTTACTAAGTGAGGTTTTTACTGTTTCCACAGCTGCTAATTTGCCATAATTGCCAGGCTCAGGCCTTTTACATCTTGGCAAAGGTACAATAGACCTGGATTCCATGAAATGAGACAAACCAATTTATTCATGTTGATCCTGGAGGTAAGACAATATAAATAAGCTTTCAAAGTTTCACAAAGGGCCAACACCAATCTAATGGGATTCTAGAAGTCATGAGTAGAGAGAATTGAAGAGAATTATTATTTGGAAAGATAACAACACATGATTTTTCCAAGTTGGGCTAAAGACGTGAATCCTCAGATGTGGGAAACACAATGGATTCAAGCAAGAATAATTAAGTTTTCAGTGGAAAACTCTATCAATAAGAATGTGTATTTTAATCACCAGGATATCATTTTTTCTTACCATAGAATATGATAATGAAGAATGATGACCTCATGTCTAGACTTAAGCTTTTAACTGTGCTTCTGCTCAAGGGGTTCTAATGTGTTTCAAAACCAATCAATCACATGCCAAAAGCTGCCTGGATAATTACCTATGAGATTTTCTGAAAATTTTTAATCTTTTTTGATAAGAATACAATTTCCATAAAATCATCTCATCCAGGCACACATCAGGTTTTGGGTATCTGCCTTCTGTTCAATAATCCATAAAACCTCATTGGGAGGGCAGTCTTTTTATTGTGATTTTCAAAGAATTTAATAATCAAATATATATTCTCAATCTTTAAACTCATGTGTTCTCAAAAATCTACTGGAGACATGGTCATACCCTACATCCAGAAAAATAAGATGTTAAACCAGTTGTACTACCTAAAACGCAATCAAGATTTTACTAAAGTTTTTAAACTAATGCATTGCCTACAAAGTATTTCCTTATAGATGGTGCGTATTTTTTTAAAAAATGATTTAAAATAAACCAGAGGATTATATTATTATATTATCAGTGCACCAAAAAACTCATCAAAGCGGAATAGAATTCCTATACAAAGTAAGATTACCTATAATAAAATGCAGTGTTACTCTGGATAACAAAATTAGAAGATCACTTTGGGATTGAAATAAATCTCTGCCTACTTCATATGCATGTTTGTTGAATTTAACTTGTCATCAAGTGGTACGGTGTATGATTTGCTGTTTGACGATGTGGAGTAAAGGGAGAGATAGGAAAAACAGGCACTGAAAGAAATAACAGGTCAAGGATTGTTCTCCTAGATTGAGGGTTAAGTTTAACCTTTAGTAAAATGTTTAAGGATAATCTAAAATACTGAATTCTAAAAGTAGGATAGATTTTGCTCTGTGCCACCAGAGATATTGAGTTATAACTAGTAATTACGTATTTATAGTGCAAGAGTAGGTATAGACTTAATCACACTTGTTAAAGAACAAAATAAATGGTGGAACTCAAAAGTTTACCAAGGTACAAATTTACATATCACTGGAAAAGAGTTTATCACACCTGAATTTGAAGAATATGCAGAGTGAAAATATGGTAGCTTGTGTTTTTGAATTCTTAAAACTTGGTGAGTAGGAGGGAGTACATGCATCCATATTTGGGCCTTTTTAAAAAATTACTTAGCTTCACTTATTAAATACTTTATCATATTCAAGAACTCATCTTCTATTTCTCCCTGGATCCAAGCTTTCTCACTGGTACAATGAAAGCTGCACTCAAATAAAATTTCAAATAATTTGAGAAACAGTCAAGTGCACAGCCAGAAAAATCAAAGGATGTGAAGCAAAACAGGACAGAGGTTCTGAATTTCACAACCCAAGGGTTAAATACCTAATCCTCTTCTAGGATCAAAAGAAAAATATAATCAGTTAACCTTTCATGCAATTATGTAAATTCTGATAGAAAACCATTATGTTCTCTATACAAATATTTAACAAAAATTTAAGAGGAAACTTAGGGTTCTGAACTCATCATTTTAAGGTAAACTGCAAATACACCTTCAGTATTCTTTGGACATCAACAAAATCAGGAAATGATTACAACTAGCACTTATAATAAGCACTAGTTATGGTTGATATATGAGATAATTACAGTGCTTTGTTGGAAAATCTAATAAATCCCAGAATTGTTATTTTCTAAAATCTATTTTTATGGAAATTCAAACCTGAATATTTCCTTTATTACAACAAGAGAACTATACAAGTTCTACTGACAGACTCCATCAAAAACTGTGTCAACTCATAAAAAGTAATTGTTGCTGAACACTGAGAAAAATACTTTATTTTTTAAAACCGAGTGGTTTTATTATTAAAATGTAGTAAACTTTATAATTTTCACAACAAAATGAATTTAATAAGTTTCAGATACCTGTTTTGACACAGAACTCAGGAAAGTAAGGAAATATAACAACATTTTAAAATATATTTGATAAATTTCAGCACATGATTCACTTACAGTATAATTTTTCTTGAAATAAAATATGGTATTCAGGTCAGATGGCTTCTTGTTCTTTTCCCTCACCATATCTAAGTGCTTTATGACTTTTTTCAATTCCCTTTTACTGTTGTGTAGTATGTGGATTATTCAACGCTGTGTAAAAGATTATTCATGGTAAGGTATTTTAGAAGGTTTGGGTGTCACATAAAGTCAATCATTTGGTCTCAACCAAGTTGACAATCATGTAGCTATTTTATCATTAATTTGATTGAGCCAATGTTTGTGCTCAAAATGATAATATTAGCTCAAATGAGGCCGAAATTTACAGTTTAATAGCAAAAAAATATGCAAATAATATAGGTACATGAAAATGTATTTATATGACAATCAAGTTTGAACTCCTTAACTATATTTTATCTTTCTTGAAACATTTTTAATATATTTTAAAAATTTGTTTAACTTTTAAGTAATACATGGATAAAAACAAGAAGGAGAAACTTTCATTTTCTTGTCTTTTGTTGAGGCTTAACTGACATATACATTATACTAGCTTCAGTGTACAACCTAATGATTTGATATTTGTATATATTGCAAAATTATTCTTGTCTTGAACTCTTTTAACTACATAATGGATTTTATATATACCTAAAATATTGGCTTCTTTCACTTCATAATAAGTATTTAAGGTAATGCCATGTCTTTTCATAGTTTGATAGCTCATTTATTTTTATCACTGAATAGTATTCCATTGTCTGGATGTGCCACAGTTTATTTATTTGTTCACTTACTGAGGACATCTTGGTTGTTTCCATGTTTTGGCTGGAAACATCCATGTGCAGGTTTTTTTGTACGAGCATGTGTTCAACTCCTTTGTATAAATACCGACTTGTGCATGTCCTTGGTCATATGTTAATAGTATGTTTACTTTTGTAAAGAACCACTAAACTGTCTTCCCAAGTGTCTATATTATTTTGCATTCCTACCAGCAATGAATGAGAGTTTCTATTGTACCATATTCTCTCCAGCATTTGGTGAGGTATCAGTGTTCTAGATTTTGGCCATTCAAATATTTGTACTGGTATTTCATTGTTTTTTTAAGTATCATTTCCCTGTTGACATATGAAGTGGAGCATCTTTTCATTTGCTTATTTGCCATCTGTGCATTTTTGTTGATAAGGTGTGTCGATGTCTTTGGCCCATTTTTTTAAATTAACATATAATATATTATTTACCCCAGAGGTACAGGTCTGTGAATCATCAGGCTTACCCATTTCACAGCACTCATCATAGCACATACCCTCCCCAATGTCCATAACCCAGCCACCCTATCCCTACCCCCACATCCCCCAGCAACCCTCAGATTGTTTCATGAGATTAAGAGTCTCTTATGTATTGTTTGTCTCCTTCCTAATCCCATCTTGTTTCATTTTTTCCCTCCCTACCCCTCATAACCCCCCCCCCGCACTGCCTCTCAAATTCCTTATATCAGAGAGATCGGAGAGATCTTGTCTTTCTCTGACTGACTTATTTCACTTAGCATAATAGCCTCTAGTTCCATCCACATCATTGCAAATGACAAGATTTGGGGGTTTTTTTGGTGGCGTAGCATTCCATTGTATACGTATATACCACTTCTTCTTTATCAGTTCATCTGTTGATGGACATTTAGGTTTTTCCATAGTTTGGCTATTTTGGACATTGCTGCTATAAACATTCAGGTCCACATGCATCTTTGGATCACTACATTTGTATCTTTAGGGTAAATACCCAGTAGTGCGATTGCTGGGTTATAGGGTAGCTCAATTTCCACCTTTTTGAGGAACCTCCATACTGTATCCAGAGTGGCTGCACCAGCTTGCACTCTCACCAACAGTGTAGGAGGGTTCCCCTTTCTCCGCATCCTCGCCAACATCTGCCATTTCCTGACATGTTAATTTTAGCCATTCTGACTGCTGTGAAGTGGTATCTCACGGTGGTATCTTACAATATCACCGAGTGATATTGGGCACTTTTTCATGTGTCTGTCGGGCTTTGCATGTCTTCTTTCCAAAAATGTTTGTTCATGTCTTCTCCCCATTTCTTGATTGGATTATTTGTTCTTTGGGTGTTGAGTTTGAGAAGTTTTTTTATAGATTTTGGATACAAGCCCTTTATCTGATATGTCATTTGCAAATATCTTATCCCATTCTGGCAGTCGTCTTTTGGTTTTGTTGACTATTTCCTTTGCTGTGCAAAAGCTTTTGGTCTTGAAGAAGTCCCAATAGTTCATTTTTGCCCTTGTTTCCCTTGCCTTTGGTGAAGTTTCTAGGAAGAAGTTGCTGCAGCTGAGGTCAAAGAAGTTGCTGCCTGTGTTCTCCTCAAAGATTTTGATGGATTCCTGTCTCACATTGAGGTCTTTCATCCATCCGAGTCAATTTTTTTGTGTGGTGTAAGGAAATGGTCCAGTTTCATTCTTCTGCATGTGGCTGTCCAGTTTTCCCAACACCATTTGTTGAAGAGATTGTCTTTTTTTCATTGGACATTCTTTCCTGCTTTGTTGAAGGGGAGTTGACCGTAGAGTTGAGGGTCCATTTCTGGGCTCTTTATTCTGTTCCATTGATCTATGTGTCTGTTTTTGTACCAGTACCATACTGTCTTGATTACAGCTTTGTAATAGAGCTTGAAGTCTGGAGTTGTGATGCCACCAACTTTGGTTTTCTTTTTCAACGTTCCTCTGGCTATTCAGGGTCTTTTCTGGTTCCGTATAAATTTTAGGACTATTTGTTCTATCTCTTTGAAAAAAATTGCTGCTATTTTGATAGAGATTGCATTAAATGTGTAGATCACTTTAGGTAGCATAGACATTTTCATAATATTTGTTCTACCAATCCATGAGCATGGAATATTTTTCCATTTCTTTGTGTCTTCCTCAATTTCTTTCATGAGTACTTTATAGTTTTCTGAGTACAGTTTCTTTGCCTCTTTGGTTAGGTTTATTCCTAGGTATCATATGGTTTGGGGTGCACTTGTAAATGGGATCAACCACTTGATTTCTCTTTCTTCTGTCTTGCTGTTGGTATATAGAAATGCAACTGATTTCTGTGCATTGATTTTATATCCTGAAACTTTACTGAATTCCTGTATTAATTCTAGCAGTTTTGGAGTGGAGTCTATTGGGTTTTCTTCATAAAGAATCATATCGGGATCTGGGTGGCTCAGTGGGCTAAAGCCTCTGCTTTTGGCTCAGGTCATGATCTCAGCGTCCTGGGATTGAGGCCCGCAT
>LNAC01000375.1:551302-719225 GCA_002007465.1 Ailurus styani | reverse complement strand
CTTCTTCTTCTTCTTCTTCTTCTTCTTCTTCTTCTTCTTCTTCTTCTTCTTCTTCTTCTTTTTTTGTGGTTAGTTTTTCCACCTTGTCATTTAATCCAGATAAGAATAGATGAATGAGAGAACAAAATACTAAAAGGATTTTAGTTTCAATTCTTGAGTTGAATTGAATCAAATGGATCTAGATTCAATACTAAAAGCAATGATCCCTGAAAAATATATACTAATGAAATCAGAAGAGACCTGAAACCAGGGGGAGAAGAAAGGGGGGAAAAAAGAAAAGAAAAGAAAATATTGTATATATTAGACTGGTGAATAGAACAGAGCTACAAACTTGATTTTGGGTGTATTTTGGTCTGTTAGAAGAACTACCTCCCAAATTTTAAAGAAAGAACAACTTATATATGTACAAAAATAAGGGTAAACATGATGAAGGGATGGAATATGACTGTAAAGGTGAAAATTAAAGATTCTAAAAAAGGAATTTGTGAGATAAGAAGTTGGTCGGAAACAAAAAAAAAAAAAAGGAGGAAAGAATGTGATCAGGGTGGAGACGAATACAAAGCCATGAGCTATATTTAGGGTTTATTTTGATCTATTGGAAGAAATTATATCCCAAAATTTTAAAGAAAACACCTATATGTATATAAAAAATAAGGTTAAATAAAATGAAGGGAAAAAATATGACATAATAATGAAAATTTTAAAAGATTTTTAAAAAGTTATTGATAAGAAATAGTTTAAAAATGTTAAAATAGGAAAGAGGAAAAAATTTTAAAAATAGAATAAGAAAAAAATAAAATTAAAAAAATTTTACTTTGAAAGACTAAAAGATCATGGGGAAAAAGCCATGGATTCTATGTGTTGGTTTCCCCTAGCTCTGGAGTTCTGCAGTTCTCATTGATCAGTGAACTTAGTCTTGGCTGATGTTCTTGCTGATCTTCTGGGGAAGGGGCCTGTTGCAGTGGTTATTAAGTGTCTTTACCTGAGATGGAATTGCACCACCTTTCATAGGCGCCAGGCCAAGTAATCTGCTTGGTTTTGGTCTTGGGAGCTTTTATTCCCTGAACACTTTCTATACAGCTTTGGAGGACGGGAATGAAAATGGAGGTCTCCAAATCACTACCCCATAGGGGAGCTCAGGGCCCCACTCCTCAATGCACCCTCAGAGCCAAGCAGTCAATCACTCCCATCTCCCTGGTCACGGGCCACACTCCACGTTCACCCAGCCTGTGACCAAGCATTTCTATCTCTAGTGCACAGCCTGTTTGGAGTCTCCAAACCCAGCAGATTCCTGGAGCGTGCTCTTGCGCATGCCCCTCCAAGAGGAGGAAGGAGACGGTCTCTTCAGATCTGTGACTTGTGTGGTCCCTGCTTGAAGAGCAATGGCCTGACTGTGCCTTGGATCATGATTTAAGGTAATCCCGAGCTGAGAGCCACTCTTTGGCTCCATTACTACAGCCGGCTTCTCCACTCCAATACCTGGGAGCTCTGCCATGCTCAGAAACCTCTGGTCTTTGTGTGACCCCCACGGGTCCTGAGACCACACTGTCCCCATGAGGGCTCCACCCCCCCGCTAAGCCTCTGGAGCGATGTCCCTCTGTGGATCAGACTTCTAAAACTTCCTATTTGTGCTCTGCTGCTCTACCAGTTGCCAGGAGCCAGCCCTTCCCCCCTCAGTCTATCTTCCTGTATTTTGCTTCAGATTCACTTCTCCACATGTCCTGCCTTCTGGAATTTTCTGTTCTTAGTATTGCTGCTCTTCTTCCCTTCACTCTCCTGTTGAGTTTGTAGGTGTTCAGAATGGTTTGATAAATATCTGAACTCTTGGGACCTGATGATATTTAGGTCTCCTACTCCTCCACCTTCTTGCTCCTCCCTTTGGCCAATTTTTAATCGGGTTGTTTTCTTATTGAGTTTTAAGAGTTCTTTGTATATTTTAAATAACAGTCCTTTATCATGTATCTTTTTTATTTGAGATATAATTGACATATAATATTGTGTAATTGTAAGGTATTCAACATGTTAATTTGATACATTTATATATTGTAATATAATTACAGCTGTAGCATTAGCTAACACCTCTGTCACATTACATAATGATCATTTCTTTTTTGTGGTGAAACAAATAATATTCTAGTCTCTTAGCAACTTTGAAGTTTATAATACAGTATTGTTGACTATAGCACTATGCTGAGCATTACATCTCCAGAGTTTTTTATGCACCAGTCCTAAGTTTGGACCTTGTAACATTTCCTCAATTCTCCCCACCCTGCCAGGCCCTGGTAATCACCATCCTACTGTTTCTGTGAGTTCAGCTTTCTTAGATTCCACATATTGGTGCTATCACAGTATTCTTTCTCTGTCTACTTCTCTCACTTAGTATAATGGCTTTGAGGCCCATCCATATTGTTGCAAATAGCAAGATTTCCTTTTTTTTCTTTCTCATGCCTGAATAATATTCTTTTGTGTGTGTGTGTGTATCACATATTCTATTTTGTATAATACTACAATAAACGTGGGTGTGCAGATGCCTTTTTGATACACTGTTTTCATTTCCTTTGGATATATACCCAGAAGTAGGATTACTGGATCATACAGTAGATTTATTCTTAATTGTTTAAGGAAATATCATAATGTTTTTCTTAGTGGTTGAACCAATTTGCATTTTGATCAATAGTGCACAAGGGTTCCCTTTTCTCCACATCTTCATCAATACTTATCTCTTGTCTTTTTGATGATAGCCACTCTAACAAGTGTGGATTGATATATCCCTGTCCTTTTGATTTGCATTTCCTGATGATTAGTAATAATGAGCATCTTTTCTACTTTTGGTCATTTGGATGTCTTCTTTAGAAAAATGTCTATTCAGTTTCTCAGCCTGTCTTTTAATTGGACTCTGTATTTTTTTGTTGTTTAGTTATATGAGTTCTTTATGTGTGTATATATGTATGTGTGTGGGTGGGTATATCAACAAATGGAAATGGGACTATATCAAACTGAAGAGCTTCTGCACAACAAAGAAAACAATCAAAAAAATGAAAAGGCAACCTATAGAATGGGAAAAAATACTTTCAAAAAATATATATAGTTATAAAAATAGACATATAGACAAATCATATATATAATACATGTATAATTTTATATATGATTATATATATGATTTGTCTATGTGTCTATTTTTATGATATTACTATACTTTTAAAATTAATATAGCCTTATTGTATAGTTTGAAATAGGAAGATTAGTGCCTGCAGCTTTGTTCTTTCTCAGGATTGCTTTAGCTATGTAGAGTCTTTTTGTAACTCCATAAAAATTTTAGGATTTCTCTATTTCTGTGTAAAGGAAACATAGATTAATATTCCTGATGAATTATAGATGCAAAAATTCTCAAAAAATTAGCAAAAATGAATCCAAAATTAAATTAATAAGATCATACAACATGACCAAGTGGGATTTATCCCTGGGACGCAAGCGTGGTTCAACATATGTACATCAGTAAATGTAATACACCACATTGATAGGATGAAAGATAAGTCATATGATCATCTCAATAGATATAGAAAAAGTATTTGAAAAAATACACTTTTTCCTGATAAGCACTCTCAACAAAATGGATATAGAAAGAACATACTTCAATGTAATAAAGGTCATATATGACAAACTCACAGGTAACATTCTCAACAGTAAAAGATTGAAAGCTTTTCTTTCCTCTAAGATCAAGAATAAGACAAGCTGCACACACCACTTTGATGGAACATTGTACTGAAAGTCCTCACTAGAGTAATTAGGCAAGATAAAGAAATAAAAACATCCAAATTGGAAAGAAAGAAGTAAAATTGTCATTACTTGCAGATGATATGGTATGATATATATAAAATCCTAAAAACTCAACCAAAGAATTATTGGAACTAATCAATGAATTCAGTAAAATTGAAAGATATAAGATCAACAGAGAAATCAGTTGCATTTCTGTATACAACAAAATATATAAAAAGAAAATAAACTCCCATTCTCAGTAATATCAAAAATAATAAATAAATTCATCAAAAATGATAAATTACTTGGGAATAAATTTGACTAAGGAACTAAAAGATCTATGCAGTGAAAACTATAAAAACTTTAATGAGAGAAATTGAAGAAGACACAGACAAATGGAAAATTATCTCACGTTCATGTATTGGAAAATGAATATTATTAAACTTCGTATATAGATTTAATATAGTCCCTATCAAAATTCCAATGGCCAAGGACATGGCTGGAACTAGAGGGTATTATGCTAAGTGAAGTAAGTCATTCAGAGAAAGATAATTATCATATGATCTCACTGATATGAGGAATTTGAGAAACAAGACAGAGGATCATAGGGGAAGGGAGAGAAAAAATGAAACAAGACGAATCCAGAGAGGGAGACAAACCAGAAGAGACTTTTAATGTCAGGAAACAAACTGAGGGTTACTGGAGGGGAGGGGGGTGGAAGGGATGAGGTGGCTGGGTGATGGACATTGTGGAGGGTATGTGCTATGGTGAGTGCTATGAATTGTGTAAGACTGATGAATCACAGACCTGTACCCCTGAAACAAATAATACATTATATGTTAATACAAAGAAATTCCAATGGCATTTCCCACAAATGTATCTTCTAAAATATTTTCTCCTACTCTGTGGCATGTCTTCTAATTCTCTGGACATTGTCACAAAGCTGAAATGAATTTTAATGGTGTCCAGCTTAGTAATTATGTCTTTCATGGATTGCATCTTTGGGGTTGTATCAAAAAATGTGCTGCCATATTCAAGATCATCTAGATTTTCTTTTATGTTATTTTCTGGGCTTTTATCATTTACAGTTTACACTTAGGTCTGTGATACACCTTGAGTTCATTTTTGTGAGGGGTATAAGACCTGTGTCTGGATTCACTTTTTTTGCACATAGATATCCAGTGGTACCAGTACCATTTGTTGAAATAACTTTTTTTAATTTCCCAAAACCCTTTCTTGTACTGGAATTTCTTTTTCCTAGACTTAGGTAATTGATGCCATGTGAAACAGAAAATCTTAAGTGATAACCAGAGAATTTTTTGCATTCATTTATTATTCTCCCATGTTCTTTGAATAATTTATATTTCCTAAGGAGTAATTTATTCTATGTATTTATTTTGCCTTTTTCCTCTTCATGTTGCATGCTTTCCTTGGGTGTCTTGTGACTCTTGGTTTTCTTTTTATAATTTACAGTGAAACTAGTACAGTTAATTGCAACTCAACATCTGATTTTTATTATAAGTTGGAGAAGTAATTATTTAGCTTAGTGCCCATAAACAGGTAAAGTGAGAGATTTTGACCTGGATAACTAATACGCATGTTCTCTGCACAATTTTTTCCTCACAGAGTTTATTCTACTTCTGTAGAAATGAAGCTCAGTGAATGGGCATTCATCTCATGATACTATTATGTGTGTATGGTTGTGATCCAGGGGATGCTCCATTTGTAGATCTTTAATTGTCCTTTCAGACTTACATTTTACTCCTGGTATCCTGCTAGCCTTAGAGTTTTTTAATATCTAGGCTTCCACAGATTCTAAAGGGCAAATGAGCTGCTTTTCACATAGATTTTGACTTCTTTACCTAAGTTTCAAAGTTTACTCACCCTAGTACTTCATGTGGGCCTTTCATCTTAAAAAATGCTTTTGAAATATTTCATTATCTTATGAACACTTTCAGTTCTTTTCATTCTTTCAACTATTACTTTTTTATTAAATTTCCATCATTTTAATGCTATATTTTTAAGGGAATATAGATGGACACATGTCCATCATCCTAAACAAGAAACACCATATGGTCTTTATATCTTAATTATCTTTTAGATACTTCTGTTATTTGCTTATTTTACTCTGTCTTCATTTAGTTTATTAGTTGCCTAATTTCATTTCAATCACACTTGAAATTCAGTAAATCCTTAATAGAATTCCTTTTCTCTAAGTAGGCTCTTTGTATTCATTCACAATCTATGTATGTAATGCTACTCTATTTTAATCCACTGTTCACCTCAATTTCTTTCTCATAAATATTTTTATATCTCTTTAACTCTCTTTAGTTTTGACTCTCCAATCTCCATTTGAAACATATCTACAGGGCGCCTGGGTGGCTCAGTGGGTTAAAGCCCCTGCCTTCGGCTCAGGTCATGATCTCAGGGTCCTGGGATCGAGGCCCGCGTCGGGCTCTCTGCTCCGCAGGGAGCCTGCTTCCTCCTCTCTCTCTGCCTGCCTCTCTGCCTACTTGTAATCTCTCTCTCTGTATCAAATAAATAAATAAAATCTTAAAAAAAAAAAAAAAGAAACATATCTACAAATATACAGAATTTATCAGTGGCACAGTTATCCTCTCACACAAAAGTAAAAAACAAATATAAATGATTATGTTGTAAATCACCAAATTACTGAGCCATCTTCATAAATACTCATAGATATTGTGATGATAAAAATTGAACAGTTGTATAATCAGTGGGGGAATGTCAGGGCACAATAGAAGTTGTAATAAAGGCTTCTTCTGACTCATTTAGACTTAAATGTGCAGTGCTTTCTCATTTAGTCAATTTCAAGTACCTAATCTCTAATGGTTTAGTTTTTTTTTTTTAAGATATATTTTCCCCTGAAATCTTAATTAGTTGTTAACAACTTCAAGTAGCTTCCAAAACTCATTCTTTTATATTGTTTACCAAATAAGACAGGAGAAGATCACAATGACAGATGTTTCATATTCCAGTGAGGACCCTTGAAGAGTTTGAGTCTTTCAGTCCCATATTAGTTATTTATCCATTGGTATGCTACCATAAGGGTGTATTAATGCTTTTGGTCATTTTAACTTTAGTAATTTGTTTTACTGAATATATCAACTCAATTCACAAAGTTTAATTCTTCTCATAATGTGGTTTCAACATTATTTTTACTGATGCTATTCCCCACATATTCACACTGTCTTCACAGCTTCACTTGAATATCATCTTGGAGAAAGCTTCCTCTTTGTCTCTATCAAAAATTATTCTCATCACTCTAAATATATCTTATTTTTTCTTATAGTAATTATGTTGTGTGACATTATAGTATATATATTTTCCCTCCCTCCCTCCCTCCTACCCCCTCTCACACTCCACCACTCCCCCTACCAGAATAAGAGGTTCCTGTGGGTACAACCTCTGTCCATGTGTTTTATTACTCTACCACCAATCGTAAATGCTTAGCGAAGTCTCCACATAAGCAGTACTCAATAAATCATTGTTAAGTGGATGAGAAAATGAAAAGAAATGGTTTAACTCTGAGCTTAGTTTTATAATAATGCTTAAGGTAAAAAATCATATATTGCATGACACTAATTTAGGAATATGTTATGGTGAAGTGTTTAGGGTGGGGTGGGTTGGGATGTAATCAATTCAGTTTGTTGTGACTTTTTGTATTGTGCAAAAAATTGACACTATTATAACCATTTTAAAATAGAGCTTAAATATAAAAAATAAATTAAAAAAATTAAAAAAAGAAGTTTAAATTAAAAAAAATAGAGCTTAAATGGCCACTGCAGAGAAACCGCATTGCCTGCCTTTGTTTGAAACAGGTCAAAATCACTGGACAGCAATTGTTTTAAGCAGTTTCTTGAGACATCAATGGGAGAACAGACATCCTGATCACAAGACTGATGGTTGTGGACTTTCTGAAGATATAATCAGTAGTCAGTCATTATGTAATTCATTGTAGCCTAGCTTGTTAACACCCATAGAAAAATTTTTTCTTTCCTTGAACTCCTGTAATTGCCCCCGTCCTTTTCCTCATAAAAAACCCTTGGTTTCATCCTAAAAGCAAGGCATTATTTGGGTTTCTGCCTGGATTTGTCCTCCCTGGTTTAGAATTCTTTGATTCCATTGCCTCTTATCACAGCTCTTATTTCCAGGTTGACACTTGTATAGAAGGGAATAACAGCACACAGTCACATCTACCATATTTATTTTGTTTGGATAATAGTCAAATAAACAGATACACTAAATACAATCACTTATACTTTTTCAAACAATTCATATTTCAATATATCAATACTGATTTTATGTTTTATTAACACTCATAAACATTAACATCTTTCTAAAGTCAGTGTATTTTCAATAAATTTTATTTAGTAATTTATAAGGTAGGTGTAGTTAATAGTTAATAAATGTTCTGCTAGTATGTGAATGGAAAACATTAATTACAACCAATAGAACAAATAATTCAAACACTGATAGCTTTTACTACCTGCTTAAATAAAATGTTTGTAAGAAAATTTTTAAAGAACTTCCTCTTTTTCACGGAACCTGTCCAGGTAGAAATGGATAGATTTTATACACTAAAATATCCTGATATATTGTTCATTTTATAAATATGTGCCAGGCAATATATTTCATCCCAGAAATGTGTTGTACAGGAAAGGTCATTTCCTTATGAACCCAATAGGTTACCAGGGAAGAAGAGTCCCTGTACAAATAATTTCATAGTGGCTGATCATTTTGTATGAAAACTGCAAGGTAAGACTAAAACAAGATCACAACAAATCATTAATATAAAGCCAAGTGATACTCAAAAAATGATTAAGAATGAGCTAGCCAAACGCATGTATGGGTAGCATTCCAAGGAGAATGAAAGAGCATACATAAAAAAAAAAGATGTTTAAAGTATATGAAGACTAAAAAGAAGTACAATATGATTAGTGAATATTCCAAGGAAAATAAAAGAGCATACATATAAAGAAAAGATGTATGAAGTATATAAAGACTAAAAAGAAGTACAATATGATTAGTGAATGAGGCTTAGTCTTCCAAAAAGAGATTATATACAAAAGCCACATCATGAAATGCCTTTCAGGATATATTAATTACTTTGGAGTTTTTTATTCAGGTGGAAATAAAAGGCATTGAAAGGTTTTGGTCGGAGTGGTGACGTGACAAGAGATATTTCTTTACATTTGTGTAAAATTAAAAAAGCATTAATTTGCTTCAAAGTAATCTGTGGACAAGCATGCCAAATTGAATGTATTGGTTCTAATTCTTCACGCCCCTAAATAAGAGTTACTGTATCCACGCTTGCCAAAATCTTATAGTAGAGTGTGTTTCCCAGGCTCTTGATATGGGCCTGGGTTATTTATCTTGTTCGTGCCAATGGAATGTTAGTGGGTATGATGTTTGTAGAGGTTTGCTATGTTCTTATATGATTGGCATTGTTCCCTTGAGCTTCTGCCATTTCAGTAAGAACACCATGGGTAGAAGGTGAATGCAATTTGGCCTCAAGAATAAAACACATGTATCCTAGCACACTAGTAGATCCAGAGCCTGGGGTAAAGTCACACTAGCTGAATTGAAGCTATGTTAGCAAGAAATAAGTGCTTACTGTCTTTATGCCACTGATTTTTCAGGTCTTTGTTATACAATATTATTGAAAAAGTAAGGAAGTGATACAACATGGTGAAAAAAAGTTCTACCTGGAAAAACTTAAAGTTAAAAGAGAGATCCCACCCCACAGTCCTTAAATTCACTCTTTGTTCCCAGTAAAGGTCCTTGTATAGCTCTAAATAATGTGTTTATGAATCTCTTTAATGATTTTGTTAACCATACATATTATTATTAATTCAGCAATAGGATAGATGCAGGTCTATCTTACATAAATTTCACTCCCTCCATATTTTTGATAGTTATATTGTCCTGTTATTTTTACCTTTTTTAACACTTTATAACATTTCAATTTCATATTTTATTAGCTTCAGACACTATCTCTTGACCACCTTATCCATAATATGTGGTTGTTGACATCTTAGATTTCCCTTCACACTTCTGCTTCACAGTTTTAGCTAACTATATTATTAATTTCACATTGATAATATAACTATATATGCATTCAGTTCTCAAGACTGTTCCTACTATAAACTAGGGATGTCTGGGAGTGAATTTTCAGTTCAGTCTAGGCATTCATGCATATGCTGAGTTTGGGTTTGTATTAATTACCTGACATTTAAGCAGAAAGGTTGAGAATCTGCAGAACAGTCAGGATAGGCAGATAGAAAAAGAAAACCTGAGAATGGCAAAACAGAGCTTTTCAAAGTCATTGATGGGATCAGATACCATCTGAGGTCATCTGAGGTCCTTTAAGGGTCTTCAAGATCCATGGAACCTTGTACTTCCAATTGAGAGTAGGCACATTGTCTCACTTTGTGTAATTACTTCTGTACCTATAGATGCTCATATCCTTTCGACTCTCATATTTTAATAAAAATAGTTTTATAGACATAAATAACTGTGTCTTAAGTTTCTATCATTGCTCTGTTACTGAATGCTTGCATAGTAATCATAATTAAACATAGAATGATCTTTTCCTGTAGGTTATTTATAAACATGAAAATAATTATATGATTATTGCTATGTAATTATTGCACCCAAACCCAAGGCCATTATCCTGATTCAAAGCAGAAGAGAATGCACAGTGTTATATGGATTAGCCTCTTTTATGTTCTGTCAGTTGTGCAAAGCCATAGTACATTTTAATTTTTTTTCCTACTTGGCCAGGATGCATTTGTACACTTTCTAATCCTGTTTCTAAGTCATTTTATTCTTAAATTGTTTTGTTGCTCATTTTTATTGCTGTTCATAGAATATTGCCCTGGTTATAGTCTCAAGTTCGTCAACTTCATTGCTCTTATTCCCTGAATCAAAAGATCCATATTCTCACTGAAATGTTTCACCTTTTGCTTTCTGCTCCAAACTGGATCAGATGTTAAAAGACTTGCTTTGGAACTCTACTTAAGCTTAGCATGGCTTTTTCATACAATTTAATCCTGTATTAGGTCTACTGTTTTCCAGATATCAGATTTCCCTTTTTTTCCCCCTTGATTGCATCCCCCTTTTGCTTCTTTCTTTATGAATTTCTAAATATTTGTATAGATCATTCCTACCCTTGAGACCTAACTTATGTTTTAGAATTCTAGACAGAACATAATTTCTTTGTTAGAAGGCTGACATCAGTCTGACTCTTATTCTTTTGTAGGAAATCCTCCTTTTTTGCCTTGGTTAACTTTATTTTTTGACCTTTTGAAAACTTTTAGAATTATTTTTTATCCTTCAGCTTCTGCAATTCCAAAATAATTTCATTTTTGTTAATTCACCCTACCCAATGAATTGTTTGAATTTTAAAATTTGTTTCCTTCTTTCTTTTTTTTTCTTTTATTTTTTCAGTGACCCAAGATTCATTGTTCATGCACCACACCCAAAGCTCCATGCAATACAGGCCCTCCTTAATACCCACCACCAGGCTCATCATTCCCCACACCCCCTCCCCTCTATAACCCTCAGTTTGTTTCTCAGAATCCACAGTGTTTCCTTCTTTAGATCAAAAGAACTGTTTTTAACTGTTTCATTAATATCTTCTGTCTCCCATATTAACTCTTCTGTTTTTTCTTTTTTTAGATTTTATTTGTTTATTTGAAAGAGAGAGAATGAGAGAGAGAGAGCATAAGAGGGGAGAGGGTGAGAGAGAGAAGCAGACTCCCCACTGAGCAGAGAACTTGTTGAAGGACTCGATCCCAGGACATCAGGATCATGACCTGAGCTGAAGACAGTCACTTAACCAACTGAGCCACCCAGGCACCCTGTTCTGTTTTTCTCTGTTGAACTGTTAGGAAATTGTCTCTATAGCACTTATTTTTCTCTTATGTTTCCTTTCTTTTTTTTTTTTTCTGTATTCTAGACTTTTGAAGTCAGTCTTCTAACCATTCTAGTCATTGCTTTATATTAAAAACAAAATTACTAATGTCAGATAGTTCTTATTTTATTCTTATTCTTTCTTCAGAATATCCATATTTTGTTAATGCATCTCATCTTTTAAAAATTATCTTAGGGGCGCCTGGGTGGCTCAGTGGGTTAATGCCTCTGCCCTCAGCTCAGGTCATGGTCCCAGGGTCCTGGGATCGAGGCCCACATCGGGCTCTCTGCTCGGCAGGGAGCCTGCTTCTTCCTCTCTCTCTGCCTGCCTCTCTGTCTGCCTGTAATCTCTCTCTCTCTGTGTCAAATAAATAAATAAAATCTTTAAAAAAATAAAAATAAAAATTATCTTAGGATACTAATTTCTGTTGTAAAAATTCTCAAATTATTTCCGTATCCATTTTAATGTTCTCTCTTTAATGTATATTCCACATATCTGTGCATGCTTTTGTTTCAACATTTATACTTAAAATGGAAAGAATATTCTGTCTGAAATGGTAGAAGGCAGGAGTTCATTCCTTTTGCTAACGTATTCGCAATGCTTTTTGAATGAGTAGAAGTTTATTTTACTTATGTTTTTTTGAAGATTTTATTTATTTATTTGACAGAGAAATAGAAAGTACAAGTAGGTAGAACAACAGGCAGAGGGAGAGCGAGAAACAGGCTCTACACTGAGCAGGGAGCCGGATGTGGGACTCAATCCCAGGATCCTGAGATCATGACCCGAGCCAAAGGCAGCCACTTAACCAACTGAGCCACCCAGGCGCCCTGAATGCATAGAAGTTTAATACCTATTTGTAGAGTAATTAATACCCATTTGCAGGATTTTGTTCATGTTCTATGAGGAGGTGACCAAGGAGCAAACTACTCTCTAAAATGTAAAAACGGGGAAAGCTTTAACTCTGCAGTGCTTGCTAAAGTCCTTGCTGCCCTGAAGTGGTTTGTTCCGTTTCTCAGAGACTTGCCTGAAGATCAAAAAGGAGACAACCATGCTGGGGGAGGAGAGGAATAAAGTAAAGATAACATTGTTTCTGTTACAGATCTTCAATTAATCACCCAATCTGTGGCCTTACTTTCAATTTCTCTTTGTATCTCCTGACCCTATGCTTCTCCAGGATTCTGAAAAGACAGACTCCCAACTTCAGGTCAGTCTTCTCCTGCCCGTATTACCGAAGGAGTTTCTTGTGTTTCATTCACCTGTACATTCATATCCACTGTTCAAATTCCTAAGTTTTTGAAAATGATATTTTAAATAATAACACTCTGACTTTACTGTGTAGATTTAATTTTGTGTTTTTCTAATAATTTATATGGAATTTTAATAGAATCCAGATAAAATTTTATATGCTGAATGCTGTCCTGAATTGGAATCATGTATGGATAATAAAACTCTTATAATAACTTCCCACCCTCAACTCCCCATTTCAGGATCTGAGCAAAGGACCCTAGGCATTTTGCCTCCATTTAATACTCATTTACACTCACTATTCTAAAATTGATTTACATTCTTAATCTTTTGCCCTAAAAAGCCTGTCTTTTTTTCAGTCGTATGTCTTCAATAAACATTTGCTCATAGTTTGGACCATTCTCTTCTTGAGTGTCACTGCCTTGGTTTTTTTTTTTTTTAAGATTTTATTTATTTGNAGATCACAAGTAGGCAGAGGCAGGCAGAGAGAGAGGGGGAAGCAGGCTCCCCGCCGAGCAGGGAGCCTGATATGGGCTTCGATCCCAGGACCCTGAGATCATGACCTGAGCCGAAGGCAGAGGCTTTAACCCACTGAGCCACCCAGGCGCCCACCTTGGTTTTTTATTTTGAACTACTAATAAATCATTTCTCTTTGAAATTCCACACACGGATCTATTTTTCCAGACCCATTCTATTTACATTAGTGATGTATATGGTAGAAAATAGTTGTAAGGATGGTATGATGGTCATTCTAGTTTGAAGTCAGTAGGAATGGAGAAAAATGGATAGAGTCAAAAGGCATTAAAGAATAAAATCAAAAGGACTGTACATTGACAAAACACCTGGGATTATTTTTCTAGGTCATTAAATTAAATGAATCAACTATCATTTAATAACCTACAGAGCATGAATAGATTTGAGAAAGACATCATAAAATCAGTTTTGACCTTTTATAGTTTGAATCCCTTGCAAGACATACATTAGGATGTCTGTATAGATAGTTGTACTTGTGAGAATTTGTCACCTACAGATAGTGATTATAGCAAATTCAGGAATGTGTCATCTGGGCATAAAATATAGAAGGAGAAGAAAAGATGGACCTAGACAGGGAGAGTATTGATAAATTCCATCATTCTATCATGTAATAATCTGCATAGAACCTGATAACTTGGAAAAGGAGATTATTGGAGCATAAATAGAAGAAGAGGAAAAATAAAGCAAAATGGGTTCAGGGAGCAGCACAAAGAGGAAAGCCTAAGGAAGTCTGAAGATCCATGACCTGGTCAACAAAGAAAAGCATAGGCGATATACTTAATCAATGAACATTGTAAGCCCCTACTCTATTCTAGTCTGTGGATTCTAGGCCTTGAGGGTACAGTGGGAAAAGAAAAAAAAATCTATGACTTCAAAAATTTAAAGTGCGGCATGAAAAATGGTCATTGTGCAATTAAATTAAAGTGTGGTACCTACCAAGATGGACAAGCATAATATGCTATTGGAGTGTATGAATAAGCATCATTTGGGGGTCATAAATGCCATTTTGGAAAAAGTGATGCTTAAGTTGTGACTAAAAAGTGATAAATATATTAATGTAACAAAGTTGGAGTTTATATAATATCATAGAATAAAGAAGAGGAAGACAAAAAAGAAAGTGGATGGGCCCCTCAGAGAAAAATAGCTTAGTTCCTCTGTCTACAGTTTATTAAATAAAGAAATTAAAAATCCAGATCTTGAAATGTCCTGGAAATTTACATGAATAGCTGAACCTGTTTTTAATGTGCTGAAAAGAAGGGCAGAGGAGGAGAAGCATAGAACCAGTTTCTATGAAACTGTTTGATTTTGGAATATATGCACTTATGCACTGTATGATGAGAATTAGATGGATTGCAGTCTGAAGCTTTTCTTAGTATGTCCAAAATTATTAGTGGATCACAATTTTAAAGATTTGATAATTAGATTTAAACTCTTATACTTTGGCAATATATGACTTTAAAATTTTGACAGTTAATAAAGAAGTGACTTGGTTTTCAACTTTCCACCCCAATTTTTATGACAATTATATTATTCTTGCAAAAACACAGAAAATATTCAAGTAACTTTGAAAAAGCCTCACTTTCTATAAATTGAGGAATATGCATCATCTTAGATAGATCATGTTCTTAATAACAGCACTTAAAATTAAGTATCTAACCTATACAACTTCTTAAGTGATCTCCATAGTTTTCTTGACCTTTTAGTAGACAAAATTTTCGGGGAAAAGATCATCTTGGTAAGTTTTTAAAAGTCAAAAGGAAATACAAAGGCTATTTTTAAGATTTGGAAAAGGCCAAAACACTTAAAATCTTGCAACATTGTATTTTTTTCACACTACAAAAACTATGTTCAAATGGCAGTTTCAGAATGAAGTCTTTTTAAATTTGTCACTATGTGGCAAGTTGCTTTCTAAATTCTTAAAAAACTGTTTCTATATTAGTATGTTAGAGATTTGAGAAAAATAACTTATTTCTGAGTCACCTAGTATGTAACTAACCACAAGGGGTGAGGTATTTTATATATAGAATGCACATTATAAATTATATAGTATGTAATATATAATCACCTATATAAAATATGTAATATATACACACATATATGAATATGTACACACATGCCCATGTACATTCTCACACACACACATTCCAAATACTAGCAAATAGCTTCAGATATTTTTGCTATGGAAATTTGGATAACTAATGCAAAGTTTTAAGAAAACGTTTACAAACTTAAGAGAAATTTCATGTTTTCTATTAGAAAACAAAGAACATTAAAAATGAAAAAGAATTTTATTGAGAAGCCAAAAGACTTTCTTTTGATATTTGTATAAGTCTTTTAAAGTTAAAAAGAAAGTCACAGATTAGAACTTCAAGTCATTTTCACCAAAGACTAGGATTTCATGGAGATACCATAGGTACTACTTTCAGGAGTGGAGGGGAAGAAAAGGAAAGAAAGAAACGTCAAGAGTTCCGAACATTTGTTTTCTCCAAAATAAATAGGTTTCTCTTTTAATGTTACATTTTGAGATCCTGAGTTTCTTTTTTTTACCGAAAGGAAGCAGCAAACGAATTTGGGGGGGGTGGAAAAGAAGGGGAAAAAAATGACATCTATTCCAAATCTAGTCTAACTTCATCACCAAATAGAAGTGAAAATAAAATTCCAAGAGGATGGGACTTGAGCAGTATCTGTAAACAGCCCTGGAATCTCATTGGTTATTTCATCTCTATCCCCATCTCTCTAGGTATTTTGGGTTCCTTTTTAAGGACAGAAAAGATGAGATGGAGTTGGGAAAGGTATAGGTATATACATATGAGTACTTGTCTCTTATTAATCTTTTTTATCTGTGTGATAGAATAACCACCTCTTGGTAAAATGCCTTTCAACTGCTTGAACTTGGTGAGGTAAATGGCCATAGATCTGATGGGAGAACAATAGTTTCAATGACAGACTCTCATCACTTCAACCCATTGATACCTAAAACCATTTAAAACTCTGAAGTTCTGAAGGATGGGTTATCTAGATTTAGTTCGAACATCTGTTAAGTTCTAAATGTAAAGACTTTAAAATGCATAAAGACAACAGCTGTATTTACAATGAGATATAATTCAAGTTAGAATTTGCTTGAAGGAGTTGTGAAATAATTATTAGAACATAGAAAAAAGTGAGTTCACTTCTCTCTAGGAAAAGGAAGATGAGAGAGCTTCATGGAACAATCTTGTATAAAAGCCATTAAGTGTCCTGGACTTTTTCCCCGAGGAGACATTATCTTTATTATAATGCACCATAAGCAAACCTGCTCCTGATCTGGAAGGACATACTATCTCTATATTCCAAGGCTGTCTACTATACAGACATCCTTGAAAAGATGATCTGGAACAAATTTGGAGAATGAAGGTCTGCTCACCAGATGGACAGAAATGTGAGGGACTGATGGGTTATTGTCTCCCAACAGAGGCTATGTGACTACTGCATTAAGCCAGATGAGCGATGCCTGGAATAGGGGAGCAACCATGGGAATTAAAGGAAGAAGAGTAAAGCCAAAAACATCACAGAGGTGGGTTAAAAGAACTGAATGGAGATTGTTTGAAAAAAGGAGAAAAAAGAATGTCTGAAGATTGGGATATGGAGAAAAGATACATATTTTTGAAAGCAAAAATAACTATACTTGGATAGATGCTATATTTTTAATTTTTTTGTATTGGAGCAAAGTACATGTAACCTTTTCCACTTTAACCATTTTATTTTATTTTTTTAAGTAATCTCTATGCCCAGCATGGGGCTCCAACTCATGACCCTGAGATTAAGAGTCACATATTCTACCAACTGAGCCAGCCAGGTGCCCGTGTAGATGGTATCTTGATCATTAATTGACAAATAAAAAATGGTCCAGAAATTCACATATAAATAATTCACAAAAATACTGTGTTTCTTTGTGTATTTCTTTGGTGTAATCTGTGTCAGTTAAAATATTAAAGTTTTTACTTAGAAATTCAATGTAGAAAATACTATTTCTCTACAGAGAATATTATCTTTGCTATTGAATCTTATATGTAGTATTTGATTTGCTTGACAATCAGCACCTTGGATGATCAGTATATTTCAGTTGTAAGGAAAAAAGATCTTTTCAGAGCTAAATGATAGGCAAATGCATTTAACTAATAAATAACCTTGAATTTAGTATATATTCTAAGAAGTTTGGAAATAATGGTGAAAGCCAGTCATAGTCATCTGTATTTCACTATGAGAAAATTACAATTATTTTTACTTCATGTTATATATAATGGATACGTGATTTATTTTAACTGCTGCAGTTGACAACTTAGTTATCAACAAAAAAGGAAATCCATTATTTTGTATATTAGTAACCTGAACTATAAAAGCATGCAGAAGTTAACAGAAGCTTTATTCATACTCACAGAAAATCCAAACGGTATGTCAAAGAATAAAGGTAAATATTAAGAGTGAAAATTTGCAGTGTGATTTTGGATTGATAATTTAAATCAGTTTAAAAATATGCAAAAGCAAGGGTGCCTGGGTGGCTCAGTTGGTTGAGTGATGGGCTCTTGGTTTCTGCCCAGGTCATGATCTCCCCGTCAGGAGATAGAGCCCCTTGTTGGGCTCCCCATGGGCTCCTGTGAGGCATCTGCTTCCCTTCTGCCTATCCCCACCCACCACCATGCATGCTCTCTCTCTCAAATAGATAAATAAATCTTTAAGAAATATGCAAAAGCAAATAAAACTTGCATATATTCTTAATAATATTTATATGGTAAATGCTCTATGAAGTAAGACCTAGAAAAAGCAATGTGATAGTAATGTTCATGATTTGATGCATGTGTATCCATAATCAGAGTGCCTGGACTTTAAAAAATGGATTTTAAATATCGGGGGGAAAATGAAGTCCTTGGTAGTCATGTCTACATTATAACTCAAAAGTATATTGAAACTTAAGATCATTACTTACTTAGGTGCACTGATTGTGGGGAGCCTGGGTAGCTCAGTGGGTTAAAGCCTCTGCCTTCAGCTCAGGTCATGATCTCAGGGTCCTGGGATCAAACCTGGCATCGGGCTCCCTTCTCAGTGGGGAGCTTGCTTCCCCCTCCCTCTCTCTGCCTGTCTCTCTGCCTACTTGTAATCTCTCTCTCTATCAAAATAAATAAATAAATCTTAAAAATAAAAGAGCATTGGTTGTTTCTAATTTTTTTCTTAATTTTGTGATTTTTTACATCTTATTTTTTCCCAATTCATAATCAATTGTATTATTCCCAAATTCAGGCAAAATAACTGACATGAATGGAACTTTATCAGATAAAATTCAATGTAGAAGATAAAACAAAATTTTGTCATATTTAAGATGAAAATAGCTGCGTGGTGTTATAGAAAGCTGTGCTCTGAAAATTGAGATTTCTGGTGTCATTTCCAGTTTTATAATTTTTTGGTTTTATAACTTGATCCCCTTTCCTATAGTCTGTTCTAAAATTTTATTTAGAGGGATAGAAAGAAAATTCGGGCAGGAAAATGGTTAAAAGAAGTAAGAATAAGAGGCGAGAAAGAAAACAAATCACTTCTGTGCTGTTTTGCATAAAGGCCAACTATTGGCCAGAACTATTTCTGCTACTCTTAGACTATAATTATAATCAGAACTAACACAACTGCCAGTAATACATTCATAAAGAAGAATTTTCAGCTGATGAACTGAAAGAGAAAAAAAGTAACAATAGCCAGTTTTTGTGACACTTCCTCACGAAACCATCTTTCATTGATCAAAAGTATAAAACATTAAATGACAAAAAAAATTAAATGACAGATTTATGGTATTAAAAATAAGTATATGTTTATAAAAATAAGAATATGTATATAAATGTTATAAAGGGAATATACTTTTGACAATGGTTTATAAAGCTTATGTTTTTAAAGTAAAAAGTGTTTCTTAAAATTTTATAATAAACATATACTTTTCAAAGCACAGCACTAAGTTCCTGGAACATAAGTATAGGCACTTGAATAGTTTTGCTTAAAGGATATATATATTTTTTTCTTTTTAAGGAGATGCATCTATCCTTGTCAGTGAAGAAATGGACCAGCCAGCTACTTAACTGGTTCGGAGGGTTTAATCCACTGATCAAAGAGAATGATACATTTAGGAGAGAAGATCTTCATTTTGTAAATACCCTAAATGCAATTTTTTGAAGGTACTTAAACAATTTTATTTGAAGGCTATGTATACAAACCTGTATATTAGCTTATATGACTTGATACATGGTATACAAATACATATTGGGTAGCTTATTCACTGTTATTTTTATATTTCTCTTCAGCTTAAGAAAAATACTTTCATAGGAGAAATAGAAAATTAGATTCAGATGAAGAAAAGTTCTATTAAAAAAGGAAATACATACATAAATAATTCACATTATTTATTTAATTCTGTTTTTTGTACTTGTGAGTTTAGACTGCATTTTTTTCTTCCTTAAGAATGAAGCTACTGAAGGGGCACCTGGGTGGCTCTGCCTTCTCCTCAGGTCATGATCTCAGGGTCCTGGGATCTAGCCCCACATCTGGCTCTCTGCTCAGCAGGGAGCCTGCTTCCTCCTGTCTCTCAACCTGCCTCTCTGCCTACTTGTGATCTCTCTCTCTCTGTCAAATAAATAAATAAAATCTTAAAAAAAAAAGAATGAAGCTACTTAATACATTCACCTTTAATGCACGATTATTAAGTTAGTCCAATTGATAAGTAATGATTTCTTTTATCTGTAATGACTTTCAACTGAGGCGTGTGAATAGAAAGAGGCAACTGTCAAAAATGAAAATTAGAAAATAATCACTGTTTCCAGGATATTTAAATTAATTAACTATAGGATTAATTGTCCTACTTTTTTGCTAGTTTTTATTTGTTTATTTTGTACTACAGTTCTGGGATAGATCAGTTATGTCCTGCAGTACCACTGAATTGGCCAAAGATCAGTAACATCAAAATAAATTTAGAAATAAAAACCTTAGCCATTGATAATTTTTGTATGATTACATTATCGGCATATGATTCTAAACTATTTATTTCCCAGACCGTTATGGAAGAAATGTTCCTTATGAATGTAAGGTTAAGCCTTAGGGACTGTCAGAAGTAAACTATATCTTACTTGGGACTAGTAATGAAAATGATTTGGGGGATGCGTAGGTGGCTCAGTTGGTTAAGCAGCTGCCTTCGGCTCAGGTAATGATCCCAGCGTCCTGGGATCAAGTCCTGCATCAGGCCCCTTGCTCCGCAGGGAGCCTGCTTCCTCCTCTCTCTCTCTGCCTGCCACTCTGCCTGCTTATGCTCTCTCTCTCTCTCTCTGACAAATAAATGAATAAAATCTTAAAAAAAAAAAAAAAAGATAATGATTTGGAAATTGTCCAAGAGCAGAAAGCATAAGGAGTGGAAGAGAGCAAAGTCTATGTAACATCCCAGAATATTGGAGCATGTAGAGAAAGATGATTTTTTTACTTTAGACTGCTATAACAAAATACCACAGACTGGTTGCTTTAAACAAACAAACAAACAAAACATTTATTTCTCACAGTTCTGGAAGCAAGAAATTACAGGATTAAGGTGCTGACAGATTCGGTTTCTGACAAGAGCCCTTTTCTTGGTTTGTAAATGGCTACATTCTTGCTGTACCTTCTCAAGATGGTGGAAAGGGAAGGAAGGGGACAGAGAGAGACAGAAAGATATCTCCTGCCTCTCTCTCTTTTTATTTAATGACTTTCAGTAATTTTTAATAATAAATAATAAAAATTGACTTCCAATTTTGTCAACATATAAACAGAGATTTCACATAACAGGGTCATAAGCTTCTTGGGGAAGAGGGAAACAGTGTTCTTCCACTGGGTCTGCCTTTCTTTCTGGTCACCAGGAAGGGGTGGCTCCAAGCACCCTGCCAGGCTTTATCAAGGCTACAATAAGCTTCACACATTTAGCTTCCCTCACTGCCCTCTGGAGACTTTTGAGGCACCCCTGAAAACTGGAGAACAGTACTTAGTACATGATAGGTATTTAAAAAATCCTGAAGAATTAATGTTTTCTCCTCTTTCTTAGAAATATGGTTACATTTTTCTAAAGTAGTGGTTTCCGCCTTTGAGTGTGAGTGAGCATTCCCCAGAGCTGCCTCTCTTTTTATAAGACATTAATTCCATCATGAAGATTCCACCCTCCTGACCTAGTCTAACCCGAATTACCTCTCAAAGGGACTATACCAAATACCATCACATTGGGGGTTAGGGCCTAAACAAATGAATTTGGAGAGACACATCCAGTCTATAGCAATGTCTGATAATTCCAATTGGTGAAGGAGCAAGGTGATTAAAGAATTGTTATAAGTACTGATGGATAAAATTCTATTTTTTTTAGTTTCTTTCTCTTTAATATACATTCTCTGTGTTAACACAGTGTTATAGTAAATCCTGTTTACTACAAATGCCTCATTAAGTCCCCCACTACCCTGATCACCCAGTGGTGATTAAAAAGAACATATGAGTTGGTGCAGAGTAATGGGAAAATAGCAGGTGAGATAAATTGTGTCATAATAACATTCCATTGGGGCAAAGGATGGGCAAGTAAAAATAATCATGAGTTTTCTTGAAAATTCCAGAAATTGTGGAGTGACGTTGAACTTCCTACAGGTCATTGGATAAAAGACTTAAATTAAATTTAGCTAAATCTCAGACTATCAAGCCAATATTTGGCTCACAGTGTTTATGTTTATGGCTTTTGTGGTTGTATTTTATAATATAAACTATTTTACAGTAACTTATAAACTGTCTTATAGTAACCTACTTTTAAAATTTATTAATACTTTTAAGATATAAAAAATATTACTTATTGTGGATAACAGTATGCTTTGGGCACTCTTTTGCTATGTTTTTTTAGCAATTGGTCCAACATATTAAAAGTCTTTTAATCCTTAACATAAATTCTTATTTGCTTAAACCTATTTAGAAACATTTTAGATGGGAGATTTGAGGCAAGCTGTAATGTGGTAGAGATAAGAAATATTTGTGAGAATTTGGGTGCAAAAGACTAATTAAATTTTGCAGGTATATAGGGAGATGATACTTGTACAAATCCAGAAAGCTACTCAGATATATCCTCAAAGAGTCATATTACCTCCTTGAATTCATTATAGTCTCAATTTTGATCCCAGACTTATAATTTCATAAATCCTTTCTTGTTAGAGTCTCAGAGTCTTGCAGAATATGGATTTATACTAGTAAACCCCACAAGAGACTGACAGATATTGACTATATAGAATATTTCATATTTTTAAGCTAAATTATAATTATAGGACCTAAGAAATTCGTTCTTTGACTATACTTGAGAAGAATGTTTTCTGAATAGATTACTTCATGGAAAAAAAATTATCCAAAAGTTTCTTAATGAGAAAAGACTTAGAATAAAAATATTAATTACATGCTTTAATTTTATATGATAGTAGGATGTATCCATCTGTAAAGTCATGTTCAGATCTCCCTGATAGATTCTCTAATGATTAGAAGATATTTTTTCACTAAAACTCCTTTTGCTGCTTTGTTTCTTGGAACCAGAATAGTATATTCAAATATATTTATGGGAGAAGTGAAAAAAAAAATCTGGGGACAGGGTTTTGTACCAGCTCTCAGTGTATGTGACTGTCACTTGCCAGGGTTAAAAAGTGGACCCATATCAATGTGGCATAGATAAAACGTAGAACTATATTGTCAACACTTAGTAGATCAGTAGTGAAAAGACATGAATTAGGCCTCCCAGAGCTATTTTAATTCTCACTATAGCATGGAAGTAATGCATGTTTCCCCATCTTCACAGAATGAAAGACAATGAAGCTGAGATCCAGCATCATGCAGGAGAGTCTCTATAGCAAGGGAAAGGAAACAACTGCAGAGGCTTTATGGGTACCAAGCTGCCCCATCGATGGCTGAAAGACAACATGCCTGCAGTACTATGAGGCAGGACCAAAGGAGCACAAACAGACACATTATGGAAGGACAGACACTGAGGCCTAAATAAGCCAAGTAAACAAGATGTATGTTCAGTGTTTGAGATTTCAGTAGCAGATAGCAACAAGCTATACAGGAGCCTGAGAAAAGCACTAATGTGGAAGCCAAAGGGCAAAGAAGAAAACAACCGATCCTTTGTGTGTGGGTTCCAAGTATCCCCTCTCCTTCTACTGCAGTTTCATGCATGCCGTGAGTCAGCTAAATGCCCCTTTAGGGATGAGAGAATATTCCAGAAGAATGGATTTTTATCTAAGAAAGTACCTAAAATAGACTATTTAAATTAGAAAAGATTGACACACTACGATATTTTACCTAATGTAAGAAACCATAATTTGTAAGATGCAATCTAATTTTAGAGATCTTAATTTGTTTTTAAAAAAAGACTTTAAAATTGAAGAAAAGATTATTAATAAATTTGCTTAAAATTATCTGCCACCCTCTACCCTATCCTATAGGGTATTATTCTTGGCTCTCTTGCCTGGAGTAAATCAAATTTATATGGGATCTCTCAATGTTTAGAATAACAATCCATAAGAATAATTGTCTATTCACCCAGGAATTATTTCAGCAGACTAAACAATTAACCTGAATTAAGTTTTTTCATAGTTTTCTTCCTCTTCCATTTTTATTTTCTGAAATGCCCTAATTTCCCTACCTTATATGTATCTGAAATCACAGACTACAGTAAAATTCTATTATCCGATTTGTTCTAACTGCATGGAAAAGTGACTCTGTCAACACTACTGAGGGTTGGGATATATCCATTAAGTGCACTTTAATTAACACCAGAACATTTGCTAAGATAGTTATTTGGATTTATGATATAATTATCAATATGAATCTAGAATTGAAATGTGTGTCAGGGAACACTTAGTAGCTTCTTTATGAAGCTTTCCCTTTCAGATATGTATTAAGGTAATAGGAAGGTTTTCTGGGTTTATGTAGTTAGACTGCTAACTCAGATCATTTCCAATTAATTCCTGTTTTCCATAGCCATCTTTCTGTTATTTAAGTTTTAAATTCATTGATACACCCTCTTTTTATATTTGCAATATCCAGGACTATACCTGATGCTTAGAGGACAGTCTACATTGTTTGGTTATTATAGGGACATTTGTACTCTTATTTTGCAAATATTTTGTAATTTGAGTTCCCCCCCCTTTATTATATCATGGAAATACTCCTTTCTATACAGTTACAAATATTTCTTGATATATACTCAGATGCACTTCAAGTTACTGAGTTGTTCTTGGATTCACTATACATTCAAATCTGTGATTTTCATATGTGGTTTATTTTATCCGCTAGGAAGATACTTTAAAATTTTGTAGAAGTGTTTTTTTTGTCAGGATGGTTTTGAGCACTTTTTATATTCAATAACTGGGGAACAAGGATGCTAAAAGTTTTGGTATGTATTAAGACTGCTTACAGGGACACCTGGGTGGCTCAGTCAGTTAAGTGTCTGGCTTTGGCCCAAGTCATGATCCTAGGCCCCTGGGATCCAGTCCTGAGTCTCATGTCGGGCTTCTTGCTCAGCAGGGAGCCTGCTTCTCCCTCTGCCCGCTGCTCCCCCTACTTGTGTGTATCTCTCCCAGTCTCTCTCTGTCAAATTATTGACATAAATAAATAATAAACAAACAAACAAACAAACAAAATATTAAAAAAAAGAAAAAGACTACTTACACAGATAAGCGTTATGCCACAGGATTTTGAAATGACCTATAAAACATTGTATGGGTGATAAACCTATTTACATTTTATCCTAGCATAAGACTTAACTCCATTTCATATGTGAACTGAAAATATTTTTGCATAATTTCAAATATACTTATTAAAGAAATTTCCACTTATTCATAGTATTAGTCAGTTATTTGCCCAGTTGCGCTACATCAGAAATCAGCCACAAATTCAGTCACATATAACTATCTACGTTTATTTCTTGCTTTTTTGTCAACTGATTGGATAGGCAGGGTTTTAGATCAATTTGAAAGTTGCAGCCAGTTCTGCTGCAACAGTCTCCTATCCTCTGTGGGCCGGAGACAATCTGAAACATGTTCTTTTTGTTCAACTCTAGGAGGATAAAATATATAGCCAAAATGAATGAGCACAGTTCAAATCTCTGTTTATATGGCATCTATTAACATTAGTTGGCCAAAGCAAGATGCATGGCCAAACCAGAGAATCAAAAAGTGGGGAAATATACCCACTCATGAGGTCAAAGCAAGACATGTAACCAAGTCCAGCATTAATGAAGTGGGAATGAACATGTCTCCCATGGAGGCATGGTGAGGGTGCGGAGTGAAAGTTTTCTGGAAAATAAAACAATAGACATTATATTGACTTTTTAAATTCAAGTATAATATATAATAATATATAGCATATTAATGTATACTATATAACATATTAATATATAGCATATAATTACATGTATAGAACATATAATAACATACAGTATTATATTAGTTTCACATGTACAATCTAATGATTCAACAATTCTGTACATTAGTTAGTGCTCATCACAATAAGTGTACTCTTAGTCCCCTACACGTATTTCATCTATTTATTTTTTTTAAAAAAATGAGATAGAGAATTAGATCATGTTATCTGTGACCTCATTGAAGACAGTAGGGTGTTTTAAAGAATAATTCTCATATCAAGTATGCATACAATGTTCGAGGTAGACTATATTCAGTGTGATCCATATCATGGCTCGTAAAGCAAACCTTAAAAATTTGAAAAAATTGATGTCATATAAAGTAGGTTCTCTGTCCATGTAGTATGCAGAAAAATAGCCCTCTAATAGATCGACATTCTGATCCCCTAAAATTGTTAATATTTTATCTTATATATCAAAAGAGACTTTGCTGATGTGACTAAGTTAAGAATTTTGAGATGGGAAGATTTCAGATTACCAGAATAGTCCCAAGGGTCATTATAAGATATGAGAGTCAGAGTCAGAGAATGGTGTGTCTACAGAAGTAGATGTCAGTGTGGCACCTTTGCTGCAGGAGGGCCACAAGTTGTGGAATGTGGGCAACCTCTAGAAACTGGAAAAAACAAGGAAACAGAACCCCAGGAACCTCCAGAAGGAACATAGTCTTACCACAACCTTGGTTTTAACACAGTAAAAATGATTTCAGACTTCTGAATTCCAGAACTGTAAGATAATAACTTCATATTGTTTTAAGCCACTAAATTTGTGCCAATTTATCACAGCAGCATAGGAAACTAGTACACACATTCCCTGATTTTAAGACTTACTTTAAAGCTGCAAACTAAACAAGTATTTGCAAAGGGAAAGACAAATAGATCAGTGGAACAGAATAGAGGGTCCAGAAATAGACCCAGACAAATACGGCCATTTGATTTTTAAGAGAAGAGAAGTGCAAAATTGGGGCCCCTGGTTAGCTCAGTTGGTTGTGTGTCCAACTCTTGGTTTTGGCAGAGGTCATGATCTCAGCGTGAGGTGGGATGGGAGTGTTATAGGATAGAGACTCTGTATGCCAGGCTCTGTGCTCAGCATGGCATCTGTTTGAGCTTCTCTCCCTCTCCCTCTGCTCCTCCCTACTGCTCACACTCACTCTCTCTCTCTCTAAAAATAAATAAATAAATAAAATATTTTTTAGAAAGTGTAAAATAAATTTAAGAAAGAATAATCTTTTGAACAAGTGGTGTAGGAATAATTATCATATGTGAAAAATTAAAAAAAAGAATCTTGATCTGTGATATCTCATACATATAAAATTAATTTAACATGCATCATAAAACAAAGTAAAATACATCATGACATATTTGTAAAAGAAAACAAAAGCATTTATAAAACTTTTAGGAGACAATGTAGGAGGAAATCTTTATGACAAATGAGTTCACAAAAGGAATGAAAGATATCAAATGAGGAATAAAAGATCAAATGAGTTCACAAAGTATGTTTAGAATCATTAGCCATTCGAAAATGCAAGTGAAAACCACAGTGAGATACCACTACACATATATTAGAATGTTTAAATTCAAAGAAAGAAAGAAATAAAACCCAAAACACAGCAATAACAGAATTACAATACCAGGTGTTCGTGAAGATATAGAGCAATTGAAACTCTTATACATTGATGGTAAGAATGCAAGAGTATAGCCATGATAGAAAATAATCTGACATGAACATGATTTATAAAGTTAATCACAAACTTAGAATTTGACATATAATCTTACTCTTGAATATTTACCCAAGAGAAATGAGAATTTATATATTACATAAAACCTTTACACAAGGTTAATTCATTTCTATACACAATACCAAAAACTGCAAATTATCCAAATACCTTTCAATGGATGAATGGATTAACAAATGGTGGCACACCCATTCAATGGAATACTACAGAGAAATTAAAAGTAACAAACTATACAACCAATACTTTGGATGAATTTCAAAGGCATTATGTGAATGAAAGAAGCTGGTCTCAAAAAATTATGTACTATTTGATTCCATACATGTTTTGACATTTTAAAAAAGATTTTATTTGTTTATTGAGGGGAAGTGAGTGAGAGAGAGAGAGAGAGAGAGAGCAGGAGCAGGTGGAGGGGCAAAGGGAAAGGGAAAAGAAGACTCCCCATTGAGCAGGAAGCCCAACTCAGGGCTCAAATGCAGGACTCCGGGATCATGACCTGAGTTGAAGGCAGATTCTTAACTGACTAAGCCACCCAGGCACCCCATGTTCTAACATTTTTAAAAGACAAGACTCCAGTGATGGACAAGGGATCAGTAGTTACCAGGGGTTAAGTATGGTGATGGCTCTGACTGTAAGGAAGAATATGAGGGAATTTGGGGTAGGAGGGAAATGCTGGAACTCTTCTGTATCATTTGCTGTGGTGGTTGCACAAATATATATATGTATAAAATTTCATAGACTTTTGGTAAGCAGAAGATGACCTCCAGTGATCTCAGCTTCAAGGTATTCAAACCCTGTGCAATTGCCTTTGCTTGAATGGAGACTGGTTTAGCAAGTTGCTTCTAACCAATAGAATACAGCAAAGGTGTGGGATGTCACTTGCATGATTAAGTTATATAAGATTAAGACTTTGTATTGATATCACATTCTCTCCCTTGCTGACATCTGAAGCAAGCTAATATATTAGCATCACACCACAGCCATTTTCCTCCATGGTTTCTGATGAAAAATTGGCTGTTAACTTTATTGTACATTATGAGTTGTTTCTCTCCTGTTTCTTTCACTATCCTCTCTTTATAATGTCTTTTGACACTTTGATTATAATTTTTCTAGGTAAAGTTTTCTTTAACTTTATCCTACTTGGAAGAGTTCGTTGATTTGTAGATTTATGTCCTTCATCAAATGTGGGACATATTTCTTCAAATATTTTCCCTCTTTTTTTGTTTTCCTTCTAGAACTTTTATAATATATATATGTTGCTCTGCTTATTGGCATCTCATGGTCCCTTAGATTCTGTTTACTTTTCTTTCTTTCTTTCTTTCTTTCTTTCTTTCTTTCTTTCTTTCTTTCTTTCTTTCTTTCTTTCATTCTTCTTTCTTCTGTTTCTTTCTTCTCAGATTCAGAAAATTCAATTGTCCTATCTTCAATTTTACTGATTTTTCTGCCTGCTCAAATCAAATCTACTGATTATTTTTCATTTCAGTTATTGTACTCTTCATCTCCAGAATATTCCTGTTCAGTTTCTTTTTATAATTTCTCTGCCTTTATTTGATAGTCTCATTTTTTTAGACATCATTTTCCTGATTTTTTTTTTATTTAGTTTCTTGTCCTGGTTTGTCCTTAGTCCTTTGAATATAATTAAGACAGTTGTTTTAAAGTTGCTGTTGTTTTACCCCTAGTAGGTTTGATGTCTGGGTTTCTTCATAGATTATTATCAATTTATTTTGTTCCTGTAAATGGGCCATAGCCCCTAATTTTTATATGGCTTGTGATTTTTGTTGTTGTTGTTGTTGAAAACGGGGCATTTAAACATAATGTGGTAACACCGGATATCAAGTTCTCCCTTTATCATGATTTAGCTTGTTTGAATATTGGAAGACTATGGTGGTACATTTGTTTAGTGACTTTTCCAAACTGTTTTTGCAAAGACAGTATTCTTTGTCATGTGTGCTCAGCGAAGCCCCAATTTCTTAGTCCTGTTTAGTTAATACTTTCATAGGTATGTCTTTGATAGGAAAGAGCTTGAAAGGGAAAAAAAAATACAAAAGCAGTAACAAAAATACAAAAAGTAAAAAACAAAACAAAAAAAACAAACAAACAACAACAACAAAAACCTACCAATAAAACAACAAAAAACAAGCTCATGTCTTGTATCAGTCTGTGCAGATTACCTTTATTCTGGGGTATTTCTTCACCACTTAGCCAGGTTTGCACTGAATGTAAGGCAAAGACCAAGGTAAAAGCTTATTTCTTCCCGGGTCTTTCCTGAGCATGCATATTGACCTGGGCATGCATGAGGCTTTCAAAATTTTCCTATATACCCAGGTGTTTTTGACTGGCCTAATTTCTCCAAGAATCTCCCTTCACTTTTCTTCCCAGGTTTTAGCTTATCTAGTCTATATTTTAATCCTAAACATTATGTAGGTTGTAAGTTTGCCTCTAGCATTTTTTTAAGCGATGCCTTTCACTTCTGGCTTGAGTTAAAAGTTAGGCAAAACAAAGCTGAGCACCTTGCATTAGTCCTTTGGGTAGTTCTCAGACAGGTTAGTACAAACATATACAGTAATTTCTGAATAAGATCTGTTATGTTTCCTCCAATACCAGAAATCAGGGTTGGACACTGGGAACACAGTCTGTAGCCAATTCAAGGCTGCTGCTACACTGGAATGGGATGGACCAAGTGCAAATGGAAGTACCCACAGCTTTTCTACTATTTTCAAATTGCTCTTTTCTTGATTCTGTGCTTGCTCGGTTGCTGTAAATCTCTATCTTCCAGAATTCTCACAAAGTTGGTTCTGACAGTTTCTGCCTTTAATATATATATATATATATATTTTGTGGGAGATGAGAGTTTTGAGCTGCCTACTCTATGATTCTTCTGATGTCATTGTCCAACATATTAATCTATTATATATTTTAGGCAAAATAGAAGCCTCATACAAAACAATTCCTTTACTTGGTGATAATATTTTGATAATTTTGTGACTACATGATGAGGCTAATAAGCTCTGACATTTAATACTATCTTACTTTTCCTCATGCAGGGATTCCAGTTCTTCACACTTCCTGACATGTCACATAAAATAGTGACTTTTAAAAAAATAATACAAAGTACTACTTTAAAATTTATAAACATGTTATGAACTTTTAATACACCTGTGTATGGTTGCTATAGCTTTTCTCATTAGGTTTTATTCAGAAACAACTAACAAACATACCTATTTTTTAATACTAAGTACCTCTAATGGTGTTGTGATAGGTATAGAAGATAATTTTGAATATGTTATTTAAAACTTTTTGAGATGGCTAAATATGTTAATATCAGTTATACCTTTTTAAGGGAAATATCATTGTTCATAACATAACAATGTATTTTCACTTAATTTGGATATTTCCATGCATCAATCCTACTGAAAATAAGTTTTCTTTTTAATCATATTTCTGAACCAAACAAAAAAGAAATGTGGTGAGTTCTTTGACTGAAAAGCACTCAGTTCTTTACTGCATCAGTCTGAAAGTATCAAAGGGGCAGGTGTCGGAGCACGATTTCAATAGAAAAAATAAAAATAGAGCCTAAGCCTTTGTGACAGATGTCAAGCATGCTGACAACTGTTAAAAGAAAAATCATTTTCCTGATCCTGTGCAAGGAGACAGCTTGTAAGATTAAAGATGTTTCTCTTTATCTATGTGTTTGGCAGATCATTTCCAATGAATAGGACATGAAAGGTACTTCGGTTGGAGAAAAGGACACCAGGAATTTTTATCTTCTCAGCCACACAAAGGGTATAAAGAAAAGTCAGAAAGTAAAGAAATATAAAAAATAAGAAAAAAACCTAAGCTGACTAGTATTTTCTGCTTGGTATTAAGTCCCAAATATTATAATGGTAAATTCTTCCTGGCTTAAAAATTCCTAAAACACTCAAATAGTGAAGACATAAGTGACCAAATAATGAATGGAGTATAATAAATGTTTAATAAATAATTGCTAAATCACTGCTTACACAGATGAATTTGACAATCTAACAATATTTGTTTATAGCTCATGGCTCACCTATGACACCTACTGTGTCATCCAAAACATCGTACTTGGTGGGAGTTTTATGAAATTCTATATAAGAGCTTTTAGTTAATTTTAGTTATGCAAATAATTTTGTGTATATTCACTAATAAAAATTTAAAATATTAGAGTAAGATAAAATTGACAATGTCTTCTAGCTCTCAGTTGGACTCCCCTTCCTCTCCCATCTTTCTACATTTTTCTTTGTATTTATACAACTTCTGTATACCCTAACAAATACAAAATTAACGCAATATCAAGTAACAGTTTGTTCACTATGACTTAAATTTTCACAGCACATCTTAGCAATGTTTTCCTAGTATTACCCATAGAGCTACACACATCTACATAGTATTCCATAGTATGGATTTTTTTTTAAAGATTTTATTTATTTATTTGACACAGAGAGAGATCAGATCACAAGTAGGCAGAGAGGCAGGCAGAGAGAGAGGAGGAAGCAGGCTCCCTGCGGAGCAGAGAGCCCGATGTGGGCCTCGATCCCAGGACCCTGAGATCATGACCTGAGCCAAAGGCAGAGGCTTTAACCCACTGAGCCACCCAGGCGCCCATAGTATGGATTAATTAGAGCTTGCCTATCTGTATCCATACTCATGCATAGTAATTATTCAATTTTTGTGGTCCTGCAAATCTGCTAACTCAGATATCCTATACATTTCTCCTTGCACATGTTGAGTATTTCCCTAATGTAAACACTGACAAGTAGAAATATTAGATAACTAGAAATATGCATTTTAAAATTAAACTTACCTCATTTTATATACACTTTGTCATGTATTTTATTTTTATTATTATTACTATTAACTATTATAACTATTATTAAATATTATGAACACTTATCAACTCTTCTGACATCCCACATCTATTAAAAATGGACATAGCTTCAGATAAGAAGTTAAAGCATCAGTAAACATTATTCATCCTCAACCTTTCTTCTCACATTTCCCCTTACATAAATTCTCTAGCTCAGGAAGATGATCTACTAACTATACCTTGAATATCTTTTGTAACTTTTTCTCCTGTGTTAGTGCTTTTCCTTTTCTCTATTCACTTGCATTATATATTTTTTAGGATCATTTTGAGGCCACAGCTTATCTGAAGGTGTTTGAATCTCATAAATAGCATGTTTTTCTATCCTGAGTCCTCTCTTCCAAGTGTGTAAATCTGGCCTTCCTAAATATTGGGTATAGTACTGTATATATGATCAATATATTTTTTAAAGATTTATTTATTTATTTTAGAGAGAGAGACAACACATGGGAGGGGGGAGGGTCAGGGAGAGAAGAAGAGAGGGAATCTCAAGCAGGTTCCCTGCTGAGTGCTGAGTCTGATGTGGGGCTTGATCTCATGGCCCTGAGATCATGACCTGAGCCAAAATCAAGAATCAGACACAATCATGACCTGAGTCAAAATCAAGAGTCAGACGCTCAACTGAATGAGCCACCCAGACACCTCTATGATCAATATATTTTGATTAAATATAGTTTAATATGTATTAAGCCAAAGGTAACTTTAAAACTGAGGGCATTTAGCTGGGTTAGTTTTCATTGGTTTTACTAATAAATGAACCTGGAGGTATTTAAAGATATAAGATCAAGTTCATTTGGTATTTTGCCATTCTATAATTAAAAAAACATTTGAGAATATAGAAAATAATTATTTTTATAAATAACCTACAGCAAAAGATATTATTCAGTTGTATACTCATAAAAGTGTATATATATTTTCAATGTCCAACTTCTCTTTTTGTGACTTAAATCCACTGCTTTCGGTCTAAATGCCAGGAAGGACTTATGAAAGACAGCTACTAGTGTATATGTTCTATATTTGAAAAATGCTTAATATTCCTACCATTGTGGTTCCCAGTCTTTTATTTTTACAAGTTGGAAATTATTCTCTATGCTGATCTTAAACCTTTCTGAATCATTCATATACAATGTAGAACAAACTAAACATCATAAACTCTTTCATGGGAAGTTAGGCTTTGTGAATCATATACTGCTATTCTCAAAGTCAGCTATCACGTTTGCTTTGGATTTAGCTATAGTGACCACTTGTAGGTTTAAACTTATTGTAAGTGAAATGGAACATCTCAGTTACAGTTACTTCCTCAAATTATCCATTTTTGTTGATATTTTAAGCACAGAATACTATGACTAGAGAAATCACTATAAGGAATTATACTGATACAGATATATGGGAAGAGTTGTATATAAAAGGTCACATTAATAGAGTAGTTCTTTTTTGTTTATTTAACCATTTATTTTGGGGCACAGACATGTATTTATTCATTGGCAATGGCAATATTCATATGTACTCTCCTACCACACCAGAAGAATAGATTACATATTTATTGAAGAAGAACCATATTATACTTGAATTTTACTTATTCTATTTATCCATTTTTTAGAAAAGAGGCTTTTTATTCATGCACTGAGTCTCCAGTATCTTTATATATTTATAACTGATGCAATACCCAACAATGTCTTTTAATCCTTAAGTATGTGTTACAGGCCAAATTGCATCCCCCCAAAATTTGTATGTTTAAGTTCTAGCCCCTGATACCTCAGAATGTGACTGTATTTTGAGATACGGTTTTTTAAGAGTAAATTAAAATGAGGTTATCAGTGTGGGCGTTAATCCAATGTGCCTGGTGCCTCCATAAAAAGAGATTAGGACAAAGGCACATACAAATGAAAAATGATGTGAGGATACAAGGAGAAGACAGTCATCTACAAGTCAAAGAAAAAGGCCTCAGAAGAAACCCAACCTTGATCTCAGACTTGTAGCCTCCAGAATTGTAAGAAAATAAATTTTGGTTGTTTAAGTCACCTGTGGTATTTGCCATGGCCATCCTAGAAAATAATATTGTGTGCAATTAAAAATTGTGAAATAAAGCTTATGACAGATGGAACAGAATGGTATAGGGATAGAATAATTTCATACTAAATGTATTTTTAAATGTATCTTTATCATATGATATAGGACTTAGTACTATAATTAATACATATAAAACTTCTTAAAATATAACTATTTTACAAGGGAAAATTGAAACATAATAATAAACAGTATAGCACTCTACAATTGATTTGTCCATATATAATACCAACTTAGATATGGGTCATTCATACTGTAGACTGTCTATTTTGATACTCATACAAAATGAAGAAGTTCTGAAAACTAGTCAAAATTAAATAGTAAAAATCTTATATAGTGGCAGAAGTTGTATATTGCTTCCTTTCCCTCAGATCCTTTTCTGCCTATTTAATTTCAATTTTTCAATGCTTGCATTATTTCCTTAAAAGAAAGTCTTTCACTAAAAAAAAAAAAGAAAAGAAAGAAAAAAAAGAAAGTCCTTCACTTTCCTCTAAACAACTGACTATGGATCTTACTTCACAGACAAAATTGAAGAAATTGAAAGAGAATTTAAGCATTTCCCCATTGCTACAAATTATTTGTATCTGTATGTACATATTTCTTCTCCACTCCAGTTTCTGAGGATGAACTATGGTTGCTTCTAAGAAAACTTGTCTATTTGCTATTACCTATGTTTTCTTTTTAAGAAGACACTGACATACTTCAGCAAGTTTCCCTTTTACTTCTATAACATCAGTTTTCTTCTGTGTGGGCTCATTCACATCAGAGTACAAAAACACTCTAATTCTCACCTAAAAGAAAAAAAAACCACCTCTCTCTTGACCCTAATATTCCTCCACATATTGCTCCTAAACATATGCAAAGAGATTTCTATACAAAGATCTTCCACTTATTTAGCTCCCACTATTTCTTTAACCCATTATCATCAGGATTTTATGCCCACTGAGGCAATAGCTCATTTTTATATTGAATATCTGCACTTATTCCTTAAACAAGTACTTATTCAGCATTCATTATTTGCAAGAAAACATTATGGATAATGAGGCTACAGCAGTAAATTAAATACTTCAAATCTCTGTCCTCCATGAGATTGAAAGTATTTTTTTACTGTTATGAACAGAAATCAGACAGCAGGAAAAATAAGGGCTATAGAATCTGCTACTTCCAGTATATTGTGTGACCCCTAGCATTGGCGTCACCTGGAAGCACATGAGAAATGCAGAATATCAGCCTTCATGCCATGCCTACAGAAACAGAACTTGCATTTTGTCAAGATCTCTGGGCAACAAAAATACGCATTAATGTTTAAGAAGCACTGGAAAACTAATAGAAGACACCTACTGGAAAAATATATAATAGAGCTCTTTAATAATTTAAAGGTCAGTATTTATCAATTATTTTAATCCATGATTGTTTCAATGCTATCTCAGTTTACTGTTATTTAGTGTTATTTAGTGGTTTGCGTTATAAATTTCTCTATTAAGATATCTTTTAGCTGCAAGAAATAGTTCAGCACCACAGATATAAAAGTTATTGCTGCTCTTTTAGGTCCTCAATAGCATCACTGATGTTTTTCTATTATCTTAAATGTTCAGTAATGTTGCAAGATGACTTTCTCCTTTACGCTGGAAAAGAGAGATGGGATATACCAGGCATGGTTTTCTCTTAACCAAAAAAGTAGAAGTTTTCCCGAAAGCATCCCTATCCCAAAACTTATCTGTTATTTATTATGCTCTAAAACAGTAATTTGGCCACCACTAGATGTAAAGGCAACCAAGGAAGTGAGTATATATGGCTTTCTAGGTAATACAGAGGAAAGTAGTTAGAAACATAATTAGAAATGTCTTTGGAGTAGAAAGGCAGCAGTGTATGCCACAATATCATAGATTCAGTGTGTTTTTAAGCTGTAGATAATAGCAATAACAATAATTATCCTCTACTACAACTTCCACCTCATATCTTCATACTTATTTCATTTTTTAAAAAAGATTTGTTTATATATTTGAGAGAGAGTGAGAGAGAGAGAGCACACAAATGCACGTGGGGGAGGGGAGCAAGGGGAGAGAAAGAGAAGCAGACTCCCTGCTGAGCAGGGAGCCTGGGATCAGGATCTGAGCTGAAGGAAGACACTTAACCAACTGAGGCCCCAGGAGCCCCTCCATACTTCTCACAGAATCATCACTGTAGATTATTATTATTATTATTATTATTATTATTATTATTATTATTATTTTATGTTCAGTTAGCCAACATAGAGTACATCATTAGTTTTTGATGTAGTGTTCAACAATTCATTAGTTGCATGTAACACCCAGTGCTCATCACTGTAGATCCTAAGTAGATAATCTCAGAAACTACTGAGTATCTCCTAATAGATCTAGTGGTTTAAGTAATTCCTGGGAATTACCCAATTCTAGAGGTAATTCTAGAGGTCACAAATTCCACATAAACAATGTTTTTCATGTTTAAATAAAATAAAAAGGAAATGTATTTGTGGTGGACAGGCTTTCCTTTCCTGTTTTTGAAGAAGCTTGCTGACACGTTTTGAAGTATCTTAGGAAAAGATCCACATGGCAGAAGACAGAGAAAAGCCTCCAGTTGATAGCCAGCAACCAAGTGAAGCCCTCGGTCTGAAGGCTGCAAGGCTAACATTTGGATTATAGCCTTACAGAAGACCCAGATATACCATGGCCAGTTCCTGACCAAAGAAACAGTGAGATAATAAATGTGTATTCTTTTAAGCTATATGATTGTACTAATGTTTTACACAGAAATAGCTAAGTAATACACACATTGAATGTTTTAAAACTATACTTCGATATATTTCATTTGTCTATAAATAATTCCTATGAAGCCTTTTTATGAAAATGTATTTATTTTGTCTATTATTTTAAAAATAGAACTATATCATTACCAAAATATCTCAGAACTCACCATAACTTTTCTGCTATGAACAGAACCTTGTTACCATTAGGCTGTAGAAGTGATTGTTTTACAAAGGGACTCACAAATTAGAACTGTGTGTATGTATGTTTGTGTGCATGTGGAAGGTTTTTTCCGATGAGGCTTTCAAAAGCATGTCATGTGGGTCCTTGTCTGGATATGTATCATCATAGTGCCATGCATTTTAATTCAAATATAAAATTAATATAAATTTGAAAATGTCCAATATATGCCTAGTAATTAAAAGGATAAGTTTAAAAAATCATAAATGCCTAGTGTGCCACATAGTTCAGAGGAAGTAAACATTTGGTAGATGCTTCCCCCCCAATAACTGTTTCATTAAATTTGTGTTTTTAGCAGATGATTCTATTTTTTAATGTTGTATTATTACTTTCAATTAGTAAGCTATTACAGTGAACCTGTCAATTTTATTTTTGTCCTACATAAGAAAGGGTTCATTCTCCTGTATCGACATTCAAACCATCTAAATTTCAAAGCTTAGTCTGATATTTTTTAAAATCACCTATTCTAATTAATTAAGTCCTTAGCACTATAACTGTTTACATTTATTCAGTAGAAAGTACAAAGGAAATCTTCTCAAAGCAAAGAACTTTTGTGGCCTCAGGGAAGTGTGAACCATAAAGACAATGAGAATAAAAATAAACAAAATGATGCTCAGATTGTTATATTGTATCTGTTTTAAAAATAGCTATTCCCAGAAGGAGAAAGAACTAGCTAGCATTTTTATATGTGGGATATAATTTAGGAAATTGAATATTTCTACCATTTTTCTATGACCTCATTACTTTCTTTAAATTATTTTATGGCAAGATTTCACTATATACACTCATGCTAAATATCAATAAAAACATTTTTGAGCAATGAACAAATAAAGTTTAGTTTATTAGCCAATAGTCTCATCTATTATATTTATATCAGGAAGTTAGCTATTCTCACTAAAGTTTAAAATGCAATCCTTCCTTTGACACTATCTTCATTTATAATAGTGGCACCAACATTTCTCAACCCCCTTGGAATTCAAACCCCTTGGAATTTCTCACCAGCATCTATTTATCTCACTATAAAAGTTTCTTTGAGAGCAGTGACTATGGCTATCATATGGATACTTGTATTGCTTTATTTTTTTAAGATTTTATTTATTTATTTGACAGAAAGAGATTACAAGTAGGCACAGAGGCAGGCAGAGAGAGAGGAGGAAGCAGGCTCCCTGCCGAGCAGGAGCCCGATGCAAGCCTCAATCCCAGGACCCTGAGATCATGACCTGAGCCTAAGGCAGAGGCTTTAACCCACTGAGCCACCCAGGAACCCATGGATACTTGTATTTCTAAACAAACAAAGTGGATGCTCAATAAATACTTGTTGAATGTAAGAATTCTCTCAGACTAGTAGGATTCAAATGCTAAATGAGCACTTTCATCATAAATCAGAATTCATAAATGATTAAATTTGTACTTTAGTTAATTATTTCTATAGGTATCTAATTAAGCTTCCCAAGAAAGCTTAAAAGCTTATGTATCATTTCATAGTTAACATATAACATTTTAATTGTGAATTTATCATAATTAACATATAACATTTTAATTGTGAATTTTGAAATTCATACACATTTTGAACAAGCAAAGCAGCATAGTAAGGTAACAAAGTAGAGAGGTTCAAACTATGAGGAGCCATTGATGATAGTGGGCAGGGGGGTATTATCATTAGACTATTTAAGCAATTATAAACCTACTGATTTCAGTCTGCTTTTTATCATCACCATGTGTTATCAATTCTAAAAATGTCAGTGATAAAATTTTCTTCTATGGTGGACCACTTCTATAGCCCCTGCCTTGGTAAGTTACTGAAGAAGATATCATCATTAAGGCTTGTTGCATACTTCATTTATAGAAACTTCTCTGCATCACATTCCTGAAGTCAAGTGTCAACTTTTCAATAAGGAACAAATATGCATCATCTCAAGTCATAAACAAACAGTTTTAGTTAGGAAACTATGACAAGACAAAACAAACAAACAAAAAAGAAATAAATAGGAATGAGTAATCAATAAGTAGAAACTTTGGAATATAGTTATTTGAAATTTAAAGAAAGAAAAAGTGCACCTTTTATACAACATAAGCAGTCTAATGGTTTGAGAACATTTTTAGCATATGAATATTAAACCTAGTATACTTGTTTGTAGTTTTCTGGGTTACTTATTTATTTTTAACTATTATTTTTTGCCCAGTGGATGTTTTTTGTCTTAATTTGGAAAATAGTTTGTAAAAACTAACAAATATCAAAGTATAAATATGAAGCATTACTAGTACTGTACAGCACTAGCTTGAGAAGCTATTGAATAACTATTAGGCTATTTTTTAAAAAAAATATCAACTTAGTATCTCCCAGTATATATTTACCAATTTACCAATTATACCAAACAACTATGATTGTTTTTCTCTTTCATATGTACACCCATTGCAATGACCCATTCTCAACCTCATCAAAAGTTCTATTATGTTTTCGTGTGTACATATCTCTTTGCTTGGCCATAAACACACTGAGAACATCCTGTATTCTCATTGCTCTTGAGGACTGGCATAGTGCAGTGCATATTGTTGAATAAATATTTGCTGAATTATTGTAAAAAAAAGTAACACATGCTCATAGTATAAGTAGTCAAAGTAGAAAATAAACAATAAAAATGGAGAAAATGAAAATCACAAAACCTCTCACCACACAGAAATAATCTTTTTATGCCTGCCAGTACATATCATTCAGACTTGATATATTTATACATATGTGATAAAAGGACTCAGGATATATATACTATTTTATAAATTGTTTTAAAAATGTAACATATTATTCCACAGGGAATAAAATTCTACAACAATCACATTCAACCGTGTGTTATTCCATTGTAAATATGAACTTCATACATTAAACTCATCTCAGGAAACATTATTTTTGCCTTTATAAACAAAACATATTTTACAATAAGTATATTTATAGGCAAATTATTATATTCACTTTAATTGATGTTTTAGTATAAATTCTTAAGGTGGACTTTTCATAGCAAGGATATGTATGGGGCCATTTTAAATATGAAATTTTATGGTCATTTCACACATATAGGCACCTAATACTCAGGAGATTTTCTTTTTCTTTTTCTTTTTCTTTTTTACGATTTTATTTATTTTTGTGAGAGAGAGCAAGAAAGAGTGCACATGAGCCGAGGGGAAGGGCAAAGCACGAAACAGACTCCACCGAGCAGGGAGCCTGATGAGGGACTTGATTCCAGGACCACGGGATCATGACATGAGCTGAAGACAGACGCTTAACCAACTGAACCACCCAGGTGCTCAACTCTCAAGATTTTCAAGGGACTGGGAAAAATACTTGAGTCACAAAGGGAATAAGGAGTTAAGTTAGTTAAAAAATGTTTAAATAGGCAAAAAAATAAAAATAATTATCTTAAAAGATAACATTGTTACTTTAAGTTATTACATCTAATATTGTTGAAATATCACCTTGAAGACACACTTTGCTGCTTAAATTTTCTTTATAATAAATTTTAAGCAGGCATAGTTGCCATGAGAAAATCAAAAACAAGCAAATAATTGCACTCCATGCAGGCAAGCCATTTTATAAGCAACATTTTAAAATTATTCAAATATTTACAGCAAAATATAATTAAAATAAACACGGATATAAATTTGTTTGCTATATTATTGACTATATTTGACGTAGAGTGGGATCTTGAACAGTGAGATTGATTATGGTCTACAATGTCTTTATAACAGCCCATGGCTTGTATATTTTTAAGAGTATGATATATATTGGTATCAGAAAGTTGTGTCAACTTTTAAGTATTTTTTTTTAATTGTTGACATACACAAATCAATGGGATGAATTTCAGGCTGTACTTTATCCAGACTTCTCTTTACTTTCCTGATGGAAATTCTGAAGTTCACTTAACATACCAAGAAGCAATATCTTTTTAAGATAATATACTGTTGATAATGAAACAACATATTCCCTTTCAGAAGGATGATGATAGCTATCTACTAAAATATTAACATTTCATCTCACTGATTTATTTAAATGGGAGACTTAAAAACAGCATGTGCAACTTCAAGCAGCAAAGGGAATAAAGAGGTAAGAGGATGGGGAGAGAAAGCTTAACTTGTCAAATCTGAATAAATCTGAGTGCTCACTCCAACTTTTATTTATTTATTTATTTATTTATTTATTTATTTATTTATTTTTAAGATTTTATCCGTTTATTTGACAGAGACAGACAGATCACAAGTAGACTGAGAGGCAGGCAGAGAGAGAGGAGGAAGCAGGCTCCCTGCGGAGCAGAGAGCCCGATGTGGGCCTCGATCCCAGGACCCTGAGATCATGACCTGAGCCGAAGGCAGAGGCTTTAACCCACTGAGCTACCCAGCCGCCCTCACTCCAACTTTTAAAGAGAGCATAATATATTTGATTCGGCGTAGTATAATCATGATTAGCATAAGATTATTATAACAGCAACCCACAAGTAACTGGTTCATTTCTCTGACATATCAATTATTTTCCCTCCTCTTCCGTCAATGGTAGATCCAAGGAGACCTGAAAGAGAAATCATGCCAGCACATTACTTCAGGAGTAGAAATATCAAATGCTTATCTAGGAGCAAGGTGATGGAGTGAAAGAGACAAGAGAACCTACCAGCAGTGCAAACTGATGCACCCACTGCATGAGTGGTGAGAACTTGGTTAAATACATGCCAATTTACTTTAAAGCAAACAATGACTTTGTTGAATACTAGAATAAGATTTAAATACTTTTCTCTGGCTCTGGCTATATTTGCAATGTCAGCTCTGGCTATATCTGCAAAGTCAATTGGAATTAATATTCTGCTCACAACTTTCCAGCTATGTTATATGTTTCATGCATCTTTGTCTTTATTACTATATCTGGAATTCTATTCCTTACCTTTCCTATGTAACGAACACTTTCCTCTTACCTACTGTATGGATCACTTCCTAATAAAATCCTTAATATTTCTATATTCATTACTTTATCCCATTGCGTACAATATATATTTCAGTCAAAGCACCTAAGTCAGGGTTTCTTACCCTTAGAACTATTAACAATTTGGATGAGATAAATCTTGTTTTGGAGGATTGTCCTGTGTGTTGTAATGTTTAACAACATCTCTGGCCTCTACTAACAAGCATGCTAGTGGCATCCCACCAAGTTCTGGCAAACAAAAATATCTCCAGACATTGTTAAAAATTCCCAAGAGACAAAGTAACTTCAGATTTAAATAACTGATCCAGGCTTATTATTTTTTATTGTGTTTTTTTTTGCTTAGAAACATATCTTCCCCTCTTATGGTACTCTCTCAATAAGAGCAAACAACACCAGGTCTGACACATCTCTATATCATCTACACCTATCCCAGGACCAAACTCCTAGAAAACACTCGAAAGAAGTGTATATAACATATAACGAGTTTATCGTTTAATTGTACTGGCTATTAAAGGTGCCTAGATAATTCTTCTTCAGGAATTGCCCTGACTGAAGGACACCTAGATTTTGCACTTTCCCTGGAAACAGCCTGTCTCCCATGACTGGTTGATGTCAGTATCAAAGGCCTAGACACTGGGACACATTTCAGGTCAAGTTTCAGAGGTTCTTAGCTTCTGAGCTCTTCGTCGGATTGGCTGGCACCTCTGTCACGGCTGCATCACAGTTCACCCTCTCCCTCCGCACAACCCTGTGTTCCTACGCCCTAATGAATATCATTTTCAAGTGCACTCCCTAATAACCTTCCTGCACACATCTGTAGGGACCCCAGCCTGCAAAGGCTTTCCGCTGAAACTTTACAGATGCTGTTTGTCCTCCTGACTCTGAAGGTGATTATTGAAAGGAAACATTAGGAAATAAGCCATCAATTGTCATATCAATAGACAGATATAAAATACCCTTCTTAGAAAAAAATACTTTTACTGAGTATTGGGGATTAGAATTTTCAACGTAAGGGAGAAATTATTAACGATTAGAAGGAAAAAAAATTCCCTTATTTACACAGTTAAGTCATAGTTCCTTAACTGCATTAGAGTAAAATGTTTACTCTATTACATGAGTTACTGTTTTTTTCCAGTTGAATAATAATAAATGATTTTTGTTTAAGGTGATGATGAAAAAAAAAGAGAAGAAAAAGAAAATAAAAGAGAAGAAAAAAGAAAAAAGAAGAGAAGAAAAAAAAGAGAAAAGAGAAAAGAACAAGACAAGGGGAAAAAGTGCACCAGCCAGAATTCGTGGTTTGGCCAAAATCCAGCACAGTAAGATATTTAAAGAAATAAAAGTAATTCACAAGTATTAATATCCATGCTACACACTCTGATTATATCTTAATCATCATCACAAGTTGGTTTCAATGCTGCATCTAACATAAAATCTCACTCCTGTGCTGCCTTCATTTCTTTTCTAATTTTAGAGTCATTTTTGGCAGTTTTGACATTTATATTTTTATAATACTTATTTTTAATTTTTAAAATATATCTTCTGCAGTGAAAAAAAATAATATCCATCAGTGTTAAGCAGCAAAATTAACATCAAGAAATGTCACAGCAATTGCAAACCAGAAGAAGAATACAGAGTTGGGAATGATCAAATGCAGTGGAAATTTGTGTTTGAATATTTCAGGGATGAACTATTGCATGAATTTGTATTGACTGTTGTTCAAAGAGTACTCACACTCACAAAACTAATACAACAAAAGGTGGGTAAAGGATAACCAACATAAGAAAATTAGATGTATTTGTTAATGTCATCATTATATAAGGGCTTTTATTACCATTAATTTATGGTTTTGTTTTATGATTTTTTGATTTTTTTTTCTATACAGCTTCTGTGCTGTATTGCAGCAAGAAACTGGCTCATTTCAGACATAATGAGTTTTACCTATTCTAATTATTATCACCTACTATCAAGATAGCCAAAACAGAAGAAAATTTCATCCAAATTTTGGGGGCAGCACACTGTACTTATATAGACAAGTTTATTTCTCTTTAAATTTTGGTTTCAATGAATTTTTTTTTCTTTTTAAAGATTTTATTTGTTTATTTGACAGAGAAGGAAAGATCACAAGTAGGCAAAGAGCCCGGCGGTGGGGGGGCGGGGAAGTGCGCTCTCCGCTGAGCAAAGAGCCTGATGCGGAGCTCGATCTTCAACGACAGAGTGAATATATTTAGTCTTCTTGGAGAGGCATGAGCTTTTGGTCTTTCTCCCGAATCCAGAGAATAATTGTACTAACCCTGAATTTGATTATCTAACTCTTCCCCATATACACCCATACCCACCCACTCTTTCTCTCTCTCTTACACACACACACACACACACACACACACACACACACACACACACAGACGACTACATTTATTCCTGGGTGTGGTCCTAGGTCATAAAGTTTTCATCAATATAAGAAAAGTCCAAAGAGACTCAAATTCTTTGTTCTCCATGAGACCATAGATATCTCCTTGCCCCTCTCCCTCTGACACATTGTTTCTCTACTTCTCTCACACATACACACCCCCTCTTGATTTTCCTCAGTGTATCTCATTTGCTCTCCTATGCCCCTCTCAGCCTCTTTCTCAATTGCACACTGCCTCCTTCCGGCGCTCTTGCTCTCACAGCCTTGTGTTTCGCTGCTCCTGCCTTCTGACATCTGGCTCCTTCTTGTCTGTCCTTGTAAGCATCCTCTGCTACTCTCTGGCCAGCACCCTGGTAATCCCCTTCCTCTCTGCTTCTCTCTCATTCCATACTGCCTGCTCTCTCAGCCCTTCTGAACCTCCTTCACTTTCACTCTTGGGCCCTTAAATTCTCTCCTGAGCTGTCACATTCACTTCCGCACCCTCTCTGGTTCTCTCTCTCTCCCTCTCTCTTCTTCCCTCTCTCATACCCTATTCCTCTCCCACTCCTCCTCCTCTTTCCTCACACCTCCACCTTTCTTAGGCAGAAGAAGAGATGATCAGGACCTCCTCCTGGAAAACCCAGGCAGCTTTTCATTTTTTTCTTGAGAGCACAGGGTGTTTTGTCTAGGCCAGAAAGCCGCTGATAACAATACAATCTGGAGGAAGAAGGCCTTTCTTAGGGTTTGAACACTCAGTTTAACAGAGCCTACTTTAGGACAGAAAACACAATCAAACTCATAATGAAGTAGTAGTAGCATTTACAATGTGTCTTGTTTTGTTTGTTTTTGGTGTATATATAGCTTCCGTGACCCACGTTAATTTAATATATATATTATACACACACGTGTGTGTGTGTGTGCGTGTATAATTCTGGGAAAAATAAATATCGAAAAACATTTGATTCTCCATCATCTTATTGCCATGATTTTTATGTACATTTAACAAAAGCAGATCAACCTCAACGTCACAAGATTTAGGTTTATAGAAAGGAAAAGAAAAATTTACCTAATTGTTCTATCAAAAGGTAGTAAAGGAAACTAAAACATCATTTCTATCTTTTAAAAAAAGAGAGGATGGGATGCCTGGGTGGCTCAGTCAGTTAAGCATCAGTCTTTGGCTCAGGTCATGATCCCAGGGTCCTATGATTGAGCCCCACATAGGGTTCTCTGCTCAGCGGGGAGTCTGCTTCTCCCTCTGCCTGCTGCTCCCCCTGCTTGTGCGCGCTCTCTCTCTCTCTCTTTGTATATATATATATATATATATATATATATATATATATATATGACAAATAAATAAATAAAGCCTTAAAAAAGAGAAGTACTTTTTTCAACTAACATCTTTATTTTTTAACTTATTTTATTTAAATTCAATTAGTTAACATATAGTGTATCATTAGTTTCAGATGTAGAATTCAGTAATTCATCAGTTGCATGTAACACCCAGTGCTCATTACATCATGTGCTCCCCAGTTACCTTATCCCACTACCCACCAAGAGGAAAGTAATTTAATCTTAATATTCATGGATTTATTACTTGCTTTTGCTTGTTAGCTGATGTTGGCATAGTGGCTGATGATATAGTTTTCATCTATACTAAATCTACCAGCTTTTACTTATTTATTTTATTTTTTATTTTACATTTTTTTATTATGTTATGTTAGTCACCACACAGTACTTCATTAGTTTTTGATGCAGTGTTCCATGATTCATTGTTTGAGTATAACACCCTGTGCTCATTGCAATACATGCCCTCCTTAATTCCCATCACTGGGCTCACCCATACCCCTTTCCCCTCTGAAACCTTAGTTTGTTTCCCAGAGTCCATAGTCTCTCAAGGTTGTGTCCACCAGCTTTTCTGATAGATTTAGTCAATTACTTCCCAAGATGTGGAATTTTACATATTTTGGAATTCTACGCATTATTTTATTTTAGGTACATTTTTCTATAGTAAAGTTATTTTTTCCTTGCTCTCCTATTGTAATGACAAATTTATGTTTGATTAAAGACTGTCTCTAAATCAAAAGTGTTTTATAAGAATATTTGTTTTTAATACATCATACGTAAAACCAAAACTATGAGTCTTTATAGGTGTTCATCCAGGAGGAAAAAAGCCAAGTAACTTGCAAGCAGTCAGTGGTAGCAGTAGTACAAATGTTAACTACAATTAATAAAGAATTTTCATTTATATCTATCATGCATATGCTGCAACTCAGATTTACTTTTTCATAAGTCTTTTAATATAAAGCGTAACAACATTTTTCAAGGAAGGCTAAATTCCGTCTCCTTTATTCTGTCTGCTTTAGAATTAATCCTATGAGGTCTTTCATAAAGTAGTTTTTTTTTAATGAAACAAATGAATAAACAAACAAAGAGCAAAATAAGACCTATAAATACAGAGAACTGATGTTTGACAGAGGGCAGGGGTGGGGGCAGATGGCAAAATGGGTGAAGGGGAGTGGGAAATACAGGCTTCCAGTTATGGAATAATTATAAGTCATGGCAATAAAAGATATAGAAGAGGGAATATAGTCAGTAATATTGCAAAAGCATTGTATAGTGGCAGATGGTAGCTACACTTGTGGTGAGCATAGCATAACACATAGAGATGTTGAATTACTATTTTGTATACCTGAAACTAATGTAACATTGTCAACTGTACTCAAATTTAAAAAATTAAGTAGATTTTTAAATTTTTTGTTGCTGGTAATCTTAAGTAATTTTAGCCATTTAAAAATATACATCGGAAAGATCTAGTTAATGAATACATTTTAAAGATTTTATCCATTTATTTGCCAGAAAGAGACACAGTGAGTGAGGGAACACAAGCAGTGGGAGTGGGAGAGGGAGAAGCAGGCTTCCTGCCTAACAGGGAGCCCAATGCAGGACTTGATCCCAGGACCGTGGAATCATGATCTGAGCTGAAGACAGATGCTTAACTACTGAGTCACCCAGGCACCCAAATGATTACATTTTCATGAAGAATTAATATTAGAACAATTGATTTGTCCAATGGCTTCTTTCTGCATTCAGTTGCATTCATTTGTTTATTTCATGTGTCTAGAGGTGGGAGACCAAGAAGATGAGGTTGAATGAAGCCCCATGTGTATTTTAAAGGTTTGCCAATCTTCACAATTAGGTGGTTACCATTATGTTTCAAGAATAAGGAAGAACTCGGGGCATCTGGGTGGTTCAGTTGGTTAAGCAACTGCCTTTTGCTGGGGTCATGATCCCAGAGTCCAGGGATCGAGTCCCGCATCAGGTTCCCAGCTCCGTGGGGGAGTCTGCTTCTCCCTCTGACCTTCTCCCCCCTCATGCACTCTCTCTCTTTCTCTCAAATAAATAAATAAAATCTTAAAAAAAAAAGAAGCAGCAAGAACTATGAAGATACTCAGTGAAATCTCTCCTGTGATGTATTATTTCCACATGACTCTCTGATTCTAAAATTGATTGGTGTGATAATTTTTGATTCCACAAAATTGATCGGTATGATAACACCCAAGATATATTTCTTATTTGTGTCTATTATGTTGAATAAAGAAAATTGAGAGATATTTCAAAATCAAAGGACTTGCTTTAATGAGACATAACCTATGTTGGATATTAAATGAAGATATTGTACTTTATTGGAATAACAGTTCATGATAGCAATTCTAGATTTTTTTAAATACATAAAAATAGTCACAAATTCAACTATTGGTTTATAGCAACTTTTTATTCTGCTTTGGCTGATGTTCTGAGATATATCATAGTTATTACAAGGGTGTAGATTAGGTTACAGAGCCATGTCTGAATGAATTCCTCAACACTTAATGTCTAAAATGCAGCCATATTTTTACATACTGGGCTCTTTCTAAACCTGTTCCTCCCAACATGTAAAATCTCTCTCTTTCTTTCTTGCTCTTTCTGTCTCTCACTGACTATGTGATAAAGAAATTCTGATGAGAAAAATGGTATAGATCTAGATTAGATGGAAATTTTAGCAAAGTAGCTGTTGTATTCTTCCAGAAACATGTTATATGCAAAGTTTGTAAACAGCTAATTTTTTTCTTTTTTATGCTCTTGGTCAGCCTAAGAATAGAATGCTCAGACTGATGTCTAGCTGACTACTTATTATTTACTACCCTCCTAATTGTTCAAAATTCACTCTTTCCAAACCACTTACAATTTTGTCTTTTTAATCTTGTATGCATTTTATAAATGATATTTTGCCTTTGTTTTTATGAAAATGGTCCATATATTAATTTCCCTTTTTACAGTTATAAGATTAATATAAGCTTATCTCTGGCGATGCCTGAAGCCATGATGCTGATTTTAGCCAAAGTTGATTGAAACAAACTAACCAATGATTAATATAATCCTGTACCTACTAAGATCTAAGATGGGTCACAGAGCAGACTAAACCAGGTTGAAAACAGTTTATAGGAAATGTACACATTCATGGGTTTTATATGGTTTTAATTATGGTCTCTTGGTTTCTGTTATTGAGTATGGTCATGAGCCTAAAATTGGTCATGTTACCAGAGGAGCCTAAAAGAGCATCATGCATGTTTCTTGGTGGCTAGAAGACAGAGCACATCCTGTGTAATTGAGAACAAGCCCTGGTAACTCAACCAAAGTCTTGGATTTCCCAGATATTTGTCTATGTTCTATTTCTCTTGCTGTAGCACATTATTTTTCTTCATTTTTTAATTTTTAGTATAGTTGATACACAATATTGCAGTACTTTCAGGTGTATAATATAGTAATTCAGTGTCTCTATATGTTATGCTAGGCTCACCACAAGTGTAGCTACCACATGTCATCACACAATGTTGTTACAATATCATTGACTGTATTCCCTATGTTTTAACTTTTATTATCATGACTTATTCATTCCATAGCTGAAAACTGTATCTCCCACTCCCTTTCACCTATTTTGTCCATCCTTCCAACTCCCTTCCCTCTGGAAATCATTGGTTCGTCCCTTGTATTTATAGGTCTTTTTCTTGAGTACAGCCTCACATTAATATACCCTGTAGAATATCATGAGTCTTTTCTTTTTTTTTAATATTTTATTTTTATTTATTTATTTGACAGAGAGATCAAAAGTAGGCAGAGAGGCAGGCAGAGAGAGAGGAGGAAGCAGGCTCCCTACTGAGCAGAGAGCCTGATGCGGGGCTCCATCCCAGGATCGTGAGATCATGACCTGAGCCGAAGGCAGAGGCTTAACCCACTGAGCCACCCAGGCACCCCTCATGAGTCTTTTCAATCAATTATCTGACTGTGTAATCACTGTCCTTTATATTTAAGTAAAATTTGCAGGATAATTAACTATATGTCTTTAAGTTATTCTTCTGCTTAATAAAAAACTCTTTTTCTGAACTGTGCTGATGTTTATAAGTCTAATTTTTTGTGATAAATACCTCAGAAATATCTGAAGACAAAAACTATTGAACATTTTTTATTCTGCAGAAAGTGTTAGCATCTATTGTAGTTGTCACTTTTGTATCAAGAGGTTTCAAGAAAGGATTGGAAGATTTGTAAGGATCAAATTATAAAATAGCTGAAAGATGAGGCTGGTGTCTTTGCTATAGTACATCTAAATCCTCATCACAAGTATTTCATATTGCCAATTATGGTAAAGATTTTCATGATCTCAACACATTTCTGTTCTTTGTGTCTTGTGAGATTGTGTAAGAACATGATAAATACATCACCAGATGGGTTGCAACATCCCAGATCAACAATGACATAGTCACAGTGTTCTCCTAATTATGTGTTACCTTGGTTGAGATAATATGTTGATTAGCTAAATTAGCAACTACCACCTTTCAGAGACATGAATGAGTCTCTACTTATTTACAGCAGCCCTCTACATCTTACAGCCTGTGAATTTTACAACACATACCTGTTTTATATGTCACAAGCCTGTGGCATAACAAAATATTTGAAGAAGATTACTATGGGCTTAAGAGATACTGGTACATTGGACTACTGGTAGTAGAAAGCTGTAGATTTGTGGCCCTCTGGACAAAGACGTATTTTTTCCTTTTTTTTTTTTAATTAACATATTATTAGTTTCAGAGATACAATTTAGTGATTCATCATTTGCATACAATACCCAGTGCTCTTTACTTCTAGTGCACTTCTTAATGCCCATTACTCAATTACCCCATTCCCCTTCTCCCTTCCCCCCAGCAAACCTCAGTTTGTTTCCTAGAGTTAAGAGTCTGTTATGATTTTCCTCCCTCTCTATTTTCATCTTATTTTATTTCTCCTTCCCTTCTCTTATATTCATCTGTTTTGTTTTATAAATTCCACATATGAATGAAACTATATGGTATTTGTCTTTCTCTGACTAACTTACTTCACTTAGCATAATACCCTCTAGTTCCATCCATGTCGTTGCAAATGGAAAGATTTCATTCTTTTTGATGGCTAATATTCCATTTCATATATATTCATATATATAAATAAAATGTATAGCCATTCATCTGTTGATGGACAGCTGGGCTCTTTCCATATTTTGGTTATTGCTGCTACATTGTGGACATTGCTGCTATAAACATTCAGGTGAATGTGCTTCAAATCACTATGTTTGTATCCTTTGGAAAAATACCTAGTATTTATTTAGATACCTAGTAGTGCAATTCCTGGGTCATAGGGTAGTTCTATTTTTAACTTTTTGAAGAACTTCCATACATACTGTTTCCCAGAGTGGCTGCACCAGTTTGCATTCCCCCAACAGTGTGAGAGGGCTCTCCTCTCTCTGCATCTTTATCAACATCTGTTGTTTCATGAATTGTTTATTGTAGGCATTTTGACTGGTGTAAGGTGATAACTCATTGTGTTTTTGGTTTGTATTTTCCTGACACTGAGTGATGTTGAGCATTTTTCATGTGTCTGTTGGCCATTTATATGTCTTCTTTGGAGAAATGTCTGTTCACATCTCCTGCCAATTTCTTGACTGGATTTTTGTTTTGGGGGTGTTGACTTTGTTAAGTTTTTTATAGATTTTGGATACTAGCCCTTTATCTGATAAGACATTTGCAAATATCTTCTCCCATTCCACAGGTTGCCTTTTAGTTTTGTTGACTGTTTCCTTTGTTGTGCAAAAGCTTTTTATCTTGATGAAGTCCCAAAAGTTCATTTCCGCTTTTGTTTCCTTTGCATTTGGAGACAGGTCTAGCAAGAACTTGCTGAGGCTGAGGTCAAAGAGGTTGTTTGCTGGTGTTCTTCTCTAGGACTTTTGATGGATTCCTGTCTCACATTTAGGACTTTCAACCGTTTTGAATTTATTTTTGTGTATGGTGTAAGAAAATGGTCCAGTTTCATTCTTCTGCATGTGGTTGTCCAATTTTTCCAACACCATTTGTTGAAGATGCTGTCTTTTTTCCATTGGATTTCTTTCTTGCTTTGCAGAAGATTAGTTGACCATAGAACTGAGGGTCCATTTTTGGGTTCTCTATTTTGATACCTTTTCTGCACTCCCACAGCCCATTATTCATGACTCTGGACAATTAGAGTTGATGCTAATACTAAAATCATAGATAAACTTTGCTGAATACTTACTATTTATTAAGCACAAAATGCATTATCTTTTAAAATTTAAATATATTATTGAATAGGTAAATTTATTAAATATGTAAGTGGTAATGCTGCCACATTTTTTAAGATTTTATTTGTCAGAGATAGAGAACACAAGCAGGGAGAGAGGGAGGCAAAGGGAGAAGCAGGCTCCCTGTTGAGCAAGGAGCCCCATGTGAGACTCTATCCCATGACCCTGGGATCATGACCTGAGCTGAAGGCAGGCACTGAACCAACTGAGCCACCCAGGAGTCCCAATGTGTTACCATTTTAATCAAGTTTTATCTAACTTTTAGGAACCTGATACACTATCCCTATGTACCAATTCCTATTATGAATTATTTTAAAATTGTCTTGACTGTCTCAGTAGACTGAAGTAAGCTAAAATCCTAGAGCAGAAGCCTATCTATCACAGTTGACTACTAGTTTCTAGACTATTGCCTGGCAGGAAACTTCCACTTAATAATTAATAAATTAATGAAAGAACAATATAATTGATTTCAGCACTTCCAGAAAATTGAGTATTTCACTTGTAAGAGTTCATTTCAAAAGGTGTTACTTGTGGAAGCTTTAATTCTAACACTGAAGTGTACACATTATTTTTGTGTTTTTTCCAAATATAAAATTCCACATTAATATACAAAATGAAAGGTATTATCTTAGGTAATCAATTTCTGACCCAAAGAATTTTTAAAACTGCTATTGAAACCATGAATTATTTCAGTCACTAAACTGGAAGATTAGATAGGCAAGGAAGCAGGGAAGCTGGACAGTGTATGTTTTGCAAAACTGATGTCTTAACCATTTATGGTCATTGACACTTTTCAAAGGAAAAAAAACAAAAACAGTTTCCAAAGCCTCTGTATATTCCAATTTGTGAAATTCCCTTCTACTCCACTAAATTTATACTGAACTTTCAGATCTTCAAATGGAATTTCTTCCTGTGCTCAGCTGTCGAGAAATTTGCAGTATGGCATAGTACAGCTGTCAAATTCCACCCACGGGACCTGATTTGGCAGTTTACACAAGCAAAACTTCTACTGACACTAGGGACAGTTACCATTTTTAGCATTTTTTGGAAATGAAGAAAAAGAATTGCTTCATTTGGAAAAAGCTTCTTAGAAATTATTTTATACATAAAAAGAGAAAATATAAAAGAATCAATTAAGCTTTTCAAAATATAAATAAAAAAATCAAAACCCAGCACATATTTGTTTTAATTGCAAAAATTCATGAACATATTAAAGATATTTTCATATTATATCTTATTGTCCCAGCAAAAATCAATACGAAATTTCTTATAACTTGCTCTAATATCTAAGAAGTAGAGAGCAAATTGGTAAAATTAAGAATCAAACAAATAAAAGAAAGCGACAAACTCAATGAATTAAATGTGAATCATGATAAAAACATGAATCAAAGCAATCACTTTTTAAATACATTCAGGAGGAAGAGTTAAAGAAATGGAAGGCTAGAAAGCTATTGAAAGATTTTAAAAGGGAAATGGTCAATTAGCAACCTTATAAGGAAGTCTTTACTCAAAGGTATAACCCATATCTTTACATTTGAAGTAACATAAAGCAAGATTAGGAAGCTAAATTTTGACAACTGGGAAAATAAGCTTTTAAGATGAAGTCTTCCCAGGTAAAGTCTCAATTCTGAAAGTAAAGTGGAGTGATTTTATCACACAACAACAATAGGGTTACATTGGACTGAATGGAATTCGCTAATGGAAAGTCAGGAGTATTAAGATTTTTCTCCCCACTTTCTCTGTCTTGGGGAAGTAGTAGATTTGGCCCAAAACTGAATCTGAGCACATCATATCTAAAGGGAATAAATATGTTGGGCGGGTTGCCCAGAATGAAAACAGAATGGCTGATATGGCACACTCCTCCCTTTCATAGGATAAAAGAGTGGTAGAGAAGGGCAGACTCCCTGCTTGCTCTTTGCCATCACCCCATTCATTGAGAACTCCAGTGTAGACAGGGCACCTACATTCCTAGAGCCACTGGACAAACTTTTCTCCCAATAAAATATGCTTAAATTATCTGTAGCAATTAAAAATCATATTCTTATAATTTGAACATAAATCTAAGAACTGTCAGACATTTTAAGAGAATCAGCAACAAAAAGCAAAGGCTCAAGAGTAAACACATAAAACTTTATTGGAACCCATAGTCCCTGCTTTTACCTCTTTCTTTACAATGTATAAAGTGGACTTGTGCATTCCCAAATCCANGAGAGAGATCACAAGGAGGCAGAGAGGCAGGCAGAGAGAGAGAGGGGGAAGCAGGCTCCCCGCTGAGCAGGGAGCCGGATGCGGGCTTCGATCCCAGGACCCTGAGATCATGACCTGAGCCGAAAGCAGAGGCATTAACCCACTGAGCCACCCAGGCGCCCTACCTCTTTCTTTACAATGTATAAAGTGGACTTGTGCATTCCCAAATCCAAGACCCTCTTGTCCTGACCTTGATCCCAGCTCTTTGATGTACTCAGAGATTTTGGTCTTGAAAGTATCACCTTTCCCTAATGAATCATTGGTTTTCTCCCTCAGTTACATTATTACCCACACAAACACACTATGCTTGGTTTTAAAACAGAGACCTCTGCGGATTTTTTTATCCCTGTGTCTTCTGGGCAAGTACTAAGTTGCAGTGTAGAACCAAACTCCATGAAAGGCTTCCTGGACATCCAGTCCAATCAGACTTTCAGTTCCACCACTTGTCCAAGGTCACCAATTAACTCTGCATTACCAGACCCTAAAGCCAATTAGGACTTGGAAACTGGGAACCCTCTAGCCAAGGGGTAGACACTAAGCATATGCCCACAGAAAGAAGAGGCAAGTGTTTGGTTAAATCATGCCCTGTTCAATCTGGCACTGCCTGCACACCTTCCTGGTGGTTGCAGGGGAAGCTAAAGCCCTTACTTCCTCCAAGAATGCTAATCCCCCTGCCAATCACTATAGCTAGAGTGCAAAAGGAGAGTTGTCACTTCTGGGAGGAAGAAACTTGTTTGACACCTACACCTTCGTGTGTTTACTATTTAACAAGCAGAAATATATCTGTATTTGAGTAGATCATGTGTGACAACAAGGATGTCATCCACAAAGATGTGATCACCAAAATGCAGCAGATGGCTTTTCAGAAAATGTCTGAGATTGCTACTCTGAAAAAGGATATGATTATTTCGTAGAAGAGTAACTTTTCAGCCCACAAAGCAGAAAATGAGAAAAAAATAAAACTTGAATGATATCAGTTAAAACAGTGAGTAATGGATGAAGTGATCAAGGTCCAAATAGATGAAAAATTAAACTTCAATCTAGGGAAGAGCAGCATTAAAAAAATATTGTGTTCACTGAATAAAAGGAAGCTATGTGAAATGAGGACAGAAGTGGTAATGTTGCATACCCATGCATACCCAGCAAGATGGGACTGTTACCCAGAGGCACAGGAGGAATGCACTGAGGGTGCTGGCTTTAAAGCCTCAGAAGAACCATGCAAACTTTATAATATTAAATATTTATCACAGTCTGTATTTCACACCTAACAACAGCTTGGGATTGTATTGGCTATGGATACAACTTTTCTATTTAAAAAATGCCTGGTGTTTTGTTTTGTTTTGTTTTTACTAAAAGGTAAAATATTGTCTTTTTGTCCCTGATCTCAAAGTTTAACCTTGCTTTTGATTTTATGCACATTGTTTACTTTGTGCAAATTATAGTTATATAACCAATGTAAAGACGGTATGAACTTCATAACACTCCCTTTGTCTTTTCTGTTTGGTTGACTTTTTAATGCTGAATGTTGCCGAACAATGTGCATTCTGCTGGACAATGAACTTTGCCTCACCTGTGGTACACAGTAAAAGTAACTATTGTTTAATATCCATAATTTAAAATAATTTGCATGTATAGGATCTGGATGCTCCAATTAAAAGGCAAAATGCCTTTATCACATGATACATTCACTCTATACAAAAACTCCAAACCCTCTTTTTCCAAGCTCTAATAACAGCTATTCCCTCTACCACAGTTTGGCTTCAGACTATGTTGTTTTAACTAGTTGTTTTAACTGTTTTAACTCAGAGGTGTGTTAATGATGCAGATGAACTTGTGCACCCAAAGTAGTTTTTCTCCCACTGTCCTAGTAAATCATTCTATGATGATTTTTTATGTGCCATCCAGAAAAAAAAATCATGTTTCCTAATGAAATATTGTAATGGAGAATTCTCTTTTACTCCTTTTAGAACACAGGATTTCTTTTTCTATCTTGCCCATGATTTTAGAGCTATACTTACTGTCCATTTATAGAATTATCCACTAGAAAACTTTTTTATCTTGCTAGATAGCTAGACAGAACATCAGAACTCTTGCTGAGCTACTCTATCTTACAAGGTTTCAGACAACCTGAAACATTAGGCAATAGCACTGAGGAGGTGAAAGACAAAACATCTGCAAAATTTTCAAATAACAACTTTGGTCTTAACACATGGGGAAATAAGCCATAGCTTGATATTCCAAATATATTTTTCTAGGCACAAATGAAAATATCATTGTCAAGTGCTTCAAACAACATTATCAAATGGAAAATACATTTGTATCTCCATTTCATCCAGTAGTCAGTCTTCATTCTTACTGAGGGCCCTTCTGCTACCTAACAACATTTCTCTTTCCCCACACGCTCACCTCCTGATTGGTTCAAGGTACTTGAACACTTTTTATAGTCTTACAGTTTCATTAACAAGCACTACCTATTTGTGTGTATGTCCTTTGTTAGAATCACTAATTTTTATTCTGGTGCTAGTTTTATTATCTCAGATCAGTTTCTAGCTTAATATCTAGCAAAAGTGAAATCTGAATATATTCATTTTCTCCCCTCAAATGCTTCTGTTGAGAAGTCACACGTTTGAGAAGACTTGAGTCAAACCAGAAATATGGTAGAAATATACATCTGAAACCCTTAAAACCAGACCCCTGATAATCAGGAGGTATAATTGCTGTTACATAATAGTTAGATGAGCAGAGAGGAAACAATTTTCTTCTAGGTAATCACTTGGTTATCTCCTAATTCCACTTTACCTGATTTTGATGGTAAATAGATAAGTTCAGTAGACATGGCTTGAGAATGGCATAGTGGTCAATGGTTAACACCCTTCAGGGAAGAGACTTTGAGGTTATTGCCTCATATAAGCCACTCAGATGCCAGTGGTGCCAGCTGAGAATGAGGGGAATCTAAAATGAATACTAAATGTAGGAGAAGGAAGAGTCTAGTCTTAACTATGGTCTCAAGACCAGCTGCAATAACAGATCCTGTAGTTTGTCCCACCAAATTCCCATTTATAAATTCCCCCCTGGGGGGTGAAGGAAAAGCCCATTGGAATCCTACAGCTCTGTTTCTCAAAGTTTTTATTAAAAAAAAAAAAAGCATGTCTAAGCAGTGTCAAGGGGGACTGCCATTGATGCTGTAATCCATTCTCTATATTCTCCTTCAGTAATTATCTGGAATTATTTCCCCAGATCCTAGTATACTCCTTAGCTCTTAGAACTTTCCATGAACTTTCCCTCAGCCGAAGAGAGATATTTCACTCTTAGTCATGCCCTTTTCCTGGGGGAAGGCTATATCCAATGACTGCTTGATGTGGACGGCACAGAAAATTATCCTGTCAGACATAAATATAATTTTTATCTTCTTAACTTAGCACATTAGCAACATGCAAAGAGTTTAGAATTTGAACTTGAAAAATATAACCTATCTTCTCTTCCCCAAAATTCAAAATCTGTGACCCCCACAGAAACCTTATAAGACAACCTGAGAAAATGTGTGAAAAATAGCCAATGTAATGATTAACACTTAGAAAATATGAGTAAATTTTAACTCAAGAAACTATTAAGGAGCTTGCCTCTCTTCTCTCACAAGGTTATCTTACTACCTCTAGCTCTAAAAGAAAGAAACTCTGGAACAGAAATCAGTCATATATAACTGTTTTTGCTTTAATAGGTGTAATAGTCGCATTCAATAAATAGGCAATATGCTTTATGTAGCACTATGCTAGGTTAAAGCAAAATGGAGATTTTATTTTAAATCTCACAGCTTTAGAAGTGCATCAAAGTATATGAAGAACAGCTGGGGAAAAAATGTATTCAGATGGATTGAGCAAGAACAGTGCAAGGATAGCAAGAAGTGATCTCATATATACTCAGCTGCCAACTAATGAGGGCAAAATTGCTTGGTCTGCTTTTCGTAGGTTAAGACACAAAGAAATTGAGCTCCCAGGTAGGTGGCATAACACCCTACAGTCAGGCCAAGGCTGACAAGTACAATGATATTTGAATGCAATGCAAGTTAAAAATCAATCTATATGAATTTTATGAATATATGAAACAATCCATTTTTTTCTTCTTGAGTAAAAATTTTAAGAAGGAGTATAAGAATAGTGTTTACAACAACCAATTATTTTGAACAGTCTCCCTTATTTTAGTAAAATGTGGTCTAACCTTATCATAAAGAAAAATAACATACAAAGAGAAGTCAAAGCGAAGAACAGCTCAACAAAGTGAGTATCTACTAGGGTCATAAGTAAGTTGTTGATGATATTAAAAACAAACATAAACAATGATAGAATAGGGCAGAGAACAATAATTTGTCATATTATACTTCTTGATTTCTGTAATGATATGAAATATACTCCTGTAAAAAATTCATCATTCCTATACGAAGAAGATGTAATTATTTGTACCTCCTTTTTTGTAAATGTCATTGGTAGAAAGAGACAAGAGTGTTTTTCCTTTACTTCACAAAATAAAAGATCCAAAGAACCCTTAAAATAGAAAGTAGGAAACATGGAGGCAACAAAAAATTTTGGCAAGAAAGGAATGCTGGAATGTAAAGGTGAGACAGACAGTCATAATCACAGGCGATTAGAGCTGGAATGGCCCTTAGAGATCATCTTGTTCACAGTACTCAGTGTTTTTGTCAGACATAAAGAGCTGAAGTGATTTTCAAGGTTGCACAATTACTAAGTGAAAGAAAGAGAACTAGAGTCCTTATCTCTTGATTCCCAACCCCGTGCCCTGGTCTCACATTGCTCCAGTTTTTCTGGGATGTTTATAGAAAAGTGGAAAACATATCTAAATCACATGCAAAGTACATGATTCAGTGAGTCCCTGCAGATTAGGTATATTATCTATTTCAATCTGATATTCTCTGTGTTTGCCATAGAGTTGCAGGAAGTGGCCACACTTCTAAGGGCCAATCTTAAGAATTTTTACAGGTAGTACCATGAGTATATTTATTTTTAAATAGAATTTAAAGATTAACAGTGGTCTACTGTCAGCATACGCACAATGTGTAAGGGATTTCTTAGTCTTCCCAAATATCCATTCTCTCTTTCATCCTCTTTCCTTCACTTCGATTTTTAGCAGGGCACATTGCCTTTGAGCTAGTGATGCACCTTCTAGCCTCCCTTGTAGTTACAGGGAATCATATGATTAAATTCAATCCGTTCAAACTGAGCAAAAGCAAGGTGTGCAACTTCTAAGTCACATCCTTAAAAACATATGTAGTTGCCTCACTTTCTCCATCCCCTTCTTGCTCTCTGAAAAAAAAAAAACGGACACCACAGGAACATCCCCTTTGACTGAAGAGATGACAAACATTTATTAAGAATGGCAGATAGAGGTGCCTAGGTGGCTGCCTCTGTTACTTCAAGAGTGCTGGACTCTTGGTTTCAGCTCAGGTCATGATCTCGGGGTTGTGAGATCAAGCCCCACACAGGGTTTGGTGCTCAGCAGGAAGTCTGCTTGGGATTCTCTCTCTCCCTCCCTTTTTGACCCTTCCCTCATTCACACTTGATCTTTTTCTCAAATAAATAATAAGAAAGTAAGTAAATAAATAAATAAATAAAATCTTTAAAAAATAAGATTGGCAGATTTTGTTTTAAGATTTCATTTATTTTAGAGAAAGAATGAAAGAGAGTGAATGAGCCTGCTTGGGGGGTGGGGAGGAACAGAGGGAGAAGGAATGAGAAAGAATTTTAAGGAGACTCAAGCATAGAGCCCCATGAAGGGCTCGATCTCATGACCCTGAAGTTATGACCTGTGCTGAAATCAAGAGTCAGAGGCCCAATCAACTGAGACACCCAGGTGCCCCAATAGCAGATAATTCTTTTAAGCTTAGACCAATGTGGATAATAGGGAAGTATATTATGAGAATTTTTAAAGTTCCTTTGTCAACCAGGAAGGTGTATAGATTCAACATTTAATTTTAAACATAGATACACTTACTTTTAGATAAATACAATAAATCCATTTTATGTGTGATACTTGATTTTTTTTCTTTTAAAAATGTCTTTAAAAAGGATCTAAGCCACAAATTTGTATAAAAAGGTAATTCCATGAATCTGTGAGGAATTCTAATAGAAAAGTCAAGGTCACTTCACTGACAAGAACAAATCTCAATACTTTGAGGAGTGCCCTCAACACTGATATTAGAAGTGCCCCAGGAATGTGGATTAAGGAATGTTTAGTTTAGCAAATGTCCTCACTGGAATCCATTTTTTTAGTCTGCAGAACTCATATAAAAATGTTGCTCCTTCAAACGACTCAAAAGATCCAAAATAATCATTCATTTGGAATCATTCAACCAAACCCTGTCAAAGGTATTTTGCAGTTTTTCCCTGTTTCACCTGTGGGAATATTGCTTCTAAGTTTAGATAATGATGTTGTCACATGGAGAACTCAGAATGGTATCAATAAAAATCTGCTAACACTTATTTTTAGAACGAAAGGGAATGATTTATAAGTTGCTTCCTACTTTTGAGTCATGTCATGAATCACTGTGTATGCCAGATCTGTTCTGTTTCACTTCATGCCTCTTTCTTCCATAATCACGCCCACAGACAGCAGCTGAGTAGAAGATGTGAATCCATATCTCTATATTAAATTACAGTCAAACATTTTATAAAATTTTGCATGCCAGATTATCCAGATGAGATCAGTGACTTTTCATGTAAATTATGAGGAATTATTAATATCTAGAATAGTAGCTTAGACTGATTTTAGAATGTGCTGATGAATGTTTGTTAAAATATATGGAACAGAAAGCATAACTGAGATATACTGTAAAAAAAAAAGGAGAGAGAGAGAGTGTGTGTCTCTGAGTTAGGACTGTAGATTGATTTTGATAGAGTCATTGCATCACTAAGTTCTTTTTAAAAATGAAAAGAATGGCAGTGCCTTTATCTCTTTTCTTTTTTTCTTTATCACTCTCTCTTTTCTTTTCTTTTTTCTTTTTTCTCTTTTCTTGCCTTTTTCTTTTCCTTCTTTCATTTTTACTGCAATGATACTGAGAACATGTGCTTGCTAAAAATGATGTAAATCTTGTGCTTGAAAATATAAAATTTATATGTGAAATCTTATAGAACTTTTAGAATTCTTAGAGAGTTATTAGTAACAATCTTGTGGAATTTTTGTTATAATTAAATAAGTTAAGTTATACAGAGATTTTACCTGTGCATGGACCACATTTTATTCTCAATTGTATGTCATATTATTGCTCTTATTAGCAGAATTATTATCACATGACATTATTCAATCTGAACAATACCAAGGAAAAAATGTACATGCTCCCCAATGTCTGGAAAATTTCTCATTAATTTGACTAAATCTTTTTCCCACTTGTTTGAGGCTTATGATTAGGAGTTCTGTGAAATGTAAAGGTCTATCTAAGCCATTTCTTCAACTGTAGTGGATTCCCCATCTCACATTTAAGAGGAGAGTTGGTTGCATATACTTACTCTTCTCCTTTGCTCCTCCAGAACCATTATCTGTCTAGGCTCTGCCTTTCTCTGCTTTGGTTATTTTCTAGGAGGCCAGTCTCTGAGGACTGTATTAGCACGGTTCCCTTCTCATCTATCTTCTGAATGAAGTTAATCAAAGGGAATTGCCACCAAGAGAACAGATAAAGAGAGAAGAGAGAGGCCATGTTATTTATTCCTCAACTCTGTCCAGAACATCCTTTTTTGGAATGTTTGGATTATCTCCTATTTGATCATGTCTTCTATGGTACCCAACCAGTTTAGAGACAAAATACCCTTAAGGGGTAGGCTACATTACTTTGAGGATTCACTCTGCAATGCAAACACTAAATGTACACACTATTTCTTCCTTTTAGTCTAAGCTTCCCCCCCCAAATGGAGTGTTGGCCATATATCAAGGTGACTATTTACTCTGGAAAAGGAAATACTCAAAACTTCTGCCTCTGAACTGACTTTCTTGTTGCTTGGGGAACTAAAGGGCTACTCTGGTTTTTTAGTTAAGAGTGAGTTTAATGAATTCACATGAAAGATTATCTCAGTTTATCTCACAGTTTTGTGGGACTGTAGAAGTAAGCTGCAATTATTTTCTCATTCCAAAATGTATAATGAGGCAATATAATTATTAACTGTGAGAGATCTCACAAGAATAGTCAAGGCTGATTTTTTAGGCAGGGCCAAATAGAACTGCCTCCCATCTCTCACCAAAATAATAACCAAAAATGTCACTATATGTTTGAGACAAGTGCAGGTGTTAGTGCTATTACCAAAAATCTGAATGATGTTAGGGTAATAATTCCCATCATATCTCTCTTCAATTTGCTTATTTGATCAGTGCAAAAATCAGGTGGGTGTTGGATAATAACTGTGGATCATCATAAGTTTATTCAGGTGGTAACACTAATCACAGCTCTGATTCCAGATGTAGCATCATATCTATGGCAAATCAACACATCTCCTGTTTTATAGCCATTGAACTAGCAAAGGCTTTCAATTCAATTCAAGAACTGAGGAGACAAATCTTCCAACTGTTAAACTCTTAGAATCTTGATCACAAGGAGACAAATGAAGGCAAGTAGGCCTGTACTCGGGCTTTCAGGCATTCTCTAGCTTCCTCTTGTTATTCTTATTCCATTAAAGCATACCAATACATCAAGGGGAAGGATGAGATAAAAGAACATGGAATGCTATTAGGAGGACTGTGGAAATATCATGGGGTCATGAATATCAGACCTCAAGACAAAGGGCGGAAGTGAAGATAGTAACAATAATTATTTAATATCTCCTGCTCTCTCCTTGCTACCTTGTGTGAAGTCTACTGGTGGTGACTGAATTAAATCCCCCTGCAAAAAACACAGAGGTTGATGAAATTTTTGTATGTCCTCTGGTTGGTTAACCTGACTTTTTTTTCTATCTACAGAAAGGATTACCACAAATTTTTGCACTTCAAATCCATATTCCCCTACTTTCTTACCTGCTCTGTGCCATGGGAAGTTCTCTATAAACTTTATCATCCAGACTCCTTTTTCCCTCTTACATATGTTTGGCTTTGACCAATGGGAGGTACAAGAATGAGATCAGAAGGAAGGACATGGAGGTAGTAGTATCGCCCTCCCTACATCCTTTTGTATGATTTACTCCATGTCTACCATTGAGTAGCTCCTCTCATTGATACAGCCCATTCTAGACAGTTGCCATCCAGGCTAAAGTATACAGAGAGGGAATGCTGTTAAAAGTATTTGGATAACAATAGCCAAGCTATGGAAAGAGCCTAGATGTCCATCAACAGATGAATGGATAAAGAAGATGTGGTATGTATACACACACACACACACACACACGCACGCACACACACACACACACAGGAATATCATGCAACCATCAAAAAACCTTCAAAATCTTGCCATTTGCAATGACATGGATGGAACTAGAGGGTAGTATGCTAAGTGAAGTAAGTCAATCAAAGAAATACAATTATCATATGATCTCACTGACATGAGGACTCTGAGAGGCAGGGCAAGGGGTATTGTGGAAGGGAAGGAAAAATGAAACAAGATGGGACTGGGGAGGGAGACAAACCATAAGAGACTTTTAATCTCAGGAAACAAACAGGGTTGCTGGAGGGGAAGGTGATGGGAAGGATGCAATGGCTGGGTGATGGGCATTGGGGAGGGTATGTGCTATGGTGAGTGTGAATTCTGTAAGACTGATGATTCACAGACCTGTACCGTGAATCAAATTATACATTGTATGTTAATTTAAAAAAAAGTATTTGAATTTTTCTGATCCCAGATGTTTCACTATTACGATTGGTTCTCTTAACTTTCTACAACAGATCAACCTCATTACCTGGAAAATAAAACAGAAACATGATTTTCCCTTTACCTGCTTCAAAGCTACAAATTCCATCATTTAATTTTATTTTTCTGATACATAAGGGTAGCTAAACTAATATGACAATTTCCCATTTTCCATAAGAGTCTAGAGAACAATTGTGCTGAAACTTTCATGTGTGGGTAGCTATTTGAGGGAGGTAGTCCAAAATGCTACTTCCTGAGCTTCATCCAGAAGAGTCTGGTATAATGGATCCTGATACATGGACAAAAAAAAAAAATCTGCCTTATTAAAATAATGTGATTTCAAAACACAAAAGTCCTATATAGGTAGGTACAAAAGTCCTATCCCATTCAACACCAACATACACTTGGCTTATTAATCACCTGCGCATAGTAAAAGGGTTACTAAAGTAAGTCTTACTGTTGTTTCAGCACTTAAACAATAATAAAAAATAAGCCCTGTAAAGATAGTTCATCAAATGTCCATAAAAAAAAATAAATGGTCATAAGATTCTAAGAGTGGGTAAAAAGAAGATCTAAATGAGGTAAGAAGAAGAAAAAAGAGGTTACAGACATCTAATACCTATAAGTTTTAAGAATTGGAGATGGTCTCTCTTTGCATGATATTCTAACTGTGCATTCAAGTACAAATTATATTCATATAGCCATATCCCAGGCTGTTTCATTAGTTTCCACAATTTACTATCTGGAGAAAGAGGATGACTGAATTTAAAATATTTCAGTATACAGAAATTTCCACCCATAATCTGCCCCTGAAAATATTTATTTTGCTTTTGGCAGATGAGTAACAACTTCTTGTTTTGTCAACATTTTAACTTAGGAGCTATAAAAAAATAGCTACAATAAAAGCAATAACACTACTAATACATCATTATAATATGCTTCCTTAACTGTTTAAAAGACATTTTCATATACAGTATTCCTTTTAAGATTAACATATACTTGGCTTTTTAACCACTTGCCTGCGCATAATAAAAATGGTTATTATAAATAAGTCATTGTTGTATCAACATAAGCAATAATAAAAAATAACAAGACTAACAAAAAAAATCTAGGGGAGACAACAATGGATCAATATTTAGTCATTTGTCTTTTCTTTCTAATTTTGTGAAAAGGATATACACTATGTCTTAATTCAAATAGATCTATATAATTGAATTTTTACAATGGGATTGGAAGAAGATTTCCACTTGCAGTATAGTGGTAACAAAATGACCCATGAAATTATTCTGAAAAAATGCTGTATACTTCTACAGAGTTGTTTATCTTTCCAATATTGTCAGAGACACCACAGTTTGTAGATTGCTTTTGATATTTTGTGCACTCATAGGCTGCCAGGAATGAGGATAAAGCAATCTTTTAAACAAAGTTTTATCATAAAGTAATTTGATTCCTGACGAGAATATGGAAGAGATGGACCTAACTGCTTAGCCTGGCAACAGTTGGTAGAGATGTGAAACAAAACACAAAAGTTTGATAATTCCCATCTCCGAACATAGAAGACAGAGGACAGAGGGAATGATTCAGTGAGATAAATTAAGAAAATAATTGTTGAGGAGTAGACTCTTTCTTAATTTGCTAGAACAAATGGAAATTAAAGATAAATAAGGAGAATATACTTTCCAGAGGAAAGTAAATTGTACAAACAACACAAAGCCAGGTAGAAAATAAAAGATAAATGAAACACTTTTAAAGAATGACAATATTACAAATAGTTACCAGGAGAGAATATGTATTAGATTACTTTTCTCTTTTCTGATTATTTCAACTAAAGAGAAAATAAAGAATATAATCTCCTTATGAACCTCAATAGAGAGGTTCACTAGAGAGACAATATAGCTTCACTTACTGTGAATATTTATTATGTCCATATATCTCTATGGCAAACTTCCCCCAAACTCAAGAGTCCTAAAACTATAACATATTATGTCTCATTATTCTGTGGGTCAAGAATGCATGTGGGTTCTGCTCTACATGATTTGTCTTGGCCGTGCAGGAGGCTGAATGCAACTTGAAACTTGACTGGAGCTGGGTGTCCAGGAGGGCCTCATGCCTTTGACTGGCAGTTGAAGCTGGCTATGTACCCTAATTCCCTGGTATCTCTTCTCTAACAGTATAGATGGTCATCCAGTAGAAGCAACCAGACCTCATACAAACTGTATGTTTTTTCCACAAAGTTTGAAATCATGTAAATCCAAATTTCACTAGAAAATTTACCTGTAATTGCATAAACTAAAAATTGGCAACCAAAATATTGGAAAGTGCATGTATATACTATTGCCATATGAAGAGTCAACTTCAGCTAGAAAACAGAGTAACCAAACTATGTAAATTTCATTTGAAATAGTTTGTTATTTATATGAATCAGATTTTTGCCATAATTTTAACATTTTTATTTTAATATTCCTCCTTGTAATTTAGATGTGATAATCTGCTACAAAAAAANGAAAACAGAGTAACCAAACTATGTAAATTTCATTTGAAATAGTTTGTTATTTATATGAATCAAATTTTTGCCATAATTTTAACATTTTTATTTTATTTTAATATTCCTCCTTGTAATTTAGATGTGATAATCTGCTACAAAAAAAATCAAGTGACCACCATTATATGAGAGAATATCTGTGACAAAATACTTTTAGTAAAATAAAAACTTTAATTAACAAAAATAATCTGCAATGGAGTAAGATGTAGGAGCTCTAGGAATCCCTTTTCCCACCTCTCTGTACATATTTTAGTTATTCCTGTGGGAAAAGTTGAAATAGAAACTAACCTATGTTCTTATCATATAAGTGAACACCTGAGCTATAACAGTAACAAAAATTGTATCCTCAATTTGGTTAGCCAATGTTGGCTATGAGAGTATTCCATTTCCAAAATTTCATAAGATTGTTTCATTATGCAAGTAAAGTTGAGTGTGTAAGAAATAAGATCCATGCAAATAATGTAAGTTTTAGGAATAAATAAGCAATAAACCAACAATAAATAAATTCAACTTCTTGGGTCAATGCTCTGGGGAAGAATGAGTTACCAATTGAGGAACAGATTGGATCCAGTCGCCAGATAACCCTCACGTTGTTCAGGTGAGGCAGAGAGACCTGACCAGAAATAACTTTTCACTTTTGATTTTTTTTTTAATTCCAAAAATAAGAACCCTGTACCAGTCAAGGCACAATCTAAGGGAATTCAGTTATATCTATTATATCTATTACCGTATCTATTATATCTATTACCATATCTATTGTGAAGCAGAATAGACCCTCTAAACCAAATTGTAAAATCACCATATGTTGGAACCAAAGGTAAGAGATTTTTGAGAGAACATAAGGAGGACCTAACATGACTTTTTGGTCCATTATATCCAAGTAAATCTTCCTGTTTTCTTTATGAAAATATATTTTTTTAGAAAGAGAAACTTGATCAGTATACTTGAAACAGTTTACACAGTAGTCAAATAAAGAATATCATCTCAAGTTATAGCAAAGGAAATTAGATTTTATCTTGATGGTGGTAGGGAATCGTTGAAAATTCTAAGAAGAAAAAATGACAAGATTTAGAAGGTTACTCTAGTAGCAGTGTGAAAAAATAATCACAAAATATTCTGAATAAAAATCTATTGCAGAAGTTAAGGAGAAATAGAAAGGGTTGGATGAATGTGTTAACAGAGGACATACAGAAGGAATAAAACCAATAAAGATTACTAATATGATAAAATAGAAAGGATTCAACAGTTTATTGACTTAGAAAAGAGTAAGAGAAGTTGCGTTTGCTAGATGCAGATGAATGTAGAATTAATCAAGATTCATAATACGGGAGGAAAACTAGTTTTGGGGGAAAATGAGCCCACCTTTGGATGTAATGAACATGATGAAAGGAAAATAATATGTCTTGTTAACATCCTTGGCAACAACAACAAAAAAATACTGTTTTCTTTTAAATCAAATAACACTGAAGTACAAGATTATGATCTTTGCAGTTTCTTTAATGTTTGTTGTGGCAAAAGGAATTTATTCACAAAAACACCTAGTGATTACTCACTATGTGTTTTCATTTATTTATTTCTCCATCATTATAAGGTGGGCATGATTTCACTTGATTATAAGAAGTTACTGAGATTCTCTACCCTATTTGTTTCTACAAACCTAGAAAAATAAATTGGTAATTCTAAGAGATGTTTTTCTGATCATACAATGAATCTTATTTCTTCTACAAACTAAAAATTACTGAAAAAATAAATTTACTCACAAATTTGTTCTGTAAGTATTCCACTGAATACGACCTCATTGATTTTGTTTTAAATAACCTTACCAGTATATTAAATGCATAATTATCCTGGCTAGTCAAGAAGAATCTCACAGACTGCTATAAAAAAAGAAGTGATAAAAATAGGAGATTCAAGAAAATTACCTGACATGGAAATGAAGAGGAAAAATAAGAGGGTTCTGATAAATAGCCAAAAACAGTCATGTATATTTTGCAAACTACATTTTAGTAACTCTTCAAAGACATGTAAAATGTTGTTTGATTTCTCAAGATAAAAGTTTTATTATAATAATATTCTTATAATTAGTGTAAATTTACTGTAATGTGAATTCATGTAAATTTAATGTAATGTAAATTTACTATATTTCTCATATACATTTTATACTTCCTACATGAGAATGGAACTTAATTGAAGTTTGCACTTTAGGTTTCAAGCATACTTTACAATTCATTTGGAGTTGTGAACCACCATTTTGTATGAATCACATTTTGGTAAATTCTACTAAATTTAAATATATATAAACGGATGAATTATTTATAGCAACAAATCTTCAAATTATGTCTTTAGAACTTCAAAAGCATCTGTTCTCAGGTATGCATTATTTTCAACATTTTTTTATGTACAATTGTTTTTCAAAGATTTAATACAGTCTTTGGAGATATTGTTTAAAAAGGGTTTAATATTGTTTTGCACATTGTGGGTAGCTGCTATAAACAACAGTGTACAAGGTCCAGTGGTTGCTTTCTCCACAGATGAATGCTTTAATAAGAAAATGATGCTTTATGTGAGCTCCAAGGATGGAAACCATATACAAAAAACTACTCAGAGAGAGTGATGAAGCTGGCATAGGACAGGTGTGAAAAGACAGTAGAAAAAGAGAGGTGAGGTTTAATTCCATTCAGGGAAAAGGGATACAAAGGCTAAGCAGTGAGTGGAAATATGGTGTGAATGAAGAATTCCGTTTAGCTAGGGCTTAGATTGTGAAGAGAAGGGAATCAAAATATGAAAGAAATGAGAAGGAATAAGATATTGGAAAACCTTGTAAAACAGTACATGGGTTTGATTTTTTTTTTTTAAGATTTTATTTATTTATTTGAGGGAGAGATCACAAGTAGGCAGAGAGGCAGAAAGAGAGGAGGAAGCAGGCTCCCCGCTGAGCAGAAAGCCCCATGCGGGGCTTGATCCCAGGACCCTGAGATCATGACCTGAGCTGAAGGCAGAGGCTTAACCCACGGAGCCACCCAGGCATCCCAATGGGTTTGACTTTTGTCATTAATGGCAATAGAAAGCCCTCCAAAAGTTTTAAGGAAGGGAAAATATTTTCAAATTTGCTAACACTAAAATAACTCTGACTTCAATGTGAAAGACAACTGGACACAAATAAAAAATTGGAGCTAGAAAGTGGACGGAGACTCCCAGTGGACAGAAAACACAAGTTAGTGGCAGTAGTGGCATAGAGAAACGTAAATGAATTAAATAAAAAAGAAATCAAAATCAAAATAAAGCAGGATCAATAACTAGTTGTGTGGTTTAAAACTGGGAGTTTTTATTCTGGGTTGCTGCCTGGTACAATACAATAAGAACATTTATTTCATACAGGATAGTCTCCCATATGTTAAAAATTACAATTAACTTACCCTTGAGCCTTATCCTCACCCTAGAAAGAAACAACTCTCAAGAAAACCAACCTACTCACAGTTTTCTCTAATACTGTAACAGATCAATACTTCAATGAAGATCATGTACTCTAATCACCAGTGATTACAAGGGAAACCCAATAAGAAATAATGCAGGCCAAAAAGAGTGGGATAATATACTTAAAATGCTCAAAGAAGAAACTGTCAAACAAGAACCCTATATCTAGAATATAAAAACTTTCCTAGATTTAAAAAAAAAAACAAAAAACTGAGAGAATTTGGTGGTAGCAAAATTGCCTTACATGAAATACTAAAGGAAGTCCTACAGGCAGAAAGCAAGAGATCCCATTATTATATACATTCTGAGAGGATTATTGATTATTAAGGATGATTGATTACATTTTTTCTAAATTCATTAAATTTTATGCTTAATATTTATGCTTCTCAATATATGTAAATTTACTACAAAAATAGAAATTAAAACAACCAAATAATATGATAGTTAAATTTTATGGTTGCTGTGAAAATTGAATAATTAACTACATATAAATAAAAAAACTAACATTATGTTGGCTAACTGAATATAATAATAAAAAATAATTTGGTAGACTAATGAAAACATAATAAACAGGATATATTTTAAATGAAAAAGGAAAGATTCATTCTATTTACATTTTCAAAACTTGGGCTTGAATTTAGGATTAAGTGAAAATGAACTATTTTCAAATAAAATCACAAATGAAAGAGGAGAAATAACAACAAACACCACAGAAATACAAACAATTATAGGAGAATATTATGAAAAACTAAATGCCAACAAATTGGACAACCCGGGAGAAATCAATTAATTCCTAGAAACATATACATTACCAAAACTGAAACAGGAAGAAATAGAAAACTTGAACAGACTAATAAGCAGGAAGGAAATTAAATCAGTAATAAAAAATTCATCAAAAAACAAAGTCCAGGGCCAGATGGCTTCACAGGTTAATTCTACCAAACATTTAAAGAAGAGTTAAATCTATTCTTCTCAAATTATTCAAAAAAAAAATAGAAAAGGAAGGAAAATTTCCAAATTCATTCTATGAGACCAACATTACCTTGATACCAAAACCAGAGGAAGACTCCACTAAAAAAGAGAACTACAGCCACTATTCCTGATGAACGTGGATCCAGAAATTCTTAATAAAGTACTAGCAAACCTAATCCAAGATTACATTAAAAGAGTCATTCACAATGATCAAGTGGGATTTATTGCTGCGTTGCAAAGTGTGACTCAATATTGGTAAATCAATCAGCATGGTACATCATATTAATAATAAAAAATAAGTAGTAATAAAAGAGGAGATAAAAACCATATTCTCACTTCAATAGATGCAGAAAAAAACATTTGACAAAATAAAATATCCATCCATGATAAAGACCCTCAACAAAGTAGGTTTAGAGAGAATATTCCTCAACACAATAAAAGCCATATATGAAAAACCCACAGCTAATATCATACTCAGTGGGGGAAAACTGAGAGCTTTTCCTCTACAGTGAGGAACAAGACAAGGATGTCCAATCTTGCCACTGTTATAACTGGAAGTCCTAGCCTCAGCAATGAGACAACAAAAATAAATAAAATGCATTCAAATCACCAAGGAAGAAGTAAAACTTTCACTGTTCACAGATGACATGATACTCTATGTAGAAAAACCCGAAAGACTCCACCAAAAAATTCCTAGAACTGATACATGAATTTAGTAAAATCTGAGGATACAAAATCAACGCACAGAAATCTGTGGCATTTCTATACACTGATAATGAAACAGCAGAAAGAGAAATGAAGGAATCAGTCCCATTTACAATTGCACCAAAAACCATAAGATAGATTCTTGGGAATGAACCTAACCAAAGAGATGAAAGAACTGTGCTCTGAAAGCTATAAAACACTGCTGAAATAAATCAAAGAGGACACAAAGAAATGGAAAGACATTTCATGCTCATGAATTGGAAAAACTAATAGTGTTAAAATGTCTATAATACCCAAAGGAATGTACACATTTAATACAATCCCTAACAAAATACTACCAGCATTTTTTCACAGAGCTAGAACAATTCTAAAATTTGTAGGGAACCACAAAAACCCCAAATAGCCAAAGCAACCTTGAAAAAGCTGGGGGCATCACCATTCCAGTCTTTAAGCTATATTACAAAGATGTAGTAATAAAGAGAGTATTGTATTGGCACAAAAATAGACACATAGATCAATGGAACAGAATAGAAAATCCAGAAATGAACCCATAGCTATATGGTCAATTTTTCTTTGACAAGGTAGGAAAAAATATCCAATGGGAAAAAAGACAGTCTCTTCAACAAATGGTGTTGGGAAAACTGTACAGAAACATGCAGAAGAATGAAACTGAACCACTTTCTTACATCATACACAAAAACAAATTAAAAATAAAGACTTAAATGTGAGACATGAAACCATCAAAATCCTCTTTGACCTCAGCCATAGCAATTTCTTACTAGATATGTCTCCTGAGGCAAGAGAAATATAAATGAAAATGAACTATTGGGACTACATCAAATAAAATTACCTTCTGCACAGTGAAGGAACAATCAACAAAACTTACAGGCAACCTAAAGAATGGGAGGAATAGGTGAAATAGGTGATAGGGATTAAGAAATACACTTGTGACGAACACTGGGTGTCATATGTCACTGGGTGTTGAAAGACTAAATTTTACACCTGGAATTAATATTATGCTATATGATAACTAACAGAATTTAAATAAAAACTTTTAGAAAACAATTATTTTTCCTGAAGGCAAAAAACTGTAAAAAGTAAAATCATCTAGAAATTCTAGTCCCATATATAGAGAGCATGATTTTCTTAGGCTATTATCTATTCTCTCTTCCTCTTAGTACTCCATTTCCTAATCAAGAGTAGTCACTGTAGAAATGCTAAATGTATTATTAATGCTTCATTACTCCTAAATAAGCCTATTTTACAATAATCATGTGAATCCCAATTTTTTAAAAAGATTTTTATTTATTTATTTGATACAGAGAGATCAGATCACAAGTCAGCAGAGAGACAGGCAGAGAGAGAGGGGGAAGCAGGCTCCCTGCTGAGCAGAGAGCCTGATACGGGCCTCGATCCCAGGACCCTGAGATCATGACCTGAGCCTAAAGCAGAGGCTTTAACCCACTGAGCCACCCAGGCGCCCGTGAATCCCAATTTTAAGCCTTCTTAACAAATCTAAACTCGGCAAACACTGTTTAACCACTTCTAAAAGTGGTCTTTTTTTTTTATAGAGTTGATGTCATCAATACTGTTTTTAAACGTAAAACAAATTTTCATTCTATGTTTAAGAATATCTCTGTTGAAAGCAATTGCATGTCTAAATTTTACAAGAAATACTACATATAGATGTACAGATCCCCCATATCAAGAACACATATTAAAGGAATTGTCACTATTATTAGATAATTACTTTAAATTTTATAGATGCTACACTATGAAGAAAAAGATTAGCTGCAAATTACAAAGATGGAATAAATATTTTAGATATTTCATGGCAAAAAGTATGATCATAGCAAAATTATTTTGTGAGAGAATAAGAAATATATTTAACTCTACACTGTCTTAATAAAAAGTCAACACAGTCACTTGAATGTCAGCTTCATTTTTAACTTTACCAACTGCCATCATTTTAGGTTATAGTGAAAAATACCTCTTCATTGTTTGGCCACATCTTCCTTTATGGACAAAACTGAAAATGCCTGTTGAAAGCCTCCATAAAATATTCTTACACACTTGTATTTGTAGGGACATCAGAGGTAATCATCTTGCACTCAGTAATATTTTATTACTACTTTTAGTAAAAAAATAATAAAATAGAAGGTAATAATAATAAAAAGATCTGATTCATATAAAATGATAGGGCACATGGAACAACAAAATTCTCTTGATTTGATACAGTGTTTTGAACTTCATTAGTACCATTCAAACAAACTCAATATCTACAGATTCTAAATAAGAAAAAGAAATACTGTTGTCAGTAACAATTAGCCATTTACAGTCTCTTCAAAACAGAGTTCCATGACAGGTGGAAAATTACCAATGAATTTTCAGCAGATCGTGAACATCTGCTCAATGCTAAAGGTTTAAAAATTAACTGAAGCAAAGAAAAATGTTTCTAAAGTCTCAGATAAAAATAATTTTTCAAAGATTCTTTTCTTTCACAAAATAAAAAAAAATCAGTTTAAGAGTTATCAGGGCAACAGTAAGTAATTAAGACAACTTATCTGCATCAGATACCAAATCACAATTAATTATAAATTTGCCAGTCATTCTTCCTGTAAATAGAGTAAAAAATTGATTATAGAAATCACTTCAGTAGCTTGAGAGACAGGTTTGAGAAATCAAAACATTAATCCCCATGAATTACCAATGTTTCTTCAATTGACACTTCAGACCTAACGTTATTTGTGCTTTGCTTGTGTTGCTGCATTCTCCTCCTCTACGTCTCACTCTTTAGGAACGTTATTGGATGGTCTATAGGAGACTAATCTCTTCAAATATTCTTTTGCAGGTAACAGCTGGTCTGGCAATCCAAACAGCTGTGGAAAGCATGAACAATTGTCATCATGCTGGGGTAATGAGAATTTACAGCAATGTTCCGGAGAGTTACCAGCTGCGTTTTTGGGTGTCATAAGCTTCTCAAGTTTTCTGATATCTCTTCATCACCAACCATTTTCTTATCATTTGATCTCATTTATAAGATGCTCTTTACTATGAATTCCTCTGAATTACAAGAGTTTTTAAAAATTGTCTCGTATAGAATTGCAAAGAGGCGGAACATGCTATATTTTTCTAGTGTTCCTCCCTTCTCGAGATAAGATCTCTAAATATGACAATCAAGACATTTTCAAATGCAAAATACTGAACAGGAGTTTGGTTCAAGACATAAAGACATACACACACACAAGAACTTTTTGTTTAGTATACATTTCTCATAGTCTCACACATTCAAAGGCAATATTAGATGGTGGTAACTTCTTGCACAACTTTCCACCCCACATTTACTTTTTGCTCAATTTAGGTATTATAAACCTTATTATCATCTCTTATGTACAAATTTACATGTTTTGGTAATGTAGAAATCTACCATACCCACTCATGCTGCAGTTGCAATTATTTGAACTAAATTTTATGTGTGTTTCCTTGGTGCTTCTACTGTTTCATTTCTATTCAAAACCAATAGAAATATATCATCGTCTTCCATTCATTTCATGTTGACTGAGTCACAATACTACGTCCTGTATTATGCATTTAGATTGTGTATGCCTTGCACCGTATTAGTAATCAACATAAATAACTATCATGTAGCATGACTTCCCAAGGTGAGAGGAGTAAATAGGGAGTCACATTGTGTTTCAATTACACTCTCCTTTGGGGTCCTTTGCAGTTGTCACAGGTGAAGCACATTATAGTAATAAAACTTAATGACATAAGGAACAGATAATTTTTCAATAGAAAAGGACACTCTGTTCTTTGCAGCAAAAAAACCTAAAGCACTGTTTTGGTTACCCAAAGATATATGGGAATCCAGTAGACATTTGGGTATTGCATTTTGATTTTCCAGGAAAACTCTCATTCAGTTCCTGATATTGAAATTATTTTCTATCAAATTCTAGAGTATCAGTCAGGATAAAAGTTTGAAAATCTATGGGCAATGAAGGCAGGAAGATGGGAGGGTGGGAGAGGAATTGATGAGAAGTACAGCAAGAGGACTACAGTAAAATTTTCTAAGCACAGATGGAGTGAGAGGAATAAAGTTGTAAAGGTAAAGGGAGAAGTAGAAGGTTGTCTTCAGGCATATAGTTCATTTTTAACATTTTATCCCCATTGGCCTGAAAAAGTATTTATTTTGTGATTCTAATAGCAAATTAATCAACATTAATTGATTTTTTCTGTTGCAATGAGGGAACATGCCAACTTAATGATTTTGCAGTCTGTCACTCAGTAACTAAGTATCTGTGTACCCCAGGAACTCAGAACATACGTTAGGTGAGAAGTATGGTGTTTGATATCAGAAAAGGAGCTTATTGGGCGCCTGGGTGGCTCAGTGGGTTAAAGCCTCTGCCTTCGGCTCAGGTCATGATCTCAGCGTCCTGGGATCGAGGCCCGCATCGGGCTCTCTGCTCAGCGGGGAGCCTGCTTCCTCCTCTCTCTCTCTCTGCCTGCCTCTCTGCCTACTTGTGATCTGATCTCTCTCTGTGTCAAATAAATAAAATCTTTAAAAAAAAAAAGAAAAGGAGCTTATTAAACAGATATATAAGGTCAATAAAAATATCAATTGTCAGTATTTGCACACAATTAGAATCTTTTATTTAGTGTGTGTGTATATATATATACACACATATACATATACAAATTTAATAGATGTATATAAAATAAAAAAGATTTAAATGAATTTGGGGTATGTTCTAGTTAGTGATTCAAGGTATAATTAATTCGTTTATGTCTATTGCTGAAGCTTAGATTTTAGATGCATTACTGTAATTGCAGTATCAGTTTAGTTTTAGTACAAAAATAGTAAAAATAATGAGTTACTGGGGCTACTGGGTAGCTCAGTCCATTAAGTGTCTGCCTTCAGCTCAGGTCATGATCCCAGAGTCCTAGGATCGAGCCCTGCATTGAGCTCCCTACTCAGCGGTGAGTCTGTTTCTTTCTCTCCCTCTGCCCCTCTGCCTGCTTGTGCTCTCTCTCTCTCTCTCAAATAAATAAAGTCTTTAAAAAAAATGAGTTATTTGCATTATTGAACATCTATCACAATAAAGTATCTTTAACTTTTTATTGGGACTATCAACATTCCCAGTTTACAGATAAGGCTATGCTTATTTATTTATTTATTTATTTTAGATTTTATTTATTTGTCATAGAGAGAGAGCACGTGTGAACACAAGCAGGGGGGAGAAGCAGGCAGAGGGAGAAGCAGGCTCCCCACTGAGCAGGGAGCCTGATGCAGGACTTGATCCCAGGACCCTGGGATCATGACCTGAGACAAAGGCAGATGCTTAACCCACTGAGCCACCCAGGTGTCCCGAGGCTATACTCTTATTTGCTAGTTATCACAGAACAGTATCCAGAAGCCTCTATTTATAAGACTCTTTACATTTTAAAAAGGAAAAAAAATAATTCAAACAAGGATAGCTTCTATCCCAGGCCTTTGTCATTACATCCTTCCAGTTACTATATCATTATCCCACATCATTCACCAAAGAACATTATTCTACATGTTAAATTGAGTGATGCACTGAAATGACAAAGTTTTAATCTTCACCAAAAATTTAAAAGACATACAGCTATATTTGGCTGGGGAAGCTGCCACTGATTCATTTATAGATTTTTCCCCCCAACTGAAGTAATGTTGCAACCTTTCTTCCACGCCTGNATTATTCTACATGTTAAATTGAGTGATGCACTGAAATGACAAAGTTTTAATCTTCACCAAAATTTTAAAAGACATACAGCTATATTTGGCTGGGGAAGCTGCCACCGATTCATTTATAGATTTTTTCCCCCCAACTGAAGTAATGTTGCAACCTTTCTTCCACGCCTATCACACATTATAAAAGAATAGTGCATCAATTAATTCAATTTCCAGTAGAAGGATCTGGAAATAAAATTACTTGAACAGGATGTGGTTTAGTCAGTTAAGAGAAAAATGATCTTTTAAAATTCAAAAATAAAATATTCTTTCTATTTAAGATAAAAGCAGCCTAATGATGGTGTGTATAGTGAAATGTTGCATCCATTTGGAAGCCAACATATTAAGTGTCATAAGCATGGAAATTAGAACGCACTAGTCCCAGTGGCAATGGTGCATTTAGAAGTAGACAAAACCTAAACTATCTCTGTAGTCATAACTGACAAAGAAAAAAGAATGCATTTCTCTATTCCTCTAATTTGAATGCCATATACCTTCACTCCACAGGTACTTATTGATCTTATTGATTCATGTATATAGTCTATTGTTTTTTTTGTTTTGTTTTGTTTTGTTTTAAAGATTTTATTTCTTTATTTGACACACAGAGAGAGAGATCACAAGTAGGCAGAGAGAGAGGAGGAAGCAGGCTCCCTGCCGAGCAGAGAGCCCGATATGGGCCTCGATTCCAGGACCCTGAGATCATGACCTGAGCCAAAAGCAGAGGCTTTAACCCACTGAGCCACCCAGGCACCCTATAGTCTATTGTTTTAAAGCATCGAATAATTTTCTATTTCTAAATTAGATGTAGAGNTCATGACCTGAGCCGAAGGCAGAGGCTTTAACCCACTGAGCCACCCAGGCGCCCTATAGTCTATTGTTTTAAAGCATCGAAGAATTTTCTATTTCTAAATTAGATGTAGAGCTTGCTTTCTATATATTTAAAACCAATTCACAGAAATAGGTTTTTATGTCAGTTTGTTGTAACACAAAGGAGTATAACAGAGCTCAGGGAGTGATACACTAAAATCAGCCAAAGGAGGCTGGAAGAAATAAATCAGTGGACAGAAATCTTTTATGGCAGCTGATGGCTAAGTATAAACATTAATACAAAGATTAAAAGGATTTCAGGGTAGGCAATAATAGAAATCATGATTTTGAGTTAGGAATGAGAATAAGATACTAAAAGTAAGTGAGGACTGTTGTCTTTCTGAGGTGAAGAACATGTACTAGACAACAGTGGAAAGTGCTACAAAAGAATCAGAACCTGGGATGTAACAGAGAAATCCATTTCCTTTGTAATGATTTAATACATTGTAAAACAGCATATATGTGTCATTGGTTAAACATTGTAAGAAGTTTTCACTGCCTGATTTGATTGCATACTAAATAGTAAAGTGATATGCCAAGAAAGCATCAACTTAGTTGATAAAGCTCTAAACAATCTCAGAATCTTAGGTAATATAGTGAGTTCCTCCATTGCCAACTCTAAGGAGCAGTTGGCACACATGTAACTGAGCTGCTTTATAAGATGGATAAAAGGGCTTTTTGTTTTTGTTTTGTTTTTGTTTTGTTTTCTTATCCAGTACTTGAAGCTTGATGATCACTTCCAATAGAGGACAAAAGAATGTGCGATGGAAAATTGAGTAACATTATGATGCTTAGTCAAATGCACTATTAACAATAGAGATGTGAGCAGGAGAAAAAAAATCTCATGGTGAAAGAGTCTTCATTATTTTTCCCTTTCTTATTTTCTAAATGCTTCTGGTGTATTACAATTTCTTTATCAACCATACCTACATATAATGGGTTTGAGAATAATAAATATGAGTGATATAATATATACTTAAATGATAAGCTAAAATTGTAACAGGAAGAATTTTAGTCCAGTTTAAAATTTTGGAGAATTACACCCTCATTTTACAAAACTAAGGTCAATCATATAGATATACGATATGTAATAATATGTAAATAATATATATGTATATAATATATAATCATGTAAATATAACAATAATCTGTGATGTAATTATATGTAAGTATATAAAGTTATTTTATACTATACATAAAATAAAATTTACTATGTAATTATTAGATAGTATATTTCAAATTAAAAGACTATTTCCAAAAAATACAATTAAATTTGAAGGGATGCATTTTTTAGTATAACAAATAAACCTTAGTCTCTTTAAAAACACTGAATTCTGGGCATCATTAAACTCGACTCTAAGCCATGCTCCTCATTACAAGAAACTTTACAACCTGAAAAACTGCAAAATGTTTATTCCATATGAAATACAGTTTATTTTGTCAACTGTTACTCAAAAATATTATCAGGAATTTTTATTTTAAATTTTAAGTTATTTAAATTCTGAAAGTAAAGTGTATATTGAAACCACAGGCAGAAATATGTTGCCAAAACCATTCTTTAATAAGTTATGCTTCCTTGGCATGCACCCATCTTCTCTCTTTATAATCAGTCTACTGAAGCATTGGAAAGTTATTTTTAATGTTCTCTGAAGTTGTTATTTACTGTATAAAATTACTCAGGGTTCCTTGTACGATGCTAAGGAACAATCTTGAAGGAAAAGTTTCCAAAACAATTTTATTTTTATTCGGGTATTGGAAGTCCTTCTTGTTGTGTTTTTTTTCCCCCATCAGAAGATTGAAAAAGTACTAGAATTTTAAAAATTCTATGAGGATTGCATGAGAAATCTGATGGCCCAAAGACATTGAAAAGCTGTGCTTACCCATCTAAATAAAAAGGCAAATGTTTCACTAATAAACATCAGGCCACCTTTTAGTAAATAAAATTAAAACGGAGAAAGTAAGAAACAAAATTATCTACAAATAGAAGATGGCTTCAAAGACTCAGAAATGAATAATCACACTTAAAATAAATGAGATTTATTCAATAATAATAAAATGCATAGGTCAAGGGATAAATAAGCAGAGAATTGTGTTTATGGATATATGGGAAATGTAATATTGTCTATGCAATGGTTTTACAGAATTCTATTTTGGTAAAAGCAAAATAATACTCAGTAATCAGATATGCTTTATTTTAGTTATAATGACCTCTTCTCTGCAATGAAATCACAGAGATTTGGAATTCTTACTCATAATAATGATATATTTATTGGTTTAGTGCTTTTTAAATGAAATTAGTTCCCAAGATTTCTCCACATTTAAAAAAAAAGCAATTGAATTTAAGTAGAATTATTGTTATGTGTACTTTGAAATTGAAAACATATCTAGATAATATATTTTTTAAAAAGTTTATTGCATAAATTCATTTTCCTATTTATTTTTAGGGAAACTCAGCTTTTTTTCCTACAATGTATTACAAATATCTTTTCTTTTTAAATTCAACTTATGCTATTCAAATTTACTGAACATACAGAAAGAAGGTTCATGGCAATATAGACCATAAAATTTTTGGCAAATAATATTGTATTGCAGTCTTTATGATTTTATATATGAAAAGTATTAATTAGTAAAGTATAAACTTTAGAAAAAACTCTGTTTAATTTACCCTCATTTTCTACTTTTTATTTTATTTATTTTTAAAGATTTTGTTTATTTATTCATGAAAGAGAGAGAGAGAGGCAGAGGGAGAAGCAGTCTCCCCAAGGAGCAGGGAGTCTGATGTGGAACTTGATCCCAGGACCACCAGGATCCACTACCTGAGCCAAAGGCAAATGCTAAACCATCTAAGCCACACAGGCGCCCTCATTTTCTGCTTTTTAAAACTGGTATGAGTATCTAAAGTTGTGTCATTCAGTATGATAATCATGGGCTACATGTGGCTATTTAATTGAATAAAATATGAACAAAATACAAAATTCAGTTCTTCAATCACACTCGTTTCATTTCAGGAAAAAGAGTGTTAAAGCCAAAATTTTTTTGCCATAGACTTTAAAACATAGATCTTTGCCTCTTTCTACATAGTATATTTCTCTTGTAATAATATCCATACTACCCTCATCTTTTCATTTGAATCTTACCATCACCTCATGGTATTTGGTCAAATTTATTTATGCTTTATCAACTCCAACCATGCTACTAGATCTTACCAAGATTATTGTTCGTTATAAATTCAAGGCCTACATTGTAGCCTGTTTACTCCATAATTAACCATTAATTACTTTGGGAATAGGCATTGGCCCTGGAGGCTAACAGACCTGGGTTCAATGCTGGGCCCAGCTACTTATAAACCAGGTGATCTTGGGCAAATAATGTAATCCCTCTATGCTTCATCTATGAAATTAGGACAACATTGGCACCTAATTTAGAAAAATTTTATATGACGTAAATGAGGTATTCAAAAAGTACTAAACCTTTGTTTCTGGACTGTGAACTTCATAAGAATGCCTTGGTTCTCCCCACCTTCCCACCCCTTTAAGTGGGATTGGGTGGTTAGAATAGACAGGAGTTGGGTATTTCTCTCCTACATAGCAGGCTAGGGCCAGCTGGACCAATTCAATTAGGCTCTTCTATTTCCCCAGCAAATTAGTCTCTGATTAAGTAGCTTCTCCTGAGAGCAGGCCTTGTTAAGAAGAACAGAGTGCTCTGGCATATTTCAAAAGGGTCCCTTTTCATCTACTTTCAGAAAATAGGAAGGAATTTTTCTCTGATATTTACTGTGTGGGACTCTGGTAAAACTTATGAAGGCAAAATCTCACAATATTGTGAAATCCTACCCCCTGCCACCACCTAGTACCCCTGAAGTATTTAACTCTCTGAATTGTCTGCACTGAACCTCCAGAAATTCAACAAGTACAGTTTGGATTTCCCTACCAGAGCACTGTGGTGGTTTCAGCTTGTGAGATCCTGCTCCAGGAAGTAGGATTTATCTTCAGTCTTGGGGGCAGCAGTTTGCTCTGTGTCCTCCAGTCTCTTGTGAATTCAAGAAGATTTGCTGATTTTTCTTTCTTTTAAGATTTTATTTATTTATTGACAGAGAGGGAGATCACAAATAGGCAGAGAGGCAGGCAGAGAGAGAGGAGGAAGCAGGCTCCCCACTGGGTAGAGAGCCCGATGTGGGGCCTGATCCCAGGACCCTGAGATCATGACCTTAGCTGCAGGCAGAGGCTTTAACCCTCTGAGCCACCAGGCACCCCAAGAATTGCTGATTTTTCAACTGTCAGCTCTTGTTGTTAGGATAAAATGACAACTTCCAAGCTTTTTACATGAAGAACTAGAAACCAGAACTCTATCATCTATCTATCTATCTATCTATCTATCTATCTATCTATCTATCTATCTATCTATCTATCTAATCTATCTATCATCTATCATCTCTCTATTTATCTATCTATTTATCTATCATCTATCTATCTATCTTAAATTTTACCTTGTATCTGGTCATCTTTCTGACCTCTCTAACATTTATTTTGACCTGGATTCTCTAGGATAGTTAAGGCTGATCATGAGCCCATTCACTGACAATAATTTTTTTCAATAGTGATTCTTCTCACCTGTCTTAATGAGTTACCTAGAACACTTGGTGTAATACTGAATAGAAACAGGGATAGATGAAATACCTGTTCTTATTAGGAAACCTTCTAAATTGATTCTAAATATTAACAATATCAGATTAACTTCTATGATTATCTTTTTTTCTTAGATGGTTTATGTGAGTCAGAATAAAACAAGTTCCATATAATGAATTTGGTGAATATTTAAATACCTACTTCCATCTCCAAGTCTATCTTTTTGCCATTTATTAGTAGAATTCCCTACATTCTGATTTGATTGATTACAAGGTCATGGAGTTAGTTCATATATGCCTCTATCCTCTGTATCACTGGTTTTTGGATCTGGAAACCCTATCAGATTCAAATTCGGTGTTTGGAAAAAATAATTTATAGGCAGTCTAGTGTATTATCTATTGCAATATATAAGAAAGTATATGTGATATGTGGTTGTCTTTCGTGATGTGAGATTGATCAGTGAGTTCACGTGTTTGCTTGATCCGTCCATTCTAAAATTTTCCATAAACCTTCTCTATAATGATTTTTGCAGCCAATGATAAGTGCTCTTTAAATCCATTATTTCCAAAGGACTGCAAAATGATGATGCTCACTTATTTTTTGTCTTTATTAGCTGGAATTTTTTCTATATAAAAGCACTTCCCGACATCAACTATTTGGTTATCTGAAATACAGTTCATACAAGAAAGATATAAACATTTCGTTTTGTCCTTTTTACCACTCAGTGTTTAGAAAGAATGGATGCAGCCCTAGCCATCCTCAATAGTGATCAATGGGATTATTTTGTTAGTATCATTATGAACACATGGATTTTTGCACAGTGTTATGTTTCTGTTCATTGCAGTACTACTAAAAATTATAAAATATGTTATAAAGACTTTGAATTTTTCTGTTCAAACTGATTTAGTAAAATACTGTTAGACTCTTTTCTACTAATTTAAAAAATACTTTATATTCCATTAATACTAAATCTTTATCTGTGAAATAATAACTTTTCTTAGTTTGGCAGTCATCACTTTGCTCCACTTATAATCCATGTTTTGATATTGGCTTTTATGTGTAATATTTAAATTACACTGGGGGCCTGGGTAGCTCAGTGGGTTAAGCGTGAGCCTTAATTTTTTTCTTTCACAAATCTATGCTTTTGTTGTTGGCCTTAACATTATTTTTTTCTTTTTTCTGTCCAAATTACTTCATTTTATTTTATTTTAAAATTTGTTTTTTAATCCAGTATAATTAACACAGTGTTATATTAGTTTCAGGTATACAATATAGTGAATAATAAATTGCATACATTACTGGGTTCAATGCTGGGCTCAGCTACTTATAAATCTGGTGATCTTGAGCAAATAATGTAATCCCTCTATGCTTCATCTATGATATTGAACAACAATGGCAACTAATTTAGAAAATTTTTTAATTTTTCTCTATGTATATATATATGTGTGTATACATACATATATATACACACACAGTGACTCAACAATCGTATACATTACTCAGTGCTCATCACCATTAAGTGTACTCATAACCCCCTTTACCTATCTCACCCCATTCACCTCCCCTCTGGTAACCATCAGTTTGTTCTCTATAGCTAAGAATCTATTTTTTTGGTCTCCTTTTTCTTTGTTTTTGTTGTTTCTTAAATTTCACATATGAGTGAAATGATATGGTATTTGTCTTTCTTCTGTAGACTTTTATCACTTAGCATAATCCATGTTGTTGCAAATGGCAAGATTATATTCTTTTTATGGTTGAGTAATATTCCATTATATATCAATCATATGTATATACTATTATTTATATTATATTTTATATAATATAATGATATATATCTTTTATATATATAAATCTATATATTTTATATAATATAAATAATATACACACAAACACACTATGTTTTCCCATTCATCTATTGATGAACACTTGGTTTCCTCCACAGTTTGGCTATTGTAAATAATGCTGTAATAAACATAGGGGTGCATATTATCTTTTCAAATAAGTGTTTTTGTATTCTTTGGGTAAATACCCAGTAGTGGAATTACTGGATCATATGGTAGTTCTATTTTTAATTTTTTTAGGATTTATATATTTATGAGGGGGGAGAGAGAAAGAGAGAACACTGGGGAAGGGACAGAAGGAGAGGGAGAGAGAATCTCAAGGAGGCTCCCCAGTGAGTACAGAGCCCGACACAGGGCTTCATCTCATAACACTTAGATCATGACCTGAGCTGAAATCAAGAGTCAGCTGCTCAACCAACTGAGCCACCCAGGTGCCCCCCTTCATTAGCACTTTTATCCATCCCTTCATTTTAAAGCTTCCTTTATGATTTTTTAGATGTAAGCCTTGAAAACTTCATATAGCTAGAATTTGTTTTCTTACTTAAACCCAGTGTGTCTTTGTTAATAAGATACTTTAATTTTAACTTATTGTGATTAATAGATATGCTTGAAATTATTCTTATGTTCTTATTTTTCTAGTTACATGGTCACACACACTCACACACACACTGTTCATCAGGGGAAATCTGTACAGTTAATATTTTTTTAATAAGGCCAACTTGAGAGATATGTAAAACATTTTCATGTCTTATAGACAGTCTTAGGAAAGAAAGAAGATCATAGCAAAATATCATATTTGTATACTTGGAAAGTATAGCATTTCTAGGTAAATTTCTTTAATATTGATATTCCTTAAACATTTTTACAGTCTTCCCCAAAATAGTCTAATATCTTCCTACAGAAGTTGTTAATTGGGTAATTTGATCAGTAAATTGGTTAGAAATAAAAATCCTATTATATATTTGTGACATGATGGACTAATTTTCTTCAATAACTATTGTTTATTTCTTGCCTCATTGCACTCCAATGATGTCTTTTTTTAGAGGCTTAGAGAATTTCTAGTTCTATCCTTTTTCCACAAGGAGAGCCTAAGATAAATTAATTTCATAGATTTTGATTCCAGAAGGAAGCAATTTTTATTCACAAGTTATGGAACTGGTAAAATGCACTATTTTGGGACACTCCAAAAAACCAGTAAGATTGTTATACAATGCTTAGAATTACTAGAGTTGATAATCTAAAATCCATCCAAAACTTGGAAATCCATTCATTTTTCTGCATGGAGAATTAAAATAAAGAAAAATTTTAGCCAGGTGGGAGAGAAGGTATAGAATTCCCTCCAATGCCCTTTTGTCTTCTACTTCTCCATTAGCAATCATACCCTTCTTTTTATTCTTCAAAGCATGTATTGCTCATAGTCTGATTAACATTTGCACATTAAAGCTGGAAAAGGCTACTTCCAAAAACAACTAGGTTCAGATTTCCACTCCAGGCTTTTTAGAACATTAAGCTACATAAATTTGTCAGGTGGAAAAATATAGCAGTATTCAAATACTGCTATATTCAGTATTCAAATGAAGACAATGGCTAGGATTGGAGTTAATTTCTGAAAACACACACACATACACCTCACACATAAACACACATGCCATACATATATAAACACACACATATATACACACACACACACAAGAAAAGCTTGGAGATTTGAAGGAGAGAGGTGAACAGAAAAGAACATGTTCTGGGAATCACAAGACCTGAATTCTGGTCCTTATTCAGCATTTACTAGGCATGTGACCTTGCAAAAGTAAATTAAACCCATCTATGAATAGAAAGATGAAAATTAGATGAACTTTGAGGTCTGCTCTAGTTCTGTTACTGGAGACAATTTAATCTTTGAAGGAAAATATTGTTAAGCCTGAAATTTAAAAAGGTCAATTAACCAAAGTTCTCCAGGGAAATATGCCACTGACACAAAGGTTTTTGTGGTAATAAAGAATGGAAGTCTGTTTTCAGAACTTTATAAGCAATGCTGAGTTTTAAGACATGTAGTGGTTTGTTAATTTATAGGTATAGAAAACTGATATGAAAGCAGAAAGTTTACACACATATAAAACTATATACACTTAGGATTGTCATAAAAGCTCTCCTAAGCAAATTTTGAATTTAAAAGGAATAAACCACATTTATATTCAGAGAAAAAGATAAGACAACACTTCATATTAAAAAATATGAGAGATGGGATACCTGGGTGGCTCAGTTGGTTAAGTGACTGCCTTCAGCTTGGGTCATGACCCCAGGGTCCTGGGATCAAATCCCACATCAGGCTCCCTGCTCAGTGGGAGCCTGCTTCTCCCTCTGCCTGCCACTCCCCCTGGTTGTGCGCTTTATCTCTCTGACAAAGCAATAAAATCCTAAAAAAAAAAATTATGAGAGGCTTCCAAAATAGGGACCATGGTGCTCTCCATGCACACTAATTTAACTAGAAAAAAGTGAATATATATGCAGAGGTGGTGAGTATCATGTGGAATGCTTTTGAAATTTATCACTGATGTGACATGTTTTTTAACCTATTTGCCATCAAAAGCTTGATTTAAAGGAGTCTCCTTCATCTGTAATTGTTATAAATAAGGCATCATTTTATTTGCTTTCTAGGATTCTATGCCTTTCCACAACCTATCAAGAGAGTCTCCCAGCCCCATTGCAATTTAGTAAAGCATTGACAATCTACTTTTGCAATTTCATGTAGAAAATTATTATTAGGTACAGCTGATACAATTTTTTTAAAAGGTGGATGGTGGTTAAGTAAAAATTAAAATTTTAAATTTCAATATGGGGAAAGATAAAAACATTCTCTGACATTCAGAAGCTAGCCTAGTAATCACAGATAATACACGTGGTCTCTGTTGAACACAATAATTTCACAGAACTCTAGAATACTAATATTAGAGAAGCAGCTGTGACTACAATGAAGCAAAGCTATAGCCAATCACTCACAGAGGGGGAACTTCTGTGTCCCCACAGAGGAACACAGAACATTGTCCAAACCACAAAATAACCAAAATGGCTAACTGCATGTCTATTGCTTCTTTATCATGACAACTTTCTTCTGACTTTTTGATTAAAATTTTGAATTAGATTCAATTCCTGACAACATCCAATACGTAGCAAACCCCATTTCTATAAAAGCTCACAAAAATTACCTTAAACTAAGCACAAATCCCACAAATCCTCTTATTGAGAGACCATTGGTTCTTCAGGATATACAGTCTCTGTCTTTTCAATGACGTAATAATCCCCAAATTTTGTCTGACTGCAGTTAAGTCTCTTGAGATTTTTGACAGAAGTGGAAGGTCTACCAAGATTCAGCTAAAACCTTCACTGCCAAATGCAAAGACTAATGATAGTGTGCACACTGGCAATCCCTGTGGATGGACCCAGATGAAACTAAGCCTGTAGTTGGATGGTAAACTCAAGCTGAATTGAGCACCATTATTTTGCTGGGCTCTTCACTGTTGGATTTATTTTGTTTTGTTTGTTTGCCAAGAAATAAAGTCCTCTGGGAATTTTGGTCATCTGATTAGATTTCTATGGTCTATAAATGATTTTTTTTCTAGACTTCTGACTTCTGTTACACTTTTTTTTAATTTTCCTTGCCTTTTGTCTTGAGTGTTTTTTGTTTTGTTTTGTTTTGAAATTTATAAAGAAAATAAAAATCGGAAAATGGGTAGAGGTTTAATCAACTTCCTTGAACCAGCTCTGGGTTTGAAAAGTTCTTAAATTATCCTCATACCAGAATCTGGAGAAATTTGTCCTCTGCTCACCATTTGACACCTTACAAAGAACTTATTTCTCAGTCTTGTCTTTATGTTTCTAAGAACTTCTTTGTTTAGTTTTATTGGCTCAAATCAGAAGGCTTGCCAACTGGCCTTTGGTCAAGTTCCAGAGATACACGTTTGCAGAAGCATTATCCTTACAGATCACTGCAGAGCTTATGCTGCCTTCTTAATATAAAATGTAACTATTCTCAGCCAAATATCCTCTTTATTCATGTTTCTTTAATATAAAGTTAAATTGTATGTTTATTTCTCAAATTGGCACAGTTTCCCCAGGACAATTTAAAATAGCAGGGGCTACATTTTGAAATTTTGAGGTGAAAAGAATTAATCTCCTGGAAGGTACTTAGAACAAAGAAGGGATGAACAGTTTTGAAGGAGGAAAAAACATTTGCTTACCAGATGAAATGTTCACTCATCGTTCTACTTTGGAGATTAATAAGCATTTTTAAAAATTATATGTTAAATTTTTTAAGGGCCCGAGTTATTATTTCAACCACACTTTTTCTCTTTTTGGTATATACATATCAAAATGCCTTTCACTGCATCTAAATTTTATGCCTTCTCCTGGCAGAGAAAAGAACACTACCTGTTTTAGTGATAATTTCATATATGTCTGAATTGTCTCCCATCTCACTTCATTTCTTTGTTTTACTTTGTCTTGCCTTCTTTTTCCTCACCTTCGAAATTTTAAATATTGATGAAGTAAAAATAATTGTATTGTTATGTGTATACTCTAGGAATATCTGAACTGGAAAGGCAGTCAAAATGTCTAAAAGAAAGAAAAAGTAGTAATTAAACTCTTTTTTAATTTCTTTTTATGACCTTGCAAAGTATATTTGCATAATAGCCTACATTCATATGGTTACTAGTTACAGAGAAAAGGTTCCAAGACAGAAAAAAGGCTTTTAGAATGATTTTTCAGTCTTTAAAATTTAGTTTATCATTTAAAAATGTCCACACAGTATTTTCTCCTGTACAAGATCAGTATTAACCATCTCATGATTTGAGATTAAGCTTCTTGAATTTCCTGTAATGAGTTTATGAGTCAAGTAAATTATCGGGTTTCTATAAGTTGTTCAAAATTATGTATGTATTAAAAATAATATAAAATATATAATAAAATACATTAAATATATGTGATTTGCAAAAATTAATATATATGTCTCTAAATGGAATGGTAATGAATAACATCTTTGTTAAGAGTTTATTACATACTATCCTTAGCCAAAATGATTATGTTTATTAATATGTAAGGATTGTGTAGTAGAACAATTTCTTAATGTTGAAATTCATACTATAAAAACTGGTAACTAAGATAATTGTATTTTACCTTATTTATTTGAATGGCTAAAATTAAGAATACATGCAAAGACCTTTCACGATATTGTGTGTATATACAAATATACATATATACATACCTATATACAGATATATGTATATACAAATATATATATATATATATATATACATACACACACACACACACATATACACACACACATTTTTTTTATCACCTTATAATTTGTTAAAGTAAAATGAAATGAGCTGTTATGGAGAAAAATAGCTAAATGGTTTTCATTGTATATCATTTTTATTTATTTTTTGTATTTTTTTCCCTTGTGTTGGGAAAAAAGAAAGTCATTAAATTTGGTTGATCAGGGGCGCCTGGGTGGCTCCGTGGGTTAAACCCTCTGCCTTGGGCTCAGGTCATGATCTCAGGGTCCTGGGATGGAGCCCTGCATCCTCCTCTCTCTCTGCCTGCCTCTCTGCCTATTGTGATCTCTCTCTTGTCAAATAAACAAATAAAATCTTTTAAAAATTTTTGGTTGATCACTATAGGGTTTAAATCATTATATAAAATTGATGATTAATATAAATGAATGATGCAACTAGGTAAAATAATTGCAGAGAAGTATGAATATGTATAAAAGATAACAGATATGATTTTCCTCATATTAAGACAGTTTTCACAGTTTATCAAGGGAACAAGTTTAATGTATGTATATTGTTTTATTTAACCTACTGGTAGCTAATTATATTTTATTTTTTATTTATTCTTTGAAAGAGAGAGAACAAGAGAAAAATAGTGAGCATGCAGGGAGGGGCATAGGGAGGAGGAGAAAGAAAATCCCAAGCAGGCTCAATACTCAGTGTGGAGCCCAAACAGGACTCAGTTATGTCTTTCATTTCTCATAAAATGCTAAGTTGTATTCTGTCCATATGTAGAGTTTCATTTTGTCACCAAAATGTTTTGTTAAATATTTCTGTTAAACAAAATTGTGCAATATTTCTCAGTTTTTAAAAATGTTAAGTTCCTAACAATCATTGTTTATTACTTTATATTGTAACAATGGTGTCTATAAATGCTTTTTTCCTTAAATATGCATGCTTATCTTGTCTTGTCTAAAACCTATTATTAACTTTGCCTTTCTCATATTTAGACTACAAATTCTGACTAATATATCTCATGTAAGCCTGTACCAACTATGGTTGTCCTAAATTGGTCATTAGGAAGCACAAAGATTTCCACATTGTTCCAGATTTGGGCCATTCTAATAGGTATATAGCATTATCTCATTATTGCTTTAATTTGCATTTCCCTGATGACATATAATGTGGACCATTTTTTCTTATGCTTTTCTGTCATCTGTACCCTCTTTTGTGAAGTTTCTGTTCAGATCCTAAGCTCAATTTTTAATTGGGCTCTTCTTTTTCATATTGTTCATTTTTAAGAATTCTTTGTATATTTTGGATAGCAGTCTTTATCAAATGTGTCCTTTTGTAAATATTTTCTTTTAGTCTCTAGTCTTCTTATTCTCTTGACATTGTTTTTCAAAGAACAAGAGTGTTCAAGTACTTTTCACGTTAAAAAAATATACACTTATTAAATTCAAAGATTGGTAAATAAAGTCTACAAACAGACTTGTTTCCAAGATTCTCAGTTCACAAAGTCTTTTTACATTTTTGTCCATGAAATGTTTGGGCAGGCACTACTAAGGCCCCTGACTATTATATGGAAATCATTAAAGAGCTATTGTTTGTTTTGATCTTTCTTTAAATCCGAAAGCCAAGGCATATCCACCTTGCATCAAAGCAGTAGCAACAAAACTGATGAAAGTGTCAGTTGTTTTCATTTCATGATCTCCACTAAACTTCATGAAACTTCTATTGACAGGAAATACCACTTCTTCATTAATTGCATTTCTTCATATAAAATAGTGTTGCTTCCCCTTCACATATAATTATTCATTGGTAAAACATTCTAAATAGAGCCACCTTCCTTCCCTAATAATGAAGAAAAGTAAGCCAATAATTGCTTAACTATGAATACTACCCACGCCGTGTACAAACTCTCTAAAAAATCCTATGGATAAACACTTATTAAAAATTTAAACTTAAAAAAACCCTAAAAATTTCCAAGCAAGCTATGCTGTTAAAATATAAAATTATTCTAGGAGTTGGATTCATTGCCCTCACCAAGAACTTCCAGCTGACAAATGATAGAGAGAATATATTTATCCTAATAGTAGGTATGATTATGGGTTAGTTGATGATATGAAAATAATTTGGAGGCAGATACTTGTTGCAGTCTATAGGAACCACCTATAGAGATCACAACAAATTAAAGAAATTTTATTTATTTATTTATTTATTTATTTATTTATTTATTTATTTATTTTAGATTTTATTTATATGATAGAGAGATAGCACAAGTACGCAGAGTGGCAGAGAGAGGGAGAGGGAGAAGCAGGCTCTCCGCCGAGCAGAGAGCCTGATGTGGGGCTCGATCCCAGGACCCTGGAATCATGACCTGAGCTGAAGGCAGCTGCTTAACTGACTGAGCCACCAGGTGCCCCTTAAAGAAATTTTATACAGTTTGCTATTGCTTAAGGAAATAACCTTAAGAAATTGGAGTTTAGAAAAATGCTTCTTGAAAATATTCGCAAGAGGAGAAATAAATTGGCAATTATATTGAACCAAACTTGATGGAATAATATTAAGGGTATTTTTCAATGAATATCCTCTTTACTAATTACATAATTTTGTTAAGAGTGCAAATGTAGGGCATTGACAAAGACCAAACTCTTAAGGCCCAAGTGAAAACCTCCCAGTGGATTATAACTATTGTGCTTCTTCTCAGGATGGTTTTGGGGTTTTCCTTGAAGGCAAGCTGTGCATTCTTTGTATTGAGAATCCCATTGTAACACTACAGCAAGGGAGACACACTTTTCAGTGGCACTATAATTAAAGAACTCTATAAAGCTTTACCATTTACTTAGAAAACTAACTTCCCTTATTATCCACAAAGTTAAGAAACTATAAAGATAAGTAATGGAATTCTATAATTATAAAAATTAAATGTTTCAAAAGGCCTAATACTTATAAGCTTCAAGGTACTGACTGTATCCTTGATGGTAATGAGATCAACCATATCTAGGCCCCACAAATTCCTGAGTCAAGAATAGGTTTTGCCAAGAATTTGAGAATTTTGAGGCTTTATTCTACTACTAGCAATATGACCAAATACTGCCAGAGACCTATATGATACCTCTAGCTCTCCTACAAGCATATTCAATTTGCATATCCAAAATCATAACCTCTATAGCCCTAACATAATCTAAAACAGGGACATTTGGTTTTCTAAAAAACGTTATCGAGAAAACTGACCTTTCATGGAATGGAAAAGACCCTATCAGTTATTGTTAACAATTGACACCCAGTAAAACGCCATTGTGTTAATCCTTTGACTTACAATTTTTAGCTAAAAAGACATAAATAACTCTTTCATGACTACTGCAATTTTAAAGAAAGCTTAAATTTAGGATTATTAGAAATTCATCAGAAACTAACTATAGACATGGGCTGCTTTCATTCAAGACAACAGAATAGGTTAATGACTGTAAAAGTGGACAACTTCTGAACAAGATGAGAGAACAAGATGAATTTTCTAATTCTGCAGTAGGCTCTTTCTTCTTTTTATTCTATCATTAATCCTCCATACTATTAAACTTTGACATGCTCTTTTAATTAACAAAAAGTTTCACAGTGTGCTCATTTTTACCTTCATCTTGTTACTTTTAAACACTATGATCTGTGATTGCTCTGAATTTTACCAATTGATATACATGTGATCCTGACCAAACCCTGCTGACGAAAAAATTTAATAGCTATCCTTTTAAACATTTCAGTAGATAAACATCTTTTAAAATTTTCTTCTGATACTTAAGTTTTCCTCACATAATTAATTCCAAACTTCAGTCTTGTTAATTTTGAACTTTGAGCCCCTATCAGCAGATACTTGTGCTGAAAATTATAACAAAACCTAGCCCACAACCAGGAATGGAAAATAATACTGCATTCAGCCTTGCTATAATAGTCAGATTGTTCTCTTTAGAGACCGTCCAACCTGCTTTGGAGGAACTGGTTAATCATTCAAAGAATCTTCCCTCCATAAGGAATCAATAATTGATTATCTCCTGATAAAATAAATAATATTATATTCCCAAAATTGTTTGCCATTCTTATGAGAGTATAGCTGTCTACTCTGGGAATTTTAAACTTGGACTTATTAGTGAAAGTTGTAATGGGCAAATAAATGTATATCCCTTTATTTCTGTTTCTCTAGCCAAGAAGGAAGCTACACTACAGCAAACACTTCTTGCAGTTCATATGTAAATACTGCAGATTGCATAGAATAGCCTCTACTAGGCTAAAAGAAAAGCTTACCGGATTTTTAGAAATGACACAGCTGGATTTAGGATAGGTTTTACTGTCTGGGTTTGGTAATTCAGGCTTCTATCTTCAAAACCTATTACAAAGACTAATAACCATTTTGTTGAAGTATCCTGTTCAGTATCTTAAATGCTCCTGTCATTTCAAATGCACCAAAATGAATGGGAAAGGCTAATTCTGTTCAGATTACAGACAACATTCTGTGAACAACCTCCTGATGAACAAAATCTTGGCAATAGTGAAGATCTGAATCAAAGATTAATAACCTAAGTCCTCACTTTATCTATCTATGGGCAAAAGCAGGTACTAAGAGAAAAGTGAGCCCTGACAGTTGGTGGCCCTGAGAATTAAGACTTAGTGTTGCTACAGTTGGTCTGATACAACTAAGCTCTGATGATCTCCCATTGAACGTAAAAAATTGTGCAAACACAAACACTCAAGCAAGACCACTTGCAATCATTATATAAAAAGAACAAAAGTACGACAACTTAATTATCATGTCTAAGCACAGACAAAACAATAACATTGAATAAATAAAAATAATGACTAAACACCCATTTTCTGACTCATATATGTGACTGCTGCATCTTTATTAATTATAGCTTTAACCCACTCACATCTTCTAAATAAAAATTAAGATGCTCAAACATAAAATCATCCCCACTCTCCGGGAGCAGTCAATGCAGAGCAAAATCCTGCCTCATTTAATCTTCCATCCAAATTACTTAACAGAAACACAAATACTATAACGTATTTCATGGATACTTTCTTACTGAGAAACCACATACTTAGCCATTATATGTGGTTTCACTTACAGCAAAGAACCAATAAATCCAACTTTATTCAACCATAGGTGTTAGTCTGGAGGACATCAATAAATATATACAAGGAAAGACAATAGGCTTTCTCTTTGTGGTGTGACTAAAATACTTAATTCTAAAAATATACTTGTTTACATTTTGGTTTATAATTATATAACATGTCCATTGTTTTAAATTTGAAAAAAATTAGCATCCCATTATCTTACTGCAATGGAAAAAATCATGCAACATGCCAGGTGTCTCTGTCTAGGACTTGCCATTATCTCTTAATATCATTAAATACCATATCTCACAACACCATCTCACCTACAATTCATTAGTTACGTATAACACCCAGTCCTCATCACAACACGTGCCCTCCTTAATACCCATCACCTGGTTACCCCATCCCCCCACTCCCCTTACCTTCTGTAACCTCAGAGAGGGAGTCGAATTGAGGCGGAAAAGCCCAAAATGGCCACCTCACTGAGATGCCCCCCCCCCCCCGGGGATGACTTGGCACTTCTCTACCAAGTCACTTCCACATAGCCTAAAGAACTGTTGCATGGCCCTGAGCCAATCAGCGGTGTGACCCCTCGAAAAATTCCTAGTTTGCCTATAAATACCCTCCCCAATCATAACCGGGTGCTTAGCCTTTGGGAAACGATTCCATTGCATTATTCCGTCAACAATTCCGTCAGCATTAATAAAGCTGTGTTCTCCCAGCTCTCCACGTACCGCTTGAGTTTCTCGGTCCCCTCAGAACTTCCGCAACCTTTGGTTCCCTAACCAGGAAACCCAACCGCGCTGGCCCATTGTGCCACCGGTGTGGGACTGGAAACGGACTGCAGAGGGCAATGGAAATCCTGCTGATTTCAGCAGACCCAGGGCTGAGTTCTCCTGGACAGCCGCGGCTCACCTCCGCCCTGCTGGACCCACGATAGGAGACCAAGAACAACTGGCCAGATCCACCCATCAGACTAGGTAAACTCCGGGAGATGAGTTTAGACCCATCCAGAGAGATGGAAGGGGAGCCTGATCACCTCTCATTAGCCAGGGATACCCAGAGTGGGGTGTCCAACCTGCATGAATCTGAGGAGCGCCTGAATGTATGAATGGGTCTGTATGGCTCCATTGCTTTGGCTACAGAGTCTGAGTGGGCTGCACCTTGAGTCTCATGGAGCGTCATACAGCATAACGGTCATCTACTCTGCGGAGTAGCCTGGTCTGGGGCTTACATGGATAGACCTTAGCTAAAATGCTCCTAAGTTCCCACGAGGGACGTGAGCAGGACAGCACCTGAAAGAAAAAAAAAACCAGCCTTTTTCTGCGACACAGTCCACAATGGGCAGGAAACCCAGCAAACCCATGGTCTTAGATTGTATGCTTAAAAACTTAGAAAAGGATTGAGTTCCTTTAACACTGGAAACCCCTTTTCTGCCTTCTGGCAGCACTTTGTTTCTCCTGTCTCCCCCTTCTCTTGTTTCTGCACCAACTTGGGTGCGGCCAGCATAACTGGCCTCTAGACCATCCTCCGTGCCTCCTGCTCCATGGCTCCTCCTCCCTTCACTATCAAGGAGCAAGAAGAGCACACCCTGGACCTAGCTAACCGTTCCCACTCCAGATTCCCCCACTGGTGTCTCAGGTAAAAATTGAAAATGGAGTGGGCCCAGGTGGAACATAATTGAGTATTTGAGCTAAGTTAAGTCTGTTGGTTTAATGAAGATAGATTTGTCTTTAAAGCTATCAGCACTAAATATAAAACTTATCTATGGAGGTTTGCTGAAGGTCAAATAAACTCATATTATCTCTGCTGCAATTTTGTAACAAAAAGATAACTAAACTTGATAGTTAATTGTCTTTGAAATTTTCATGGGTAATTGTTAAGATAGCTTTCAAAGTCTTTGGTAACCTGAAACTTTAAAGTTTTGCTTGGATGATAAATGAAATTAAATTCATTGGACATCTAGGTCTTTTCCAAATAGGATAAAATGCTAAAGCATTGAATACTGGACATAGGTTTATGTTTTGACTTCTTATACAAAAAAACTAAGGATATGTAAATCTGTTGGTAAACATGTTTTGTGTTTAACTGGTTCACAAAGTTGCCATCTAAAAAATTCTGGTGTATTAGCAGTTCGCAGTTGGTTACTCCTTAGTCTTCACTGGAGACTAAGGTTTCTAAGAGTGCAAAATTCTGCTAACTGTAACTAAGACTGATGGAAATAAGGAAAAAAAAACTCTGTGTGGAAAAGAAGATACATAAGGAAGATAAAAGGAATGGGAATGCATTTTTGTTAAAGGTAGAAGAAGGTAATTTTGTCCTAAATGAGACTGGTTGTTTGAAAAAAAAAAATGGCTTGGGACAAAATCAGAATGCAAAGGAAAGTTGTAGAAGGTTTGTGGAGAGAAAACTTTGGAAAGGGATTTTAGGTGTGGTCAGGATGGACTAAGATTGAAATAAATGAATTTTAAAGACACTGATGTAAGAGTGAAAATCTGCCTTCTCTCTGTTCAAAAGGACAAAGTTTTCTCCTATTGTTTGTTGGTCTGATCTTGATTAAGAAAATGTATAGTTGTTTTCTCTTTGCCTGCCCAGAAAATCAGTTTCCATGTTTGGTTTTATCAGATCTTTAACATCCCTAACCCTATTTAGAAATGTGCTTTAAAACTTTGTGGGGTTTTAACAAGAGTTCAAGATTTAAATTGTAAATGAAGTCTCTTTAACTCCTTAGCCCTTTTCCTTCCTATGCTAAGTTACACAGGAAGTACTGCTAAACAATAAACCTTAGGTTACAGTTGGGTTCAATACTATAACTATTCTAGAGGTTATACCAATTTCTAAAGTTTCAATGTTTTAATAAAGTCATCACTTGATATTTTAACTATTGAAATGTATGTGTCACAGAAATAACATGATTTTCTGGCCAGCTGTATTGTAAACTCTCATCAGCTCTTGAACCATGTCTATTCTCAGGTTTTGTCATTTATAATTGTTCTAATTCTCTTATAAAATGAGTTTTATCTTCAAGTAGATTCATATAAAGGACTTTTAGGACATATACAGGTATTCACTATATTACAAATCCTAAAACTGAAATGGGTAAGAATTTCTGGAACTAACTAAAGCTGCATTCAACCCAAACTAGAATCAGTAACATGGGACTAAATGAACTAAAAGATTATCGTGTTGTGACTCACATTGTTGGTTCTCTAGTGTTTGTTCTTCCAGACTAAAGAAACTTTTTCTTAAGATATCTGTGACTTACAGAAATGTAAAAATACTCTTTTGTAAACAAATCAAACCATTCAGACTTTCTCTCTAACTGAACCCTCTGAAACTCAAAAGGTCTCAGTAAGTATTCTTTCTATGGCAATCCTAGTCATTTGCATAAGTTCCATAAGAATCTCTTCTCCTTGTAACAGGACACCATTGGAAACGTTGGTTATTTTACCAAGGCTTTGACTGGACTGGAATGTCATATTTGAGAAAGACATGCATAAACTCAGATATGGCCAAACAGCTTCAAGGAATTCAGGTTTGACTTAATAAAACCTGGAGCCATCAAGCCCTTTGGAACTGTTGGCCTAACACCTTGCTTACAGAGTTCCCAGCAGCCTCACCAGATGAGTAAAGAATGTCATTCCCTGGCAGGTGCAGGAACCTCAGGATACTTTGGGGACTTCAGGAAGAGGAGTTCATCCAAATCTACAGGTACTGCAGGCATGTCAGATGGCAAGTACTTGGCTTGGCTTCTGGCCTAGAGAAGCTACTAAAAGTTTAACCTAGATATTCCTTGCAAGAAGTTCCAGCAAAACAGATTCTAAAAGGATCTATACAATCACTCACTCTTCTTGCTGAGCTTATGTAAATAATTAGGCCATGTTTATTAAAACTGGACTTGTTTTTCAAATAAATTAGTCCTGATTTGGCTATCTCTGGAAATGAGAGTTATTTTTTTTAAAGATTTTATTTATTTATTTGACACAGAGAGAGAGATTACAAGTAGGCAGAGAGAGGAGGAAGCAGGCTCCCTGTGGAGCAGAGAGCCTGATGTGGGCCTCAATCCCAGGACCCTGAGATCATGACCTGAGCAGAAGGCAGAGGCTTTAACCCTCTGAGCCACCCAGGTGCCCAATGAGGGTTATTTTAGGGAGAAAAATTATGTTTCAATAACACACCTTCATGGATGTTAAACTCTAGATCTGATTGTCATTGTTTGTTTACCTAAGCTAGACAACTTGAGGTAAACTTCAGAGAAATTACCACAGTAACTCAAATAGACAATCTTCTTGCTTATTATTCTGTGGTGATAATAACAGAAACTCATGGGCACATAATTATTTAAACAGCTGGAAAATGGGATTAATTCCCCAACAATTGTGTAACTTAACTATCACCTTGACCAAATTCTATGTGGCTGGGATAATTAAATTCCCCAAAAGCCAGAAGCATACCCCACTCCATAAGATTAACTATGGACTTGTGGAGATAATGGATGACCCCACTTTCTTTATAATTGAATTGGATGATACACTTGGAACTCCCCTTATCTACTGACAGGTTTTCTCCCACTTTATGGTGATCCTTTGTAATTAGGATATTGTTAAGACTGGACCTCAAAAAGGGCTTCTTAGTGGTTTATGATTGGTTTACTTCACATTGACAGATGATCCTTACCACTGACAGAGATACTTCTTTACTGTCAGCATTGGATTCAGCTTCCTCCATCTCGTAACTCCCCATATATTCCCCAATTGACCAATATTTACCCATAGGTAGGGACAGCTCTACACCCCCATTCAGCAGGAAGAAGTTACAGAAAATGAGACCTTCCACCTTCAACAGCCTTAAAGATTTAAGGGTCAAAATTATTCAGGGGGAAATTATGAGGGAACAGAAGTCTAGCTGAAGACAAAGCAGAAGCTGACAACCTACACCCCCCAGGATACAGCACATAGGAGCAACACCTTTTGAAGATTTAGAGGTAGATTTCTGGGTCTGTCTCCCCTTAGCCAATTCAGGCTTCATTGGTATCCCTGTTCCCCTAACTGGCCATTACCTAATACCACAGGACCTAGAAGCTACAGCCCCTTACAGAAAGGCCCCCTACTCCCGGCCAACAACTTAACCTGCTTCCTCCCCCCTTGCAGCACTGAGGCCCCTGACTCAGGCTGCCATAACTTCACAGCCCCACTTCCTTATTACACTCCCCCAGGGGTTTTTCTCGCCTGTGAGGACAACCTCTTCTTCAGATGTCGCAATGTTAACGAATCTACTTCTGGCTGCATACTTCTTTTCTTGCTCCCTCTGTTTAACTTTACTCAGACCTACAGTTCCAGTCCCGAGTAACTCCAGGCATATTGCATACACAATACTCCCCTTCCTCTTAGGAGCCGGAATACTTGCAGGAGTTGCCACCAGGGCATCGGGTCTTGGAACTTCATTAACTACTATTATAAGCTTTCGCAGGATCTCAATGACGATATGGAATGAAATGTGGACTCCTTAACATCCTTGCAAACGCAGCTCACAAGCTTGGCTGCAGTTACTCTGCAAAATCAGGGGGCTCTAGATCTCCTCACTGCCAGAAAAGGGGGGACCTGCCTCTTCCTACAGGAAGAATATTGTTACTACGTCAACCAGTCTGGAATCATCACTGCCAAGGTGCAAGAGCTCCGAGATTGCATCCAGTGGCGTTGAGAAGTTGCTACATTGGGTTTTGACCCCCTAGACGTGAACATCATGGTTACTTCCCTCCTGTCCCTATTTCTCCTGATAACTCTGGGGCCTTGTATCCTCAATGGCCTCATTCACTTTATTAGGGAAACTGTCTCTCAGCACACGACTGCTCGTATCCTTGCCCCTCGGGGATATCAGCCCCTAGATGTAAGTGATGATCTCTAGGGGTATCCCTGTCGACCATCAGGAGCGGGGACATGAGGTGGAAAAGCCCAAAAGGACTGCCTCATCAGCGATGCGACCCCATGAAAAATTCCTAGTTTGCCTATAAATACCCTCCCCAATCATAACCGGGTGCTCAGCCTTTGGGAAATGATCCTGCCGGGCCCACTGGCGTTAATAAAGCTGTGTTCTCCAGCTTTCCGTGTGCTGCTTGAGTTTCTTGGTTGCCTCAGAACTTCCGCGACAAAACCATGAAAGACTCACCTACCACTTTGAGCAAAGTTTGAAAAGCTGCATAAATTAAGGGAATTGTTACCCTACACTATGGTACGATCTCAACAATTTCAAATTTTTGTATATTGTATTAATATAATTGCAACACTAAAACTAAAAATACTATATTTATATATAACTAGTGATCCCCTTTATTTAGAACCTAATACAATTTTGAAGTTACTACTTCTGTGTTAGATTAGATTAAATCTATTCTATCAAATAGACCATAATGTTTCAAGCTCAATAAAAGTTTAATTTTCTCTGCTATGACATCCTAGATGGGTTTTTCAAGGTAGACCAAGAAAAGAGTGATATATATGTTTCACACGGAGATTGAAAGATTTGGAGAGAGTATAGCTCTGCCATATCCAATACCTGATTTAATAAGGTTCTGGGTTATCATCATTGCACACCCAGGAAAGAAAAAAGAATGGAGGAATGCAGAAGCAAGGTGTTTTGATCAGACCTAACATTGGCCTGTATCACTTTCACTCACATTCCATTTTGAGGGCTTAGTCAAATAGTTAGACTCAGCTGCAAAAGAAACTGGCACTCTAAAATTCTATGTCTATAGAAGAAGAGGTAATGAGTTGCAAAAACAGCTGTTGTTCTTCTCCCAAAAGTGTAAGAGAGTAATTTAAATGGTGAGTGCCATCACATTGCCCCTACCTATTTTAATAAACATTTAATTACATAACTTGAATATATGAATTGCATATACATCTTGAGCTGTTAGAAAGTAACTACAGCATTTGAAAAAAAGCTGTTGATCCAAATGAGTTTCTATCTCATATAAAAATAGTTAACACACCCAGTCATTTGCTAAAGGTTCACATATGGAATTGTCACATCGTTTATGTTTAAAATACTTTAAAGAATCTGTTTTTATAAAATAAAATAGCGTAAAATAGAGTATTACTGAAAATACAGCCCAATTTAACAGCAAAACAAAAGTATATTAATAAAACATGACTGGAATCTTTGATTTATAAAAATAAAAACAAATCTTTCAGCATCAACTATATACAAGATACTGCTAAACTAAATCTGGTGTGTTATATCAATATTCATTGTTAGTAGACCAAAGATGATTCAATTTTATCTTCTTTACCTATAGATTTCAAATTGTGAAAGCACAATTCTTTTGTCAATACCGTCTTAAATTGTAAGACTGAAAATAAATCTAGTTTGAATATGTATAAGAGTAAACCTAAAATACATTATTAGATGAGATAGATAATTGTATGGTATAAAACTAGGGAGATGTTTACCTTTAAAAAAATGAGATCAAATTAATAAATATATGAAATCTTCATAAGCCAATATTTTCAGTGACCAAAGTACTTTAGAGCAGACAATATTAGTAAAAGCTCCCATGACATCCCAGCAGACTTAAGGCTGTGGGAATTATTTCCCTCGATTTGTTAAGCTGCTACAGATGGATAAATAACAGCATACATTTGCTGAAATCATTCTTCAAAGTCTATAGTCTCCAGGGTGAGGATGAGGTATAAAGTGGCTGAATTTTCTTGAAAAAGACAGGTTAGTCATTCTCATTCTTTTAAAAAATAGATTTAAAAAAAATAAAATAAAGGAGGGCACCTGGGTGGCTCAGTCGTTAAGCGTCTGCCTTCGGCTCAGGTCATGATCCCGGCGTCCTGGGATCCAGGCCCACATCAGGCTCCCTGCTCCGTGGGAAGCCTGCTTCTCCCTCTCCCACTTCCCCTGCCTGTGTTCCCTCTCTCGTTGTCTCTCTCTCTCTCTGTCAAATAAATAAATAAAATCTTAAAAAATAAATAAAAGAAGAGATACAGGAAATAGTAATATTAAAATCCTTGAAAAACTTATTTTAAAACTAGATAAGTACATTGAGTAATGGAGTAGTAATACATTGAGAATACTCAATACATTGAGTAATCTGGGTAATGGAGTAGACATACTTTTCTGTATTCTTTCCATTTAGTACCACTAGCAAATGTGTACATTGTAAAACAAACATAAGAAATCTCTGAAAGGTGATGAGAAGTAGGCATATTGTCTAGGGACCTAAGGACGCAGGAACAACATGGTTATGTGTCCCATGATTTTCTTTTTGCTCCTTTATCCCCAAAATGCCAACAGGCACAGACATACTGAAATACCACAAAAGTTTAGTCTCTCTAGCAAAAGTACCAGGAAAAGAAATCCTAGCAAGTCAGAAAACTTTTAAGCAATACCTACTCTATTCACACACACACACACACACACACACACACACACACGCACGCTCCCATGCACACTGTTGTACTGTGGCCCCACCTCTGTCCAGGCCAGCAAGTGTGGACGGGGTCTTCCAGACTTATGCCTTTCCTGATTGCAACCAGGCACCACAATGGTGGTCCCAATAGCGTCAAGTAGGAAGTCAGGACCTTCATCCCCACCAAGTGGTGAAAGGTCTATCCTCAGTATTGGTCTTAGTGGAGACCACTAAGGAGCCTGGACTTACACCATACCCAGCAGTAAGGAGGCTGCTCCCTCTTCTCATCAGGGTGGTGTCAGAAGAGGCACAGTGCAATTTAAGGATTTTCACTACTTCTTGTAGAAATGAGACCATTATTCTCCTCCCCTCAGTGATGTCTAAGAAACAGTTATAGTCAATAGTCAAGAGGAACCTAAGGAGACATAAGTACTAAATGTAACGTGCATACTGGTTGGAATGTTGGCTCAGAAACAGGACACTGGGTAAAATCTACTGTGATCTGAATAAATTATGGGCTTTGGTTAACAATAATGATCAATATTTGTTCATTACTTGTAAAAATGTACACACCAACATACTGATAAAAGGAAAACCAGGTACAGGGTCTATGGGAAGTATCTGTACTATCTTTTCCATTTTTCTGCAAATCTAAAACTGTTCTAAAAATTGTCTATAAAATATACAACCATGCACATATGTGCACCTGCACACCTTAAAAGTGACAAGGCAAGATACAGAATGGAAGAAAATATCCAGATACATATATCCAACAGAGGCCCCATATATAAGATATATAAAGCATTATTACAAATCAATAAGAAAAGGACAAATGACCTAATTTTTTTAAAAAAAGATCAAGGTATTCAAAGGTAAAACACAAAAAGAATAACCAAATGGCATGAACATAAGAAATGATGTTCAATCTTATTAGCCAATAGATAAATGCAAAATAAATCCATAATATAATACTATCACAATCCCACAGAAATATATCAAATAAAAGAGGCCAAAGAAATGCAGAGTTCGAGAGAGGGTAAAACAACCAGTGCTCTCATAAGATGCCAGTAGGATGATTTATTTGTATAAATACTTTGGAAAAAATTTTGGCATTATCTGCTAAAGCTGAACAAATATCCCAAAACCCAGTAATTCTACTCCAACAGAAATATAAATGTGTGTAGGTACATGTATATTTGTGTGCTTATGTCTCAGACATGAACTAAATGTACATAGTGTATATATAATGATGTATATTACTATTATTTCCAAACTAGAACTTACTCAAATTGCTATTAACAGTAGAGTGCACAAATATGGTACCATCACATGAAGGAATACTAAAACAGTAATGAGAATGTTCTACAGTGATTCATAATAATATAAGTTAATTACATAAACATGAAATCGAGCAAACGAAGCCTGACACAAAAGACTTTACTTTTCAAAAGCAGGGACTTATACCATAAAGAAGCATGGGAAGGTGGAGCTTCCAGAGTGCTGTTAACTTTCTGTTTCTTTATTAGGAATCTGTTTACACTGAGAGGTTTGTTTTGTGAACATTTGGTGAGTGATGCATTTATTTATATGTGCACTTTTTTATATGAAATGTCTTAAAAAATAAAAATATGAATGAGTTCTGTATATTGATACAAAAGTATTCCATAATTTATTGTGCAGGGAAAAGGAAGTTGTAGGGGCACCTGGGTGACTCAGTTCTTAAGTGTCTGCTTTCAGTTCAGGTCAGATCCCAGGGTCCTGGGATGGAACCCCACAACAGTCTCCCTGCTCAGCGGGGAGCCTGCTTCTCCCTCTCCAATCCCTCTGCTTGTGTTCCCTCTCTAGGTGTGTCTCTCTCTGTCAAATAAATAAATAAAATCTTAAAAAAAAAAAAAGAAAAGAAAAGGAAGTTGTAGTATAAAATAAACCTATATGTATAATTTTTGAAACCATAAAAACAAATGAGTTTTTAATATGTAAATAAACATATGGAAGAGGCAGAAATCACACTTTGCTATTGTATTTGCGTTTTCATAATGAACTTAGATAATTTGTATTAAAATATTTATTTAATCAAGTTATTATTTATTTCTTACATAATTTCAACTTTCTTCTTGCAATTTTATATATCTCTATATACTGCATTTTTTCCCTTGGGACAAGAAGGATTACAAGAAAAAAATACACACTGTATTAGTTAGGATCTTGCAGAGAAACAGAACCAAGAGGATATATGGACATACAGAAGAAGAGATTTATTACAGGAATTGGCTTATTTGGTTATGGAGGCTTAGAAGTCTCACAACCTGTCACCTGCACGCTGGAGAACCAGACAGTCAGAACCAGAAAGGTACAAATCCCTCCAAATCTAAAGGCCTGAGACCTGGGAGCTCAGATCTTGACAGCAGGAGAAAATGGATGTCTCAGTTCAAGGAAAGAGAAAGAAAAAGAATTCACCCTTCCTTAGCCTTTTTGTTGTATTTGGGCCCTTAACAAACAGGTGATGCCCACCCACATTGATAAGGGTAGTCTCTTTACTTAGTCTACAGAATCAAATGCTAATCTCTTCCAGAAAAACCCTCACAGGCACACCCAGAAATAATGTTTTACCAGCTGTTGGCATATCTCATAGGCCAGTCAAATAGACATATAAAATTAAGCAGAACACACGTTAGAAAACAAACAAACAAGCAAACAAAAAATCCCCCATAAATCCTGAAGTATCCTCACTTTCTGGTCAATAAATGCAAGTTTCTTATCCTGGTATTATTGAACTAATGTCTAAAATCCATTTTTCAAACTGTGACTCCCATTACTTCCTTACAGGATTCTCCTGGTCAAGTTAAATCAGCTGATTCACTCCTTCCCAGTGTTATCTTGCTTTCCTGTCTCATAACTTTGCTTGCTCTAATTGTTTTGTCAGAAAACACTTTCCTTTATTACTTTCCACCTCTGTTAGCTTCTATTCCTCCAAGGCCATCTCCAGGGCTACACTAATCCCTGCCTATAACTCTTTTCTTCTCAATGGAATAGAGCATTTGTTAACTACTATGACACCTTCATTCAGATATTGGTATTACTGTATTCTTTATGGACATATTCTTTTTCACTTAAAATATTATTTTATATACTCTTTTGCACTTTATTGAGGTATGATTGACATGCAAAAACTATATATCTTTAATATATACAACTTGATGAGTTTGGGGGAAACCATCACCACCACCAACATCATAAACACATCCATTACCTCCTAAAGTGCTATCCTATCCCCTTTATTATTATTATCATTATTATTATCATTATTATGTATGTTATGTGTTAAGAATGATTAACTTAAGATCTACACTTATAGCAAATTTTCAGTATACAATACAGTATTGTTTACTACAATGGGTCTCGGAACTTAATTATTTTGCATAACTGAAGATTTGTTCCCTTTAATGATCACCTTCCCATGTTCCCCTTCCCCCAGCCCCTGACAACCATCATTCTAATATCTGCTCTTATGAATTTGACTGTCATATAAGTGAGATCATACAGCATTTATTTTTATGTGTCTGGCTTATTTCACTTTTTCATATTTTTTAAGATTGTATCTTATTTTGGTAGGTTTATTTTATTTATTTATTTTTCCCTTTTTGTATCTTGACTTATCCCTTGAAAAGTAAACAAGATATGAATACATTTGAGACAGAGCATTCAGCAGGGGACAAAAATGTTTTTATAACCACTATGAATTCATCATGATTTCCTGTTTGATTAAAAACTCGGAGAGTCCCAAATATACCCTGAATTTTCTCACTGTTTCTTAAACCTACAATTTTCTTCCTACATATTCTTTTCTGCATACAGAAATTCCATAAAGCCCAATTCAAATGGGCTTTTCTCCTTTAAAATTGAGTTTTAAAATTGTACGTCTTAAAATTTAAAGCACATATCTACTATGTGTTCTTTAGACTGAATTTCATTTGTTCAGAATGTCCCACTGCACTAAGAAAGAAGTAGATGGAGAAAAATTCCCAGTAAGATGATCCTTATTATATTTTAATGAATAAGATGAAATGCTTTGCTTCCATGATATTTCCTGGAACAAATTTGAATAAAAAATTATGAATTAATACTTACATTTATTTTCATTCATTAAAATACTTCCTTAGAGATCAGTTTGTCCAAGAGTGGGAAACAAATAAATACTTATTTACTTTTAGTTGATTTTTTTCAGTTTTATTGAGATAAAATTGACACACAGCACTGTGTAAGTGTACAGTATAATGAGATGATTTATGTATATTGAGAAATGATTACTACAATGAGTTTAGTTAACATCCATTACCTCATAGTTACCTAAAAAAAAGAGAAAATGCTGGTTTTATTCTTGTGATGGGAACATTAAGAATTTACTAACTTAGCAACTTTCAAGTATGCCTTATATCAGTGCTAACTATGGTCACCATGTTGTACCTTACATTCTCAACACTTATTTAACTTAAAACTGAAAGTTTGCACCTTTGACCACCTTCATCCATTTCTTCTCCCCTCTCTGCACCACCATAGCCATAAATCTGACATTTTATTTCTTCAGTGAATTTTTTTGCATTGTTTTGGTTTCCACATGTAAAGAGATCATAATACACTATTTGTCTTTCTCTGTCTGACTTATTTCACTTAGCATAATGCCCTCAAGTTTTATCCATATCAGAAATGGCAAGATTTCCTTCTTTTTCATGGCTGAACAATATTCCATTGTGTGGAATACACTTCTTTATCAATTTGGCATAGTAATTTGCCATAGTATCTCTTTGGCAGAGTTATTTCTTCTCCTTTAGAAACATATCCAGAAATGAAATTGCTAAATCATATGCTAGTTCTATTTTTAATTTTTTGAGAAAACTCCATACTGTTTTGTATAGTGACTATGCCACTTTTAATTTAAATATAATTAATTAACATTTAATGTATTATTAGTTTCAGATGTAGAGTTCAGTGATTAATCAGTCTTATAAAACATGCAGTGCTCATTACACCACGTACCCTTCCTCTTCTTCTTCTTTTTTTTTTTAATTAACATATAATGAATTATTTCCCCAGGGGTACAGGTCTGTGAATCATTAGACTTACACATTTCACAGCACACACCACAGCACAAACCCTCCCCAGTGTCCATAACCCAGCCACCCTGTCTCTATCGCCTCACCCCCCAGTAACCCTCAGTTTGTTTTGTGAGATTAAGAGTCTCTTATGGTTTGTCTCCTTCCCAATCCCATCTTGTTTCATTTTATTCCTCCCTACTCCTCATGAGCTCACTATTCACCCTGCCCCTCAAATTCCTCATATCAGAGAGATCATATGATAATTGTCTTTCTCTGATTGACTTATTTGGCTTAGCATAATACCCTATAGTCCCATCTACGTTTTTGCAAATGGCAAGATTTCATTTCTTTTGATGGCTGCATAGTATTCCACTGTACATATATATTATATCTTCTTTATCCATTCATCTGTTAATGGATATATATGTTCTTTCCATAGTTTTGCTATTGTGGATATTGCTGCTATAAACGTTCAGTGCACATCACGTATCCTTCTTAATGTCCATTACCTGATAACCCCATCCCCTCAACCCCCCTTTGTGTTCTATGATTGTACCATTTTACATTCCCACCAACAGTGCATAAGGATTTCTCCACACCCTCATCAGAATTTTTTATCTCTTATCTTTTTCTTGAAAACCATTCTAGAAGGTTTGAGGTGATACTTCATTGTAGTCTTGATTCACGTTTCCCTAATGATTAGTGATGTTAAGCACTTTTTCATGCACCTGTTGGCCATTTGAACAGTTACTTTAGACAAATTTCTATTATTTCCTTTGCCAATTTTTTGATTGGGTTATTTGTTCTTTTTACTATTGAGTTATATGAGTTATTTATATATTTTGCACATTAATCACTCATCAGATATATGGTTTACAAAATTTGCTCCCATTCTGTAGGTTGTTTTATTTTTATTTCATTAACCATTTCTTTTGACATGAAGAATCTTTTTATTTATTTATTTATTTATTATTTATTTATTTATTTTTAATATTTTATTTATTTATTTCACAGAGGGAGAGAGAGCACAAGTAGGCAGAGAGCAGGCAGAGAGGAGAAAGCAGGCTCCCTGCTGAGCATGGAGCCTGATGCGGGCCTTGATCCAAGGACCCTGAGATCATGACCTGAGTTGAAGGCAGAGGCTTCAACCCACTGAGCCACCCAGGCGCCCTGAAGAAGCTTTTTAATTTGTTGTAATCCCACTTGTTGAATTATAATTTGTCCCTTGTGTATTAAGTGTCATATCCAAAAATTTATTGCCAAGACCAGTGTTTAGACGATTTTTCCCTTTGTTTTCTTTTAAGAGTATTGTGATTTCAGGTCTCACAGTTAAGTCTTTAATCCATTTTGAGTTAATTTTTGTGAGTGGTATAAGACAGAGGTCTAGGTTTATTCTTCTACATGTGAATATCCAATTTTCCTGGCACCATTTATTAAGAATTCTGTCTTTTCTCCATTGAGTATTGTTGGCTCCCTTGTTAAATATTAGTTGGTAATAAATATGTATCGAATTAAGGTACATATGCATTTATGTCATAAAATACTACAAGAGCATTATTGTATCATGAAGGTGATAGAACAAACACTAAAACATATATAACAATTCATAGAAAACATAATTATGTGTACAATGTCATTGTTACAATGTGAAATTTGTACATGTGACAATAAAAATTTCAGAACAATATGAAAAAACAAAACAAAACAAAACTATACTAGTGTTGGCAAATTAGAGATAATGTTATCTTTGATTATATTTGTGAGTATGAGTGTGTTAGATATATATTCTACAAAAAAGACAAAAATTTATTGATATTCATTGAAGAAAGCTCTAGAACAAAAATAGGCAGTCTATTATACTCACTGAATTTAAGAAACTCTGAACTGAATAAAGCACTTTTTTTTTTAGCTATCAGAAGCTGGTTATATAATATGACAAAGATACGTTTGCATTATTCCTTAATAAACTACAAGAGTTAGATCACATCATTTTAAAAATAACTATATTATAGTTAATGGAGCTTCATGTCATAACATTCTCAGCAAATAAATTTCCAGATCAAGTTCACCTCATGCCTGTTTCTTATTCCCAGTTGGACAGCCACCTAATTAACAACTGTATTCTATCTTAGATCATCTGGTGCTTTCAAAGGTCAATATTTTTACAAGTAACAGGATATTACTACATGTTGTTTCTTAGAAACACAGAATGAACTAGAAAAGAATAACAATTTTAAATTTTATTCATGTTTTAAGACCAACTAGTCAGTCATATGTGAGTATGTGAGCACTTTAGATTCCTATGTCAACCTTAGCTCAGGTTTATAAAAGTTACAAAAAGGAAAGGCAGGTTTTGTCCTTGCAGTGTTCCATAATTTTCTCCCTCATTTCTTCTCCCTCCTCCCAAGGATGCAGCAATCAGTGCCTCAGTAACTCCAAAATCAGGAATACAATCAGAAAAAACTGAGGAATGGCTTACTCAGTCTGAACTTTAGTTCATTCAGATTTCTTTTTTTTTTTTTTTAAGATTTTTATTTATTTATTTATTTGACACAGAGAGACACAGTGAAAGAGGGAACACAAGCAGGGGGAGTGGGAGAGAGAGAGAGGCAGGCTCCTCACCAAGCAGGGAGTCCAATGTGGGGCTTGATCCCAAGACTGGTATCACAGCCAGAGCAGAATGCAGATGCTTAAGAACTGAGCCACCCAGGCACCCCTCATTTAGATTTCTAGGATCTTGGCCTTTGCTTGTGAGTCTTAGCATCTTAGAACATTTAGCTTTTCCCATGGTCACCAAAATGTTTTCAATCAGATACTGAAGTGTTTCCAGATGGGTCTGGACTTTACTTGCTTTTGAAACCAAGGATATATCTTGTATTTTTCTTCATGTCTAGCATCAACTCACTAGATCCAATGAATAAAATGTTCCTTAATTATTAGATATTAAGTGAATGACAGAATCAAGCAGAACATTTTTTTAAGAGTACAAATAAACCATCCTATTAAATATATAGCATAATGGAAGGGTAAAGAAGTTAGGTGCTGGGGGGGGTACCTGGGTTGGTTAGCATTGACTCTTGATTTTGGCTTAGGTCATAATCTCAGGGTCATAAGATCAAACCCTGGGTTGGGTTCCACACTGGGCATGGAGCCTGCTTAAGAGTATCTCTCTTTGTCCCCCACTGCCCCTCTCCCTGCTCACTCTCTTTCTGTCAAAAAATAAATAAATAGATAAATAAATAAATAAATAAATAAATAAAAATAAAGGATGTTAGATGCTGTAAAACAAAGGAAATATATATTAAACAAAATGAATTTCACTCCCATTTTGACTTTAATTAAAATCAAGTTAATATGGAATAATTTTCCTAATTATGGTTGAAAACACTTCATCAACAACACACAGTATCATCATGTCCTCACCCATTTTAATTTTACTTCAAACCTTCTTCATATTAGGACATTTGTTCTTCTGCCTTTCCTTTGCACATATTAATTCCTATTTCCTCCACCATATCATAACATTTAACACCATCTTATATCTTCTTGTATACTATGATGACTTACTGTGGTCGGAAGAATAATGTCCCTCTCCCCCAGAAAAAGATATCCATGTCCTACTCCTTGAAACCTATGAAAATGTGCTGTTACATGGCAACAGAGAACTAAAGTTGTTGGTGTTTTCTATTTGAATGAAAAATTTGTTATTTTCTTCTCAGGAAAAATAGGAAGTTAGAAAACAGTGCATTTTACAACCAACATTATTTGTAGTTGGCCTTAATCCTTCCTGGCACAGCTGTCAATAACTTTAGCTGTTTAACCAGAACCCAGGCACATGGAGGACACTGGAAGATGGCATGTTTTTTCCTGAGAAACATGAGACAGAGTTACTGAGAGTGCCATCTTTTCAAGCAGCCCCTCCCTTTCCAGTTTAGAGGATTTGCCTAAACTATGCAGCTAGTCAGCACTTAGAACATTTGTTTCCTCTCCCTATAAAACTGCCCACTCTTCTCCAAAGAGTTTGGGTTTCCTACACCCTCATTGCCCCTAATCCCTAATTCCTACACACTCATTGCCCCTAATTGCTAATCAGTTGACTATGAAATAAATGATTATTTTGAATTATGTGGAGGGCCAAGTGTTATCACAATGGTCCTTTAGGAAAGTTAACAAGGCAGCAAATGAGGAGGCTTTTTTTTTTTTTTTTAAGATTTTATTTATTTATTTGAGAGAAAGCACAAGCAGGATCGGGGGCAGAAAGAGGAAGAAACAGACTCCCCATTGAGCAGGAAGCCTAATCCGGGGGCTTGATCTCAAGACCCTGGGATGCTTAATCAATTAAGTCACCCAGGGAGCCCCATGAAGAGGCTTTTAGTGGCTTCAAAGGGAATGCAGTTCTGCTGACACCTTGATTTTGGCCCAGTGGGACCAATTTGAGACTTCTGGTCTTTACTACTGTAAAACAATAAAGTATTATATTGTTTCAAAACACTAAGTTTTTGACAGTTTTTACGGCAATAACAGAAAACTAAACACTGATTCAGCCCCACCTCTTTTTACATGGACTGGATTAAGCAGCCAATAATTTTGCTGTTCTAAATGTAGCCTTTCTGCCACACTTTACTCTTAATGAAATTTCCTGTGTCCAAACCTGGAGATACTTATTCAATTAGTACTTTATCAATCATCCACAATTACATATCTATATTTCTTCTTACCTGGCTCTATTATTGCTTATTTAAATGATTACTGCCAGGACGCCTGGGTGGCTCTGTCAGTTAAGCGTCTGCCTTCAGCTCAGGTTATGATCCCCGGGTCCCAGGATCGAGTCCCTCATCTGGCTCCTTGCTCAGTGGGAGCCTGCTTCTCCCTCTGCCTCTACCTGCCACTCTCCCTGCTTGTGCACGTTCTCTTTCTCTCTCTGACAAATAAATAAAATCTTAAAAAAAAATAAAAATAAAAAATGTTTACTGTCATCATGGAAATTATTACAAAAAATTTCTACAGCATTTGTTTTTTATCAGACTTCAGTTCATACAGAAAATGTAACACTAAGCAAAACTATTAAATGATCTCAATATAAATCTAAGATAAGACTAGTTTATATGTATTCACCACTGTTATGCTAATGACAGAGTTAGAAAGATCGGTCCATTTTCTCAACTCATCTGGCTGTCTTTTAAACTTTTGTAACTAATTGTATTTATGAATTGGTTTTACTACAACTATAACAAATCAAGGCCATTTTTAATGTTTAATAACACTTTATACCAAATTTTCTGTGCAATGTTGCCAATGTTAAATGAACACTAAGTTTAAATTATTATTGCTGTAACATTTTCGATGATCCGGGTTGAAGAAAAGTTTTGTTTTTCTTTTGCTTTTTTTTCCACCAAAACAGAAAACTTAATTGCTTATGCTTGCAATTGTATCTACAGTGTGTGACACTCGTGCTCTCTGTCACTACAGCAAATGTAAAATAAGTCAAAATCTTCTGAACTTTTCATAAAATGCAGATAATTTTGCACAAATTTGTAAGCTCATTCTGATTTCTAGTAAACTACTATTCCTCAGCTTCACAAAAATTTCTCAATGTATCATTGAATGAAATTTAGCTCATTTAGCATAAAATCTCCTTTCCTATTTTATCAAAATCTTCCTACTCTCTCTAGATTTTTGAGGGAGAGAGTTTAAATTATCTTTTTAATGAATCAAGTATAATGCTTGTAATTGTATAATGGATATCTAGTCCTGAATTTTTACTAAGTGGCAACCTGTGTATCTTATTCCTAAAAAAAAAAAACCTTATTATGGGAACTTAAGTACAGAATGAGGATGAAAAGCTTTCAGTGGAGTGCATGTTCCACACCCAGTATTAATTAATATAATGAGGCAAATGCTTGACCTTATCCTTCTGGAGAGGTTATTTAACATTTCTTTATCTATTAAATTTTAATATTACTTTAGAAATAATGAATAGTATTGTAAATAAAAACTGGATCAATTTGGAGATAGAAATAGGAGAGAAAAATCTCAGATTCAGATTTGAAAGTGAAGTCATAATCATAAATATATATATTTTTTTTTTTTCTTTTGGCCCTTGCATCATTTGTAATCAGTGTTCTGCTAAGCTGAGTTAATTTCTGTTTTGCACTTTGCATTTGATGTGTAAACATTAACTGCTGATGCCCAGGGTAATTCACATGAGGGTATTTGACCTATTCACCATGAACACAATAACATCTCTACGTAAATAAAATATTCTCCTGTTACATTTATGAAATAACAGAGAAAAATTTGAAATTACATGATGAACTTACATATATAATAATACTGTTTTTTATAATAATATAGTCTATAAAATAGTCTACAAATATGTAGCTACAAAGGAGGACAATAATTCTGTAATAATTTTAAATCTGAAAGAAAAGTATTATGTGAATGTAAAAATAAGAATTAAAACCAAGATGGAATTATATTCATAAACATGTAAAATAATGTAAAGGTTTCTATTATCTTTCCATTATTGTTGTTTGTTTTTAGAAAATAATATGAAGTTCCCTATCCTGCACATCCTCTCCAACAGCCTTTTTTTGTCTTTTTGATAAAAATTACCCCAACAGGTGTAAGGTGATATCTCCTTGAGGTTTTGATTTTCATGTCTTTTAGTGATGTTGAGCTCTTTTTCATGTACTTATTGGCCATTTATATGTCTCTTTTGGAAAAATGTCTATTCAAGTCTTCTTCCCATTTCTTAATTGGATTATTTGTTTTTTTGGTGTGAAGTTGTAGTTCGTCATGTATTACGGATATTAATTCCTTATCAGATATTTGGATTGCAAATATTTTCTCCCATTCTGTATATTGCCTGTTCACTTTGTCAATGATAGGTGAGGAAAATGGGAAGATGTTGATCAAAAGGTATGAAGATGTAGTAATATAAAATTAATAAGTTCTAGAGATCTAATGTATAGCATGGTTACTATGGTTAATAATAATAATGTATTGTATTGGAAATTTGTTAGAAGAGTAGATCTCAGGTACTCTCACCACACACACACACACCTACAAAAGTAATTATGTGAGCAGATGGGTATGTAAATTACCTGGTTGTGGTAATCATTTCACTTTGAATATGTATCAAGACATCATATTGTACACCTTAAGTATACATAATTTTAATAAAAATAAATTTAAAAAAGAATATACATAAAAACATCAAAACATTCATTTAGTATTTTTAATCACTGTCTATATTTTCTGTAACTATTTTTAAAGATATTCAAACTCTTATTAACTATGAGGACTTAAATAATTTTTCAGAGGTAATAAAGATAGCAAGAGGTATCTATCATAAACTCCAAGGAGCAAAATACTTTATTTCTAAAAATATAATAATTTTGAGGAGCTTAATTCATCACTAACAACAAGATAATTTATCTTAAATATCATCCATTAAATAAATTTGTTATATAAAAACGAGATCTGTGCTTAATCCATCATTTGCCAATGACTCTTGTTTTGTCAATTATAATAATTTAAGAAAATTAACCCCACTGACCTACTTCCAATCTAGGCACTAAACTTTACAAATGTCTCATACTTCTCACAAAACCACTAAGTATTATCATTTCTGGTGCATAAATTAGAAAACTAATATCAACGGGTTATATAATTTGTCCAGAGTTAATACTTCTTTAGTTAGAACAAGTGCTTCATCTTGGCTTATTTTTTTTGTGTTTTGGGGTATAAATTCCCGAGGTACAGCCACTGAGATTCTGACCTGAATTACAAAGACATCCCTGAAATAATTTGTCGGGGGAAGGGTGAGACACAGCTGACACTAAAAAAATCATCCCTTGAAAAATTATTGTTCATTAAAGCTATTCAACTTTGCAGATTATTATTGGAGACCACATTTCCAGAAGTTTTAAGTACTTTGTCAAACATTAAACACATTTTAAGGCTCTTTATAAATAAATTCAAAAAAACTTTAAATGTTAAACATTGGTAACTCATAAACTCTATTAAAGCTCTTATTCAATTTTTTTGTCACCACCATTTTATTACTTAGATAAATCTATTAGTGATTCAGCACTTCTGTACAACACGCAGTAGACATCCCAAGTGCACTCCTTAATCCCCATCACTGTCTAACCCATCTCCCAACCCACCTCCCCTCTCGTAACCATCAGTTGGTTCTCTATACCTAAGAGTCTGTTTCTTGGTTTGCCTGTCTCTCTCTTTTACTCCCTTTGCTCACTTGTTTCATTTCTTAAATTCTTATATAACTATATTTTAATGGTAAAAATTATGTCTCCTGCCCTTAATGTAAATGTGTTGAATTTCTATGAGACTGATCATTTTCAAATATTCATGAGCTTTCTATTGGATATGTGTGTGCTTTATTGTAATGTGAACTTATACATCCAACATTTTTATAATGAAATATTTTGAAACAAAATAATATATTTCAGATAGTTGTTAGGTAAAATAATTAATTGTAGTACATTCATTTTGATATAACACTTGTGTACATAAGAAACGTAAAAAAGCAAAGTACATTAAAAGGCATATAGGAAAATAAATAAACATTTAAAAAAACTTTATATATTTGCATTTCTGAATTGATTATTTTCAGGAATATTTGTTCTAATCACTATTCAGTTGTTAACCCCAGGAAATAAACTTATTTGTCCACTAAGACAGTCAACATAGCTAGAATTAGTAAGATATTATCTTGGAGTTTCCTTATACAGTTTTATTTATTAATGAGGAGTTGGTTATTTTATATAATCAAAAAAAATTCATGAAAAATAAACATCTGACCTATCAATTTTTGTATGGAGTGAAATCCCAATTTATTAAAAGAACATAGGCCTAGAATCTTGCATAGATGAGTTCAAATAATAGCTCCTGTACATACCAAATTATTTCATTAGATGTGTCATTCGCCTCTCTTATGCTCTCTTTATTCATTAAAATGGAATTAATAATAGCTGCTTTTAAGATAATTGTGTTAGATATCTGTATAGTGCTTATGAGTACTCAAAAAATGACAAAATTGTTGTTACATGTGCCGACGAAATTATTCTAAAAAATGTCACATGCTACAAAGCTATTCTTAGAATTTTGGATTTAAAAAAAAATAACAGATATAGTTCCAGTAATGGTAAATTTATAGTTAGAAATGATGCATCTGCATAATTTTTTTATCTTGAATAAAGTAAAATAACAATGATAGACTAAAATTAGTTGAGTGCCAGATACTGTACTAAGTGCTTTATGTTCATAATTTCATTTAATGTTTATAAAACATTTAAGGATATTGTTTTTATTGAAACTTTACACTTTAGGAAAATGTGACTCAGAATAGTCAAGAAATTTTCACCCAGATTGCCTAGATAGTAAACAATAGAACTAGAACTTAACTAGTAGAATTTGAAATATTATTCTAAACAATATCCTAGAGAAGTTTCTCATAGAATTTATACATAAATTAAAAAAAATTCCATCCCTCATTTGACAGTAAAGTCTTTCCCACCATGGTTGATGAATATTTACTAACACACACATACATACACATAATAAAAGCACTAGATTGTCTTTATTTTCTGGTAAATTAATTATCTTTAAAATTATTTTTTAAAATGTATAGTGAGTATGGTCTATTTGCTAAGGTCTGGGTATACGGTGGTAAATAAAACAGGGCCCCTGCCTGGTTAAATCTTATAATCTAATGGGAATAGTGCTAACAAAGTGACTTTACTATGAATTATTCAATTTCACTTTTAATAAGTGTGAAGCACCATAAAAGATTAACAGATAGGAAAAGGTGCTGCCAATCTAGTCTAAAAGTTCACAGAGGGTGTACTTGACAATATTATGTCTGGTTTTCTGAGCTATGAACAAATAGGTAAGCAGTGCTTAATTAAGTAAAGTTACTTCTAGATAAAAAGAAGAGCAGAACCAAAACCCTAATTGTGAAGGAGAAAAAAAAATATTAAAGAAACTGAAGGGATAGAGAATTTGGACAGCAAATAGAAAGGACTGAATGGCAAAATTAAGCTGCAGATGTAAGCAGGACCCAGCTAATCCAATAGTCCCCAATAAAAATGCTTACATTTCTCTGTTAAGTTAAAGAATAAGAAATTGCTTATTCTGTAGATCAAAATGGTTTTCTCTTGGCAATTCCATATATTTCTACCTTTATTTTTATTTTATTTTTTTTTAAAGATTTTATTTATTTGACACAGAGAGAGAGATTACAAGTAGGCAGAGAGGCAGGCAGAGAGACAGGGAGAGGAGGAAGCAGGCTCCCTGCTGAGCAGAGAGCCGGATGCGGGCCTCCATCCCAGGACGCTGAGATCATGACCTGAGCCGAAAGCAGAGGCTTTAACCCACTGAGCCACCCAGGCGCCCTATTTCTACCTTTAAAATAAAATGAAACACTTTGGAAAACTTTAATCATTTATAGGACTGATTTGAAATTGACAAAAATTAGATTAGAAAAATCAGTCAAGAAACTGTCAAGTAATACTCCATTCCCTTCAGCCCCTGGCAATCACCATTTCATTCTATTATTTTGGTTGCTTCGGATTTCCTCATATAAATGGAATCATATAGATTTGTCTTTCTGAGAGTGGCTTGTTTTATTTAGTATAACGTCTCAGCTTCATCCATGCTGTCTCTAGTTTCAGTTATGTAAGACGAATGAAATCTAGAGAACTGCTATACAACATGTACATATAATTAATAATATGGTATTGTGCGCTTATGTTTTGTTTTATTTAAATTCAATTAGCCAACATATGATATATCATTAGTTTTTGATGTAGTGTTTAATGATTCATTAGTTGTGTATATTTTGCTCAAAGTGTAATTCTCATGTTAACCATTTTTAACACACACACATACACACACACACATATCCACACAAAACTGACACAAGGAAACTTTTGAAGGTGATGGATGTTTATTATCTTGATCACAGTGATAGTGTCATGGTGATTGTATGCATTTGTCCAAACTCATCAAATTGTATATACTAAACATGTCCAGGGTTTTTTATATAAAGTATACCTCAATAAAATTGCTGTAAAAAAGAGAGAGACTATTAAATAGTTTAGAAAACTGAACCATGGATGTACTATGAAGATACAAACAAGATCACTGACAGAGTTCTAATATGAACAAGTGGGAAATCAACTTGCCATTAACAATTATATTTATCATTATCTGTCCTATTTGCTGTTTAATTGTTTTCATAGACATCTCTCTTTTAGCTTGTTTTTCTGTTCTTTCTCTATCAAAGAAGTTTATAGACAAAACGTGTCTGTCAATTAGTGAATCTACAGAATTTGTTCTATTTATTCTAACATTTTATATTGAACCAGAATTGCTAAGTGTTCTGTTTTAGCATATTTTATAATGCTAAACATGACTTGACGGTTAATTTTAATCAAAACGGAGGTGTTATTTTCATTGATTCATTACAAAGAGCAATCAAAGGCATACGTGATGTTTTGTAAATCTGGTTCTTCTCAAAGGTTTCCATTCTTAGGAATAAGCTTATACAATTGAGAGAGAGAGAGAGAGAGTTTTGACAATGCATGCAGTTTTAACTACTACAATCAAAATATGAATCAATATTATCACTCCCAATAGTTCCCAGTGCCTCTTTGTTGACATCCCAGCCCCTGGCAACCAGTTTTCTGACCTTATTGCTTTTCCAGAATGTCGTATAAATGGCATCATGCCACATGTAGCCTTTTGAGTATGGTTGATTTCATTTAACCTGATGCATCTGATAGTAATTGATGATATTGCATGCATTAATTGTCCATTCATCTTTATTTCATTGTATAGATGTAATGTCATTCATCCATTCATTAGTTGAAGGATATATGTGATTTTATAGTTTGTAGATTGTGAATAAAGCTGCTATAAACATTTAAATAAAGGTTTTTTTGTGAAAATATTTTTTTCACTTAGTTTGGTAAGTATCTAGAAGTGGGATTGCTAAATCGTATAAATGTTTTACTTTGCAAAACTTTCAGACTTTTTTAATGGCGTGGTACCTTTACTATGTACTATTACTAAGTACTGTACATACTCAGAAGTACTTGGTATTATGACTATTATTATTATTATTATTATTATTTTGTAGTGATAATTCCAAGTAGTTTTAATTTATATTCATACACCTTTTTAAATAAATTGTTCAAATAATTTGCATGTCTATTAGTGGAGATGCTATTATTTTACCTTTGAGTCATGTTTGTATACATATATATAATATTAATATATAGGGTTAAAAGTTCTCTATAAGAAACTTACTTTGCAATTATTTTTCTCACTGTGTAACTTGTATTAACAGTGCATTTAGTTAACAGTGCCTTTCAAAGAACAGAAATCCCTAACTCTGGTAAAGTCAGTTTTTCAATTTTTAATTCTATGAAAGGTACTTTCTGTTTTATCTAAGAAATCTTTGTCTATCCCAAGGAATAACAAAGGCTTTTATTGTGTGTTTTGTTCTAAATATTTTATGGTTTCATATTTCACATTTAGGTCAATGATATTGTTGAGTTACTTTTTAGAAATGGTGGTAAATATGCAATGAGGCTCATTTTTTATAGGTAAATACCATTTTTTAGCATGACATTGAAAATACTATTCCTTCTTCATTGAATTGTGTTTCCATAGTTGTTGCAAATCACTTGCAATTCACTGAAAAGCCTATATTTGTAAATTTAATAATAATTTTTTAAAAGATTTTTAAATATTTTTTTAAAGATTTTATTTATTTATTTGTCAGAGAGGGAGAGAAAGAGGGAAAGCACAAACAGAGAGAGCAGCAGGCAGAGGGAGAAGCAGGCTCCCAGCTGAGCAGGGAGCCCAGATGCAGGACTGGATCCCAGGGTCATAACCTGAGCCAAAGGTAGATGCTTAACCGACTGAACTACCCAGGCACCCCTAAATCTTGAATCTTAATTCTATTTCAGTATGACTATCTTTGATTAATGTAACTGAATCTTGTTTGAATCATCCAACTTTGTTTTTTTCCAAAAACAAACAAACAAACAAAAAAACATTAAAAAAAGCTAAACTTTTTTTGGCTCTTCTAGTTCCTTTGTGTATTATCCACATAAGTTTTAAGATCAGTTTATTAACTTCTACAAAATCATTACTAAGATTTTGGTACTGATTGCACTGAATCTGTATGTCTGTTTGGGAGAATTAATATTTTGAGTTTCTCAAACTGTGAGCATATCCCTTCAACTATTTAGGTCTTCTTTGTTTTTTTTATCAATGTTTTGTGGTTTTGTATATCCAATATAGATACAGCAAGTTATAATTAACTTAAAATTAAAAAGTGACATATTTTGGTTATCCCTACAGACTGGGTTATGGTCATGACCAATTAGAAACTGAAATTTTATTAAAAAAAAACTTTTACAATACTATCAGAAGTATAGGTTCTGTACAATTTTATTTTTTCCTGTCCTATTGCACTAGGTTGAACTTTCAACACAATAGAGAATAACAGTGGTGAGTGGATATCTATACCTTGTTTCTGACACTAGGAGGAAAGCATTCAGTTTTTCAATATAAAGTATGTTGCTAAATATAGGGTTTTGTACATACCCTTTACTTAGTAACTGAAGTTTCCTTCCAGTCCTAGTGTTCTGAATGTGTTTATCATAAATGGGCATTAAATTTTGTAAAATGTTTTGCCTTACCTATTGAAGATTATCATATGATTCTTCATCTTCAATCTGTTGATGTAGTGAATTACCTTGATTGAATTGAATACTATAATTTCCATTTGTTCATAATGTGCTATACTTTAGACATGTGGTTAGATTTAATATCTAGTTCAGTGTTGTATGTTTGTGCATTTTATGTTCATGGGGCATACTGATCTATAGTTATATTTCTTGAATTGGCACATATTTTTCTTGTGCATCAAGATAAATGCTGATTCTATAAAATAGGAAGGTTTGTCTCGTCCATGTTATGGAGAATTTGTGTAGAATCAGTATTACTTCCTTAATGTTTGCTACTATTTCCAGGTGAACACACCACAACCTAAAATTTTCCCTCTTGAGAGGTTTTTCATAACAAATTCAATTTCTTTAACATTTATAGGGCTATTTATGCTGTTTAATTCTTCCCGATGAGCTTTGGAAATTTTTGTCTTTTTTTTTTTTTTTACTTTATTTTTTCGGTGTTTCAAGATTCACTGTTTATGCACCACACCCAGTGCTCCAATGCAATACGAGCCCTCCTTAATACCACCACCAGGCTCATCATTCCCCCCTCCCCCATCCCATCCATAACCCTGTTTGTTTCTGAGTCCACAGTCTCTCATGGTTCATCTCCCCCTCTGATTTATCCCTATTTAATTTTCCTTTCCTTCTCCTAAAGTCCTCCATTTTATTCCTTATGTTCCACAAGTAAGTGAGCCATATGTTAATTGACTTTCTCTGCTTGACTTATTTCACTCAGCATAATTTTTGTCTTTCAACAAATTTGCCCATTTCACTAAAGTGGTCAAATGTGTTGGCATAGAATTATTTGTAGCATTCATTTAGTAACTTTTTAATATCTGTAGGTTCTATAGTAAGGTACCTATTTCATTTCTAATATTGTATATCATACCTTGATCAGTCTGGCTAGTGTTTTATCAATTTTATCGATCTTTTCGAAGAACTAACTTTGGCTTTTATCATTTTTCTCTATTTTTTCCCTTTCTCAATATGTTTTCTGCTCCTATTTTTACTATTTCCTTTATTTTCTTGCTTTGTGCTTGACTGAGGTTTCTTTTTTCCTGTGTGTTTAGATATAAACTTACATAATTGATTAGAGACCTTTCATCTAATATAAATATACAATACTATATTTGCCATCTAAACCTTTGTTAGCTGAATCTAAGAAATTTGTAAGTTGTATTTTATTTTAATTTAACTCAAAATATTCTCTAATTTCCCTATGACTTCCTCTGTTTAATCCATAGGTTATTGAGTTTAAAACTGTAATTGTGTTTTGTGTATTTGTTCCTTCTATTTTATCAATTAAGCTTAATGCATTTTGAAGCTCTGCTGTTATCTGTATATGAATTTAGGCTTATGTTTCTTGGTGAATTAATCCTTTTATCATTACATAAATCTTCCTTTATTTCTGGAAATATTACTACTGAATATACTCTGATATCAATATAGTCACCTCAGGTCTGTGTTAATTCATGTTTGCATGCTTTATTATTCTATGTCTTTTTATTCTTAACCTGTCTATATTCTTGTATTTAAAGTTAGTTTTTAAAGATAGCTAATTTTTGGAATTGTTGGATTTTTCTTTAAGATTTTATTTTTATTTATTTGAGAAAGAGACAGATAGTGACAGAAATAGTGACACAGAGCAAAAGTGGAGAGAAGAGGGAGAATGTGGGGCTCAATCTCAGGACCCTGGGATCATGACCTAAGCTGAAGGCAGATGCTTAACTGACTAAGCCACTGATGTGCCCCGGATTTTTCTTTTCTTTTCTTTTCTTTTTTCTTTTCTCTTTTTTTTTTCCTCTTTTCTTTTCCTTTTCTTTTCTTTCCCTTCCCTTCTCTTCTTTACTTTTAGTTGTTTATTATTATTATTATTATTATTATTAATTTTAAAGTAGGCTCCATGCCCAGCATTGGGCCCAATGTGAGAACTCAGAGTCCTAAGATTGAAACTCAAGCTGAGATCAAGAGTCCATCACCTCACTGAGTCACCCAGGCATCGAAGATTTTGTTTTTTGATTCCTTCTGATAATCTTTGCTATTTATTTATTTATTTATTTATTTATTTATTTTAAAGATTTTATTTATTTATTTCACAGCGGGAGAGAGATCACAAGGAGGCAGAGAGGCAGGCAGAGAGAAAGGGGAAAGCAGGCTCCCTGCTGAGCAGAGAGCCCGATGCGGGCCTCGATCCCAGGACCCTGAGATCATGACCTGAGCCGAAAGCAGAGGCTTTAACCCACTGAGCCACCCAGGCGCCCTAATCTTTGCTATTTAATAGGTACATTTATTCTGCTTATATTTAAGTTAACTGTTGAGTTACAAATAACTGTCATCTAGGTAGCTATTTTTCCTGTTTCATTTGTTGTTTCTTGTTTTTTCTCTTTTTCTGTCTTTTTTGGAGTAATTGAAAATTTTTTATCATTTGCTTTTCTCTACTTTTGGCTTAATTTTTATACCTCTTTTTAAAAAAAGTAGTGAATATATAATATATATTTTTTAATTAGTAGAACCTAACTTCAAATGATACACTACTCTGTATGCTGTCTAGGGACCTCAAAATCTGTGTATTTCCAATTGGTTTTCCATCTTTTTTGTTATTTTGTCATACATTTTACTTTTACAGAAGTTATAAACACAAAATTAATTGCTGCTTTCTACTGTAATCAGTCAATTATTTTAAAGCAATTAAAATATAACAAAAAAATCAATTTATCTTCATTAACACCATTTCTAAAATTTTAATGTCTTTGTCTAGATCCAGGTTTCTCTCCTGTGCCATTCTTCACTCCTCTGAGCTGAAGAACTCACTTTAACATACCTTTAGGATAAATCTACTGTTAATAAGTTCTCCTACTTTTTGTATTTCTAAGGAAATCAGTATTTACCCTCCATTTTTTGAAAGATATATTTATTGAGGGTAGGATTATGGGTTGATCTCTTTTGTGTGTGTGCGTGTGTGTTAGATAACTTTAAGAATGTTTATCTTTACCTTCTGGATTCTATAGTTCTGTTGAGAAATCTGCTATTTTCATCTTTGATCCTCTGCATGTAATGACTCTCCTTTTTTTGATACCTTCAAGACTTTCTCCATCTCATTAATTTTCAACTACTTGAATATTATGAGTTTAGGGCCATTTTTTTTGTTTGTTTGCTTCAACCCTTTTGATGTTTTCTGAGTTCTTGGATCTTTGTTTAGATGACTTTTATAATTTTTTTAAAATTCTCAAACATTATCTACAAATATTTATTCTTTTTCTCTTCTTCTGAGATTCAAATTAAGTTAGACCATTTGAAATTGTTCTGTAATAGTTGTTTTATTTCCCACTCTTTATTTAACTTGTTTCATTTCAAGTATTTTGTATTGATCTATTTTGTTTCCTGATTGCTTTCTCAATTGTATTAACTTGAGAATGAATTCAAAGTCATCCTTCATCTCTTTCTGTGTTTTCACCTATAGCATCAATTTTCTCACTACTTTTCTAATCTCTCAGCCAAAATTAACCATTGCTCCATGCATGCTGTTTATGTTCTCTACTATAACTTTTAACATATTAATCATACTTATTTTCAATCCCTTGTCTGATAATGCAGACATCTGGCTCATTTTGGAATCTAATTCTGTTGATTGCTTTGTTTCTTGACAGTACATGGATTTATTCTTGCTCTTCTATGGGCCTCATCATTACTGACTGAATGTCAGACATCTTTTGTATGACAGTAAAAATGTAAATATTATTCGTTTGTGGAAATGAGCATTCATTTTCTTTCTAGTATAGGTTTTGAATCATTGACAACCTGAGCTGGGTTTGGCATTTGTTGTTGCTAGTGTTATTCTCAGTGAACCATAATTTTGAATTCTTCTAGTGTTATTTACAGGAAGATTGAGGCTGATTTTCTATAGAATTTTTCTCAGTACTTTCACCATACTAGTTTATGTCTTCTCTTTGTACTTACAAGCTAGAGCTTGTCTCTCCTTGCTGCTCCCTCTCCTTCATAGTTAACTGCAGTGGGTTTGTTTGTTTGTTTGTTTGTTTAACTTTTGTTAGCCTTCTGTTGGGTGTGCTGCTGTGTTGTTATTGTTCTTCACCAGTCTTGGGCAGGTGCTGTGTCCCTTTGTCTCATGGATGGGAGTTTCTCAGTGATTCCACCTCTCCTCTCCCAGCAGAAGGTGGTTCTGAGTGGTCTATGGCCTTGTCCTCCCTGTAGTGGGTTACCTGTGTCCAGCTGGTGATGAGGTTCAGCACCCTTCCCACTCTAGTCTAAAGCCTTTCTCCATAAGGTGGAGGTGTACATGACGTCCTGCTGTATCTGCAGCAATTGCTGCCTTCCATCCACAAAGGAAGTTTTCTTCAGTCTCTGGCTTTGACCCTTACCTATTTTGTGTGTGCCTAGAGGGTTTCATAAAGAAGAGCCTGAGTACAGATATGAATTCCCCTTGAGTATGGAGCTCATGAAATTCTGTACTTGCATATTAGCCCAGATTCTGTATTTAGCAGTTGGCTAAACATTTTAGCTGAATTCTTCTAACTGGCTTTATTGACACCTGGTATAAATAGTTTATATGTACTTTCTTGTAGCTGGAATAAACTTAACATTATCTAGTTCCACCTTGTCATTTGACAGATGACGGCTTTGAATCTCTCAATGATAAACTGACTAAACTCTAATAAATAGATCTAGCTATAGTTACCTAAGTTCAGTGTTCTTTCCATATTTTCCATGTTATGGGTAGAGGTTTCTATGCAAAATGTGTCTATGTCTATGTTTTCCTTATATCTGTATTCCTAGTGCCTGGAAATATGCCATGCATGTAGTACGTGCTCAATTAACATTTCCTTAATGAATGTTTTATTCTACCACATACTGCTTACTCATCATTCAATCTAACCCCTCAAAACAAAATTTATGGAACTCCATGTATAAACTAAACTAAGTTAAAATAAAAGAGGAGAACATACAATAGCTATAACTATCTAAATTATGAGTAGAACAAGGCAATTGCCTACATGATATGATTAGTTTAAATACTAATACCCACCATTCTTAAACCGTTTGCTAATATCTCTATTCCATGAATGGACATTCATTACTTTGTTTTAACATATCCCTTTAGACTTATTTAAATAAAATACCCTGAGAGAATGAATCATAAGAATCTAGGTTGCACTAATTGGGTTTATTCAGTAGAAGAAAAGTAAGGACAATGTGAGAGTATTGTTAGGTATTGGGATTGGGTTTGGGGAAATGAAACCTGAATGAACATTTATTGAATACATAATATGTAATTTTATAGACATTTTAATGTTAAAGAATTAGCCAGTTCTTTCTATATCCATCTTTTTCCAAAAGAAATAAATGTTACTCAGAAATGTTTTTCAATTTGCCCTTGTTACTACATAGAACTAGAGTTCAGAGCTCCTTCAAGTACTATGTACTTTTTCACTATTCTGAAGTGTCTTCCTGAGGTAGGGAAGATGAAAATGTAGAAGAGGAAGTCCACAAACAAATTTAGAATATTGTTCTCTCTAGCTGTGTTAGACAAGAATTTAAAAGAAAAAAAAAGAAGATATAAAAAAATGAAGATATAAAGATACACCTTACATCCTGACAGGTTGCAGAATTTTTAACACTCTTTGGACTAATTTGAAACAGAACAGTGAAAAGCAGATTATTATCACTTTATTTAACTTTCATTATGTTCAGGTGTATTTTAATAGGGAAATAATGAAAATGTGTTTCAATAAACAATCACTTTAATTTTCATGTTTTCATTCCTGTGACTACAAAATATTTAGACTGGCCATTAATAGGTTTTTAAGATCCTGATCTCACACAATTTTAAAGAAATTCAAGTTCTTTCCCTATTTTAACAAAATGCATATTCATAGAAAAAGAAAAGGAAACTACTTACAAAATGGATTTTTAAAATATGTCTGACAAAAATAGACCCTTCTCTTTTTTGGTCTTTTAAATAAAACAGCTTTGCTGCATTCCTCCTTTTCATATAAAAGGATGAAATAGTGTATTGTTAATCATTTTCATGCACTGTGACTATTATCATTCTTTAATTATCCTGTTAATCAATGTAAATGTCACCTGTTACAATGTTCATACACTGCATCTATGTCATCCATTAGTCCAATTAATTAAAAACTCAAAGTTATTTATTGATTCATAAAATAAGTGGATACAGTTCATATACCTCTATTAAAATTTGCTGAATTAAAATTTTGCATGTGAGCAACATTTATCTTTCACTTTCCCACCCTCAAGTCAGAAAAAATGCCAGGTTTTTTGATGTTCTTATGTTCGTATTCTTCATTTTGCCATACTAGCCATCACTTTTAAAAGGCTTTTCCTTTTGAAGTTAGGTAAAATAAGAATCAATCGTGAACAAAATAAAGGATTGCCTTCGTGAAACTTGCCTTCTAGTGGAGGAAGACGGATTATTACAACAACCAAGTAAATTATACTGTATATTAAAAAGTAATAATTGATATGGGAAAATACAGAGGAGGCTAAGGAGGGAAACCATGTAAGCAATTTGAATAAAATGGTCAGGAAAGACCTCATTAAGAAATAGAAACGAGGGCATCTGGGTGGGTCAGTTGGTTAAGCATCTCTTAATTTTCTTTCTTTCTTTCTTTCTTTCTTTCTTTCTTTCTTTCTTTCTTTCTTTCTTTCTTTCTTTCTTTTCTTTTCTTTCTTTCTTTCTTTCTTTCTTTCTTTCTTTCTTTCTTTCTTTCTTTCTTTCTTTCCTTCTTTCTTTCTAAATTAACATATAATGTATTATTTGTTTCAGGGTTACAGGTCTGTGATTCATCAGTCTTACACAATTCACAGCACTCACCATAGCACATACCCTCCCCAGTGTCCCATCACCCAGCCATTCCATGCCTCCTACCCGTACCCTCCCCTCCAGCAACCCTTAGTTCCTGAGGTTAAGACTCTCTTATGGTTTGTCTTCCTTTCTGGTTTCATCTTGTTTCATTTTTCCCTTCCTTCCTCTGTGATCCTCTGTCTTGTTCCTCGAATTCCTCATATCAAGTCTTGATTGCAGCTCAGGTCATGATCTCAGGGTCCTGGGATCAAGCTCCTTGAGCTCCATATCAGGTTCCTTGCTCAGCAAGGAGTCTGTCTCCCTCTCCTACAGTTCACTCTCTCAGTCTCTCCCTCTCTCTCTCTCCCTCTCTCTCTCTCACAAATAAGTAAATAAATCTTTTATAAAAAAAAAAGAGAGAGAGAGAAAGAAATAGAAATGAGACCAGAGACCTCTGTTGCCCTCACAGTTATTTCGAGAATCTACTCCCTTCTCAGTATCCAAATATTCTTTCATTCTTTCCCTGTATCCTTACTAATCAGAATTCCTTGCATATATTTAAGTATTAGAAAAAAATATACAGAGGCCTGACTCATGACTGCTTCTGTTTTAAACCCAACCCAAATCCACTAGGCTTCTGTTTTAAACCCAGCCCAAATCCACAAGGCAATTTATAATCCCCAGTAACTAGTTTAGACTGAAGGGGATTTAATTGGAGAAGAAAAATAAAGTACTATTTCAATAAATAATTGTAATTCAAAAGTTTTTGACTCTCAAGGAGTTAATACATTTAATATGATTGGTTAAGACATACACATGTAGAATGACAATTATGATTTGATTGTAGAAAATCTGTAGATTTTGATATGTCATCTGATATGGTAAGTGATGGATAAGCAAAAACATGTGGATAATACTGATCTTATATACTTTTTATTTCAAGCCAGAAGAAATAATGTAATTTGCCATGGTTTGCAGCCCTTCAAACATTCGATTTTAAGACTGTTGTTTCTTCAAGCAGCTGTCCTGGCCCAGAATTTAGATAGGCCACTTAAATAATTTGAACTTCAACTTCTTCAAAATTCAAATAGATAAAACCTACTTTCCCACATTTTACCTGAAATTGTTTTGAAAATAATTTACGAAGTCATATTTTGTGTCTTAGAATATGCTGTATCTCTCCGAATACCTTTTAAAATCTTATTTAAATTTATAAAGCTAGCATATTTTTACTACTTATGAAATGATAAAGTACCTACAGTCATATAATTTCACCTAGCTCTCTTATATCCAGATAAATAGATGTTATAAGTATGATATTGATTATCTATTTTTTCCTTAAATTCATCCAGGGAATATTTTTTATTCTTTTTTTTTAAAGATTTTATTTATTCATTTGACACAGAGAGAGAGATCACAAGTAGGCAGTGAGGCAGGCAGAGAGAGAGGAGAGAGGAGGAAGCAGGCTCCCCGCTGAGCAGAGAGCCCGATGTGGGCCTCGATCCCAGGACTCTGGGATCATGACCTGAGCCGAAGGCAGCGGCTTTAACCCACTGAGCCACCCAGGCGCCCGAATATTTTTTATTCTTGAAAAATTAAGAAAGAATTAGTTGTCTAGTAGTTCTGTTTTCATAATAATAGATTTTTTAATTACCTGTAAACCTTGGGCTACTATGAGACCATATTATATCATTTTAACAATTACTTCATTTAAAAAATCATGATAATTAGAATTTTACATTTCCAGAATTTGAGCAAAACAGGAATTTTGGTTGTTCAAATTTTTTTCAGGTAGTCCATCTTTTCTAAGACAGGACAAATTCATTTAAAAATACATAGCCATACATGACTACTACATCACTAGTACTGTAAAATGTCTTCTAAAGTGTGCTATAGCTGTATAAACAATTAATCTAAATTGTGTTTATTCTCTGGGGTTAAGGGCAGTGATATGAGCACTAGAAATCCACTTTGGTCCCCTTGTTTTCCTGAGTTTTGCTGAGTACAGTAATACAACACTCTGACAGCTCTTCACCTTTGCCATTTCCCACGATTGTGTTCACAGGGAGCAACCTGCAAACACAGGTTTGGTATTTAAAAGCATAAAACCTGGTGAGGTGTTATGAAACAAAGATTAGGTTTGCCTACTGCTTGATATAAAAGCAGTAGATTCCCAAAGGTCAGTGTTCCCCAACTGTGAAGAAATCCACAGTCTATGCAGCATGAATGGTTCCTACATGGGCCTCTGACCAGTTCATGTTGTCCCCAAGAGACTTGGGGTCAGAGAGAACTGACACAAGGCAAAGAGAACTTCTGCTTGCTGTGCTGTGTCCCTGTCTCAGCACTTTATCTTCTAGCAGTTGTGACAAGTAAGATCCACTTATGTTGTGTGTAGAATACAAGCAAATCCTAGATCCAACAATAAGCAATACATAAATTATAGAAAACAACTGTATTAATAGAAAATAATCAGGTAGAAAATATGGCCCCTTTTCAGGATTCATTCATAAACACATCTACATGGAAAAATATAGATAGCAAAGACAAAGACAGAGTGAGAGAGAGAGAAACTGCCCCAAATCTTACATAACATGAGAAATGTACCTTATTAAAATCTTAAAATTCCACATGTAGTTTATTTGCCAGAAAGTTTTTTTTTTTTTTTGAAGATTTTATTTATTTGATGGAGAGAGACACAGTGAGAAAGGGAACACAAGCAGGGGGAATGGGAGAGGGAGAAGCAGGATTCCCATGGAGCAGGGAACCCGATGCAGGGCTCAATCCCAGGACCCTGGGATCATGTCCCGAGCTGAAGGCAGACGCTTAACGACTGAACCACCCAGACGCCCCTTGCCAGAAAAAGTTTTATCATGTTTTTGTCTTTTAGAAATATAAAGATAATACCCTTCATATTTAGAAATCTGTTTTCTTTCGTAGTGTTACTTTCAGATGGTAACATTGGGTGCGGGAATTCCAAACATCTGAGAAATCATTCTCTAGAAAGCTATCTTTGGCATTATGAGCTTATGATAACTTACATGGTCAATTTAATATAAATTTTTACTTTCAAAAGATGACAGTGTCCTACTTAGGAGTCAGAAAATAATTTGAAGTCAAGTTCTTAACTGAAAAATGATTCCAAGAAAATGTTACCAAAATAAATTAAAATATTCACTTTGGTCTGCTGTTTGAGATATCTGAGATAACACGGGGTGTAAGCTAAAAAAGAAAAATTAAATTTATTTTTACAAAAGATATGTGGAGCACTTATTTTTTTTCTTAATCCATACCTCTTTATCTATTTTCTTTTGAAGATGCACTGAGCTATTTTAATTGAGGGAAAGCCCATAGAAGCAGTTGCTTTAAATCCCAGCTTTTCCCTTTCTGCTAAATTGATTTTTGGTATTTATAACCAGGGCCCATAATATTAGCCACCATGGACTAGCTTTAACTTTTTTATAGTCATTATGTTATTTTCTGTTCCTGTAATCATGATAAATATAGCAAAACTCACTTTACTAGGGACACAGGGATCTGCTACAAAGTAGGAGAAAATAAATTGGAGGGAATAAAAATAAATTAAAAAAGATGTTGTTTGACAACTTTAATAGCGTGGTAATAATAACTTACATTGAAACTAAAACTTATAATTTTAGTAAACAAAAACATAAACTCTCAAACTGTAAAACCCCAAGAGTAAGCATGCATGTTCTAGCAAGAATATTTATGGTTTTAAAGCCTGATACTGTGACTAGAGGGCAACTGAGTAACAATAACCAACTACAGAAGAACATGCTCCTGTTCAATAAAGATAATCTTCCGGACAGCGTGCAGCCAGGAAATTTTAATCCTGCTCACCTAAATTTCAAGAGGCCTATGAAATCATACTCCACCTGTCATTTAAGACTTAGCACATTTTACTGGAACTTTCTCAGCTAAATTGAGGTATAATAGGGACTGAAATAAATTCTAGTATCAGACTAGGTCATTAACAGTAAGCAGCACAGGCAGAAATGATAAGATGGTGAGCTGAGAACCAGAAGTCTTTTAAAAATAGCCACCTTAGCTTAAGATTCCAGTCATACTGGAAACTTTACATGTTGACATTCTAATACTAAAGACAAAATGCCCAAGAACAAAACCACTTTTGTTGTATCAGTCACAGTGCCTGGGTGGTGGGGGGCGGGGGAGAAAAGCATGTATAGAATTTTCATGTTCAGATAGCTATAGCTGGGGGAGGTGGGGCCAGGTGGAAAATGGCAGGGCTTTTAGTAGTTAGACAGAAGGTGTGGGGAGAAGGGAGTTGTGGTAATAATAAGAGAACTTTTTCGGAATGCCATTTTATTAGTTTCAACCAGCTACTATCTTCCTAACCTCAAGCCTGGCTGAGCTTATCCTCAAGACTCCTTTTTATGGATTTCTGATAACATTTGAAACCAGAGGTAACTTTATAGAGTGCCTCCATATTTGAGACAAATTATATTTGTAATAGTTTGAGCACGTCTCAAGATATACCTAAAGCAATATAGATGTAGTTGATATGGTATGCGTCATACAAATATAAACTTTTAAGCTTTTAAGGGACCTTTGGCCATTGAATAATTTCTGCAATTATCACATCAGTTAGGCTACAAGGATGATATTTTGTGGTGGTACTTGTAGCCCTTACCAAAATCTTAATAAAAAATATTTCTGGAATACATGTTTGCTATGAAATTTTCTGACTACATGCTGATGCTGATTCTATTACTCTGTTCAATAAATATTTGTTGAACAGATGTTGAATAATGGATCCACACAGAGTGAAGAAGCCTACAGGGGGACCCCCATGAGAGAAGAGTGCAGAACCAGAGACTGAATCAGCTTTGGCTCCCAGCCATACCAGTCCTCGAAAGCTATCAGTGCTGTCATGTGGAAGGTTAAGTTATCCACAGAGATGTTTGCTTTATGGGACAGTAGTCATCATACTTATGTATTTTATATTCTTTGTCAAACGGCATCACTTTCACTACTTCATTCATTTTGCACATTAGATCTTTCAACGAATATATAATGGATTTTTTAAAATAGAATTCCTGTTAGGATTTTAGAAGTAGATTTTGATGAAGTTTGTTGAAGTGTCATATAGCACTACAGTGTCAGTCATTAACCTAAGAATAGCAGTCCTGAAGCCACATTGCTAGGGTTCAAATGTCTTTCTGCTCTTGTCATTTCATGAACTTGATAACTCTATGGAAATTGAACCCTTCCAAATCCCAGGGGAAAGAACTCTTGGCATCATCAGAGAGTGCAAGATAACCAATGGTCTCTTCAAAATTCCATGACCATGTTTTAATGATATATGCATCTAAGTCACATCAACACTTCACCTCACATGACCAGAAATCATATGACCTATACTATTGCAGTTGAATAAACTAAAAAATGAGCCTTGTTCTAATCACTATAAATGCCACTTTAAAAAAAAATGCTTTTCAGAGGTCCCTGAAGGCAATCAGATGAACAACTTTGGCCACTCATGATCTCCAACTCATAAATTGTCTTGTATTTCCCCCTTCAGTTTACCCAAGTAGCAAGCTCCCTAGCAAATTCCCAAGCAGCATCCTTCCAAGTATTTATCATTGTTGGGCTCTTTTTTGCTGATCATAAAACGGTGACTCCCAAACTGTCCTCATGAAATTGACCTTCAGTTATGGTAGTAGACTGAATAATTACCCCACAGATGTCCATTTCCTAACCCCTGGTACCTTTGAGTGTTAATTTATTTAGCAAAAGAACTTTGTGGTTGGGATTAAGAAAAGAATTTTGAGATGAGGAAATGATCTAAGTGGGCCCGATTTAATCACAAGGATCCTTTATAAGAGACAAGCAGGAGAACAGAGAGAGAAAAAGATGATGTAATAATGGAAGCAGAGATTAAGTGATATTGCCAGGAGCCAGGGGATGCTGGTATTCGCTAGAATCTAAGAAGCAAGAAACTACCATCTTTGACAAAACTTTGATCCTGTTCTGGTCAGTTCCATGTCAGACAACTCATCTAAAGACTGTAAAAGAATAAATTTTTGTTCTTTCAAATCACTAAGATTATGGTAATTTGTTACAGCAGCAATTGGAAACTAAAGGCACACCTCAGAGATATTGCAGGTTCAAGCTCAGACCACTGCAATAAAGTGAATATTGTAATAAAGTAAATCTAATAAACTTTTGGGTCTCCCAGTACACGTAAAATTTATGTTTACACTGTACTATAGTCTATTAAGTGTGCAATAGTATTATGTTTAAAACAATGATGTATATACCTTAAATGAAAAATACTTTATTGCTAAGAAATTCTAGCTATCATCTGAGATTTCAACGATTTATAATCACCGATCACAGAGCACCATAACAAAAATAATTATAATGAAAATATTTGAAATACTGTGAGAATTACCAAAATATGACACAGGGATACAAAGTGAGCAAATGCTATTGGAAAAAATGATACCTATAGACTTGTTCAATGCAGGGTTGACACAAAACTTTATTTGTAGAAAACAATATTTGCCAAGTGCAGTAAAACAAGGTATGCTTATAATACAAAATTTTTCTTTGTATATATTTATTGGAAAGGGAAATGGAATAATTTTAAGGGGAAAATATGAAGTATCTAAAATTTCTTATTTTTTAAGATTTTATTTATTTATTTGACAGAGAGAGAGAGAGAGAGAGAGATCGCAAGTAGGCAGAGAGGCAGGCAGAGAGAGAGAGGAGGAAGCAGGCTCCCTGCTAAGCAGAGAGCCTGATGCTGGCCTCAATCCCAGGAACCTGAGATCATGACCTGAGCCAAAGGCAGAGGCTTTAACCCACTGAGCCACCCAGGCGCCCTAAAATTTCTTCAGAGGCTGAAGTTGCCATATATCAAAGCTCATGTGTTTCCAAATGTAAATTCAAATTCTCAAGAAGTTTTTGTCTTTGATATAAGTGATGTTTATAATAATTTTCCACAGTCTGTAGTCCTACAGTTCCACATTCTGTGATCCCACTTGGAGATGTGCTAGAACAAGATCTTTTTGCTTTCAAATGTCTCTACAGAGGCAGTTATCAAAGCTGTGAATATAGAATCTGCTTATCCTTGTTGACTCACAAAATCTTTCAAAGGAACGCAGTATGTACTGTAGTAGCTCAATATTTCCCAGGCATTTGCACAAGAGAGAATTCTAGAGAGGCTAAAAGTGGCATTGCTATGTGGAAGTTATAAATAGCTTAAAAGACACCATGCTTATGTGGGGATCCTTTTCATTTTTTCAGAATTAACTTCATAGCAGAAATAAAAGCATTTATCAAATTTGAAAGTTGAGTATAAACTATGTGAAGTATAATACAAAATTTAGGAATTGCAGATATATAGACACAGGCATAATATTTATGAAAAATAAGTAATTATAATTTTTGGTAAAGGAATTTACCACTGTTCATAGAATATGGGGCTTCTCCCTATGTCAGAAAAAGGTGCAAATATTTTCTTGTTTCTTCTTAAGTTTTAAGGAAAGAGAAACTCCCGACCACAGAGTTTCTTAATCAATAATTTATTTAGAGATATGAAACTGAATAGAAAAATAATTTTTTACCTTGTGAAGGAGCCACTACTGTAGGACATGTCAGTTTTCAGTTGAAGACTGAATAAAAGATATGATGGCTAGAGCCATTGTAAAAGAATTAACAACACTTACCATCAAATAAAAGTACTAAACACAGCTGTATATATTTATTCCAGGCATGCATATTTATCTACCCTTACAACAACAACAAAACTCTATTCACTTCTCCTAATACACAATGTTCTGATAAGCAATATCATAAGTAAGATGAAGGCTGGATTCTAATGAATAAGGAAACCACCGCTAGGATGGAACTGAAAGAGGAAAGTGTAGGAGAAAGAGATTTAGTCCATCTGAAGACCAGGGGTCTAGGTTTTGATCCCCTACTAAAGCACCATCTCTTCTTGGGTTAATAAATTTGGTTGTATAGTTGGTACTATTCCCCATTCTCAAGTGTACTTGATAATACCTACCTTAGGTTGAAAGGCAAATCAGGAGATTCCTGGGTGACTCAGCAGGGTAAGTGTCTGCATTTGGCTCAGGGTCCTGGGATCGAACCCCCTTGCTCAGCGGGGAGCCTGCTTCTCCCTCTGCCTGCTATTCCTCCTGCTTGTGCTCTCTCTCTCTGACAAATAAATAAATAAAATCTTTAAAAAAAAAGAAAGACAAATCAGTTGAAGTATACAAAAGAGTATTATTCAATTTTAAGTACTATATGAATTTTTATATTTAAAAAGATTCCATTTAAAATCACCATTAGAAGAATGTTCATCCTAGATAATACTTGAAAAGGAGGAAGAGTACTTCACTCCTAGTCCTGTATTTTTTTCTATAAAATTTCTTTCTTCTCAGTGGTAGCACAGGTGTGATGGGTAGGTTTTAGTATCATATCAGCCTTCAAGTCTGTATCAAATAACACAAATTTAAATAAAAACGGTGTACTTGGTATGTGTATTAATTTTCTATAGTTGTCTGACAAATTGTTTCAAATGTATCTGTTTAAAAAAATTCATTTTTTGTCAGTTTCCCTGAGTCAGGAGTGCAGATACAGGTTAGCCCGTTCCTCTCTGGTCTTAGAAGACTGCCATCTAGGCCTAATCTGGGGCAGCAGTTCCTAACTGAAGCTCGCAGTCCTCTTCCAGGCCTGTATGGTTGTTGACAGAATTCATTCCCTTGCGGTTGTGGAACTGAGATCCTCAGGTCCTGAGGTCATCTCTCTTCATAGGACATTCATAAAATGGTCGTTTGTTGTCTTCAGGATGACTGGGACAATGTCTCTGATGCTTCAGCCTCTTTTAAAGACTGCACCTGATCAGGCAGGCCCTGACCATTATCCTTCTTTTGATTGACTCAAATTCAACTGATAGAAGACTTTAATTTCTTATGCAAATGCCTTTACCCTGGCCATGTAATCTAATCAGGGGGCTAAAAACCATCATTTTCACAGATCGTGCTTACACTCAAGGGAATTGCATTAGGGAGGCCACGTATAACAGGAGTCAGGAAGCCATCTTAGAATTCTGGCTACCACCATGTGTAAATGGAAGAAAACTTCAAGCAAAGTCTCCTAACTCTTGTTTGTAACCACCTCCTTCCCCTATCCTGTTTCCAGTCAGATTTTTATTTTGAAGTTCCCTTACCCCATAATAAAGAAATTCTGGAATTGCAAATGCTACTATGTGTTTAACTCTGCTTCAGATCAGCATTTCTCAACCTTTTTTTTTTTATCACGGCTCCCATGGACCTTTTTCAGACATTTCCTTTTTCTAATCGTCCCACTCAAAATTTTAATACCACAGATCATACATATATATCTGTTTATATACTGTACATATTCCTGTGCTTTATACATAACAAAGAGTAAAACTTTCCTCAAGAACTGGTTTTTGTTCCCTTGGGTGCAATATTGCCCCTCTGAGAACAAATGTTCTAAGTAAAAGCCCTTGATTCTATTTGTTACTCAGCTGTGGATACAACACCAATAACAATTTAATGCCACGTAATTCTTAGAAATGGATGAAGGCAGGCAAGCTTATAAAGCAAGCCCTTAACATAGAAACTGACTATAGAATTTGTGAAAAGTGTTTTTTTCCTTTGGTACTGTTTCTTCTTCTTTGTTACCCAAATTTGAATTATTTCATTTGTTGCAAATATCCATACTCAGGAGTCAAAGAGAGGCAGGAACTAAAACAAAATAGTCAGTGCTTTCTGAGTATTAACAATCTAACACATGGCTGTATAAAATGTAGCAATATCAGTGGACAATAACTGTTCATGCATCTCAATTATTCAGTGTCCTTTTCTCCCAGGGAAAAATCACTATGTCTTCTTTATGTGAAACACTGATTAAAAATCATAACTCAAATTGTGCTTGAAAACAATTAAGACAATTATAACAATAATTTTTAATTATATTGTCATTTTCTTTACTAGACTCTTTGGCATAGATAGTTAACTGCCATAAAAATGTCACATGAATTGAGAACAACACTTGAAAATGCATGAGAGTATTCATGGAATGGACTTGATGGAGGAGCACAGGGTGAATGACAGAGAAAGCAATACTGTTGAGCTGGTGGAGACATTGTGTTATACTGAGCAACACAATATAAGCTCCTCTCAGGTATACATATCTGGGTACAGAGTGTATGAGATATCCCTAATGGGGGCAAATATGGGTGCAGCTCCGTAATGCCATCAAGCATAAAGTCAATCTCGAAAAAAAAAATAGTATCACTTGTTTCCAGACTTTATGGACACGCTGTATAAATAAATTCTTAGCACAAGAAACTGTAGGGAAGGGGAAGGTATAATAAATGGCTGTAGTAGCCCAGAGTAAAATTTCTACATCTTGTTTACTATGAATGTTTTGTTTTCCTGCACACTGACTGAAACATAGTATATGGCATTCTTTCTCGGTAATTTTTTCTTTCAAGACATATTCATCCACTGGTTGCCTACTCTGAGGCAGGAACTCTTCTACGTATTTGATACAAATGGTGAATAACCTTGAAGTGTTTAAAATCTAGCACAACAGTTCTAGAAATTTAATGTATATCACCTATAAAGTTTGTTAAAACACAGGTTCCTGGATCCTACCCTCAGAGATTCTTTTTGAGTAAGTTTCAAAATGAGGCCCGAGATTCTACATGTCTAGCGGGCAGCCAGAGCTTATGTGACTAGTCTACAAACTGCACTTTGGTGTTGACCAATGCCATAATATAACACATTTTGTGTGGCAAGTTTATTCTGCTTCATTCATTCATTCATGGCACCCTTCTTCCTTCTACTCAGATTCCTCGCTATCCTATTAATTCTACTACCTTTCCTTCCTTCACAATTGCCTCTGGGGTGTTTATTTTCATACCTCTGAGTTCTAGGATGACTTTTCAAAAACAAAACAAACCATTAGATCTTTTCTTAATAGTAATAGCCTTTCACAGATAGCTTCTTAAGTACTTTGTTCTCCTTACTACATTTATAATAAAAAACGAAAGGAAGTATATTATGAGGAAATGTTTGAGGATAAATAATGCAAGCTAGAGTTCCAGAGAAAGCAACATTTAGTCAGAAGAAGAATCCCTTTTCTTCTAAATATGTGAATCAAAGCAACCTTATCTAGGCCATAAATAAGTTTAAGGTTGTCAATTAGCAAAACTTGCCCCCAAATAATTTGACATTTTGGTGTGCTTAATCATTTTTGTAATATATGTTTTTTAGGCATGAGTACAACGTGGTTTATTTGTAATGATAAAGCTAATCCAGCCTTTTTCCTCTTCTTGAATCATGTTACTTCTTTAAGACTTATCAATAACAGCAAAGCAGTAGGTCTTCTAATAACATGCACAATTTAATATTCCTCTCTTACCCATACATTAAAGAGACACACATTCTTACATAATATACCTAAGTAATTAGGATTCCTTTCCTGAGCTCTAGTACAAATACCAGAAACATTTTTCAGTATATATGTTATCTGTGTCTGTGTCTATGAAAGAGGAGAAGAATGATGAAAGAAGGGAGGAAGACAGTAGGAGGCAGGGAGGAAAGAAAGAGAAGGGAACTAAAAAACAACGCCATGGTTTTCATCCACAAAAAAAGCTCATCTCCATTCAGTAAGCCAGAATTAATTGTATGATCAATGCACTTCTCTCATTTAAAATGCCTGATGACACTTTCTTGTTACATACTCGTGATAGATATATTTTTTAAAGGTTTGGGCTCTTAAACCAAAAACATTTATTGAAAAATTTCTTTCTGTTGATACATGTATTTTATCTTTTTAAAAAAAATATTTTATTTATTTATTTTGAGGGGACAGAGAGAGAGTGCACGTGCAGACATGTGCACTTGGGGAGAGGGGTTGGGGAGGGACGGAGGAAGAGGGAGAGAAAGAATCTTAACCTGACTCCACCCTGAGTAGTGAGTCATCCAGAGGGGGGGCTTCATCTGGACCCTGAGACCATGGCCTGGGCAAAAACAAACTGTGTGATGGGGAGTTTAATGGACTGTGCCACCCACCACCCTATTACATGTATTTATGAGTCACTCAGAATGTATGGTTAGTTGCTGTTAATGAATGAGAAATAAAGTATGTAATTAATGGATTTTCACTATACGGGTTAGTGAGTAAACTATTTGTAACAATAACTTTGCCTCCTGTATTTCTACTGAACAGATTTATATAATGTTTTCTGATTGCTGTAATGAGTAGTGATGAGGGTTTTTAAAAATATTTATATCACAATGAATCTATCACTAATTTAAATCAGCACAAAGCAGGTTTTTGTAGTAGTGAAATACTAAAATATTTGTTTCTTTCTAAAGATTGCAGGTGCACACAAACTGAGAAAGTCAAGGAATTTACAAAGTCCTGGACAGTGACTTCAAATCTTCAAAACCTCAGGAGGAATATGTTGAGAAATGATAACCCATTGTGTACCCCTTCATTACTTGTTTATTTTATGTGTCTTAAAAAACATCAAAATCGTTCATTCTCTGTACAGATGGACAGGAAACAACTAACCCATGAAATTCAGTTGGAATTGAATGCAGCGGTGTATGGATGAGCGCATGTCTCAACTTCAACTGTAAAACAAAATGCATTAGCTCTTTTTGATGCTTGGGCCTCTCTTTTATCTCATTTGGCCAGGTATACAAAAAAAAACTAACACCAAATGTATCAGTGTTTAGTTTCTCACAGAATTTGTCATACAGAAGTGTTACTGACTTATAGAGCACCTTGGTATAGAGAAGAATTCTCAAATTCTACAGTGCAACCATACCAATTGGGAATTTTGTTAAAATGCAGCTTCTCATTCAGAAGTTTTGGGTGGGGCTAGGAATCCTTCATTTCTTTCTATTTTAAAGATTTTACTTATTATTTATCTATCTATTTGTTTATTTATTTTAGAGAGAGTGTGCATGAAAGGGGGTAGGGGTGAGGGAGAGGGAGAAGAGAATCTCAAGCAGACACCACACTGATCCCTATGTGGGGATGCATCTCCAGACCCCAAGGGCTTGACATGAGCCAAAATCAAGAGTTGGACACTTAGGCAACAGCCAGGCAGGCACCCCAGGAATTCTGCATTTCTAACAAGCTTAAAGTAATGCTGACACTTGTTCTCCTAAGGGTGGATGTAGATGAGAACTCCCTTGCATCAGGCAGTGCTCCACTAATAAATTGTGGAGGCCTCTTGAGGGTTTCCAGAAACTTCCTAGGAACATATTAGTGTTTTCAGATGTGAGAATAAAACCTCTGAGGTTTTATTTAAAATAATACTTCAATATTTTTCTAATCATGAAAAACAAATTTCCTACAGGACACACATACAACCATGCATGCTTACACACATGTATATAAACATACCTGCAGATACAAACAAACAAAAACAAAAACCAAGTAATTATATAATATTATATTCAAAACTAATGCTTACAGTATCTAGTCAACAACCTCTGTTCTATCACTTATAATTATGGTTTAAAACAATGGAAATATTTGAGGCAGGGAATTTTTGAAAGCTGTTCATTGTAACTTACTTTAATTCTTTTCTTTTTACTGGTTGTAGATTCAATATAAGAAAGCCTAAGCCAAAATTATTAGAAAAGAGGGAAACGTTGTGACTCTACATGATGAAAAAGAGAGGCTGGAGTGCATTCAGAAGAGAGAGAGTGTCTATTTTCTATCCATATTTTTGTGTCTTCTTTCCAGTTCTGAAAAGCTTTTATTTCAGGTAACAACCCATCTAGAACAACCTTCAGCATGTAGGCAAAGAAATAACGATTTTAGAATTTTCTTGTGAGTGGAGTGATGCCAGAAGCTGTTATAACTGTAGTCAAGAAAAACATTAATTGTATTATTTTGATGGCTAATTTTCTGGCAATATTTTTAATGAAATCTGAAAGAGATCATCAACATTTAGGGTAAAATAACAATTGAATAGCACTCATATTTGCCTTCAATCCTTGGTTATTGAGAACAATTTGGGAAAGGGAAACTATGCATCGAGATGTATCATGGGTATTCCAAGCTCAAATCCAAAATTAAATGAATTAATCCTTATTATCTCTCACTATCCAACCCAGAGGTTTTATTTCTGATTTTGATCTCTATTAATGACATTTTTATTTATACATTAACCAATGCTAGAAATCAGGAATTTAATCCCCTTTCTTACTTAAAACAACCAAGCAATCTTCCTGTGGGGTCTTTAAATGTATCTTGAATAAATTTCTCCTTTCCATGTCTACTGTCAACCACTTTCTTGGGTTCTCATCATCTTTCCTCTGTATCTGGCCAGCATTTTTCTATATTTCTCCCTTTATTCAAGGTAAGTACAGTGCTGCTACTTATTTCAGCCATCAGCTCAGCCTCTTTCTTTAAAAATATTTCACCAATATAGGAAAATAGAAAATTGATGAATTTGAGGATTATCTCATTTCTCTGTTTCCTGTGTTGATAGTGCTATCAAGCAGTTGAGATTGTCAAAGTACCACAGAAGGTAATAGGACAAAAGCATTGAGTTTAGGAATTCCCAAAACTCTACAGAGTCCTAATAATCAAGAAATTGTTATTTCTCTTGACATTCATGTTTAAAATGTTGGAAATTTTTTATATGTAATTCAGTCTTACCAAGTGAAGATTTTCCAATTACTATGGGTGTCTAGATTGCAGAGATGGTTTTATGTTACAATAGAAATTTTTAAGTCTTTAGTAACTAAGAGTTTTATGAAATGAAAAGCATGGCCCATAACACTGTCATGATATTCACAGTTATCATTATTTCTTAATATGTATCTACTGAATATTTGAAATCTGTCTCTACTCATTGCAGCACATAATGAAATAAAAATAATAGTATAAATAAAATATGTTATATTTAAAAATATAAATATATTTAATATATAAGTATATATATAAATAATATATAAAATATATTACATATATATAAAATAAAATAAAATATAGGTCAACACTGAAAATTGCCTTCTCCTCTGGTTCTACAATTTTAGGCTAGAGGTCATTCCAAGGGCCACTCCAGAGGTATAAACACTGTAGTTCATTCCTCATAAAACTATGTTTTGTAATAATCATTAGATTATAATTCCCTTTGACAGTAACCATACTCAGCTAAGAAATGCCATCTCATAACCTTCCAAAGAATTGGTGTCACTGAGGTGTCTAAAAGTATACCTTCTGGGGTTATTCTGGACAAAGGCCAGATCTATAGCTCCAAACTGAAGTGTCATTGGAATTTTCCACTAAAGTTAAGACTAGGATGGCATAGGCTGTTTATAAGATGTGAGGCTAAATAACGTATATTCACATTCCTTTAGTCAAATAATAACTCAAGTGTTTTAAAAACGGGACATTTGTAAAAATATATTGACTTCCTATAATGAATATATTTTGGAAAAACATTTAATTACTGACACTTTACTAGGTTAGGATGGAAATATTTTCAAGAAACATTGAAAATAATGTCTTTAACCTTCCCAGCAGAATTTCTCCAGAGAAGAGAGGTCATGTGTGATTTATCAAACAGTGACCTTATCAGTCCTCTAGACTGACAGCAAGGCTTTGAAACCTATCACTTTACTCAGCAGGATATGAAGCAGGGCTTACCTCTAGAAGCTGGGGTGAGGAGTGCTGAGTTTGCTCCCCAAACTACCTATATAGGACCAAATTCAAGATTTCTTATGTCCCATACTATATCCTCAATGAACCTGAGATCCTGAATTATGTACACTAGACCTGCCATTCCATTTTACTATCATCTAATATTGATTTCGAACTTGTAAAAACAAAAACAAAAAAAAATTAAAGGTATTTTATTTTTTGTTGAAGTATAATTCACATACAGTGTCATAGTAGTTTAAGGTGTACAGTATAATTATTATAATGGTAAATATATTCCTTATTGATTGGCATCCTTGAACTCAGTCAGCTGTTGTCTGCCTTCATTTCAGGTCCTAATCCCAGGGTCCTAGGATCGAGCCCTATATTGGGATCCCTGCTCAGTGGAGAACCTGCTTCTCCCTCTTCTTCTGTCTCTTCTCCTGCTTGTACTCTCTCTATATATATCAAATAAGTAAAATCTTTTAAAAATCAACATGAAAAAGTAGCAACAAACAGTAATAGGTAACAAGGGAAAGATGGAATTGGGAAGCAATTCAATTTATTATAGAAAAGTAATTGCAGGGGTCCTTGGGTGGCTGTCTGTTCCGCGTCCGCCTTCAGCTCAGGTCATGATCTCAGGGTCCTGGAATGGAGTTCTGCATCATCATCCTGCTCTCTGCTCAGCAAGGTGCCTGCTTCCCCCCTCTCTCTCTTTCTGCCTCTCAGGCTACTTGTGATCTCTCTCTCTCTCTCTCTGTCAAATAAATAAATATAATCTTAAAAGAAAAGTAATTGCTGGGATGCTTTGTTTTGGTATTGTAAAGTCATATTATTCAGTAAAATTGTTTTTATAATCTACTGGATAGTTTGCATAGCTAAGCCAAAAATATTTATATACAAATGAATCAGAGGTCAGCTGAAAATTAACTTGGAAAATACCATAAAATCAAACAAAGCTTGCATAAAGTAATGTGTATAATTTATTTGTATTATTTATTTATTTATTTATTTTGGAGTATTAAATTATACATCAAACAAAAAATCCTCTCCATGTGAGTGAGAAGGAGAGCATCAAAGCCTCCTAAATATGTACCATGATATCTGAGGTAGAAACATTACCTGGCTCTAAAAAGTGTTTTCAAGTTAGTTTTAATCACATTTTCTAGATGTGATTCAAGAGAGTAAAAATTCTAAGTCAGGCCTAGAGTCGTACACAGGGGTAAAATAAAAATGTCACAGAACAAGTAAAATATATTCAAGTTTTCCCAGGAGGAAAAAAAAATAGCCTTACCTGGGGAGAGGCCTGACTGTTCTAAAGAAATGTTACATAACACAGTAACCACAGAAGAAGTAGCATAGATGATTTATGGAGCCTGAGGGAGATACAAAGTACAATGAAACATAAATATATGAGCAGGTGGGAAATAGTTCCGAATATGAAAATAGATGAGGGTGAATGAGAGAATGCCTTTCATTATGTATCACCAGTTAGAATTTAATGGAAATCCATTACAGAATCTTCTCTAGATAGAACAGTTGAATTTAAAAACAGAACCTAAGACAAATAGAAAATAATTATTCATGTTAGGAGGAAAAAGACTCCCATGAAAGGCATTGCTCGTGAATAGCTTCAGATTTTATTTTATGGTCATTAGTATATAAAGATCTGCAATTAGAGGAAGAGACAGGTAAGTCAATAGCAAGATGTCATGTTTAATTTAGAGCTTTGACATTACATAGCCTTACTCTGTGGGCTGCTTTCCAGGGAATGGTTTTAGTTCTGCAAATACAATGCTTCTGTATTTGGTATTATATGTGACAATTTTCAAAAATAAAGAAATAATACTGCTACCCCTGAATGGCCTAGGATAGAATGATTTCACTTGTCTTTTTAAGTAGGTAAATAAATAGCACTCAAACATGCTTTAAATGATAGACATTGTTGTATTTGGGAAATATGAAAGGATGTCCTGGAGAATCTGACTAGTGGATTCATATAGAATATGCGTCTTAGCTAATTAATGAATATGCTCATGTAACATGAAGGACCATGAATTACTCTAAGGGAATGGACATTTCTAAAATGTTCTAAATTCTCCTAATGGCTTCAATATACTTTATTCTTTATTTCTTACACTGATTCTTCAGGGTGATTTCAAATGACAAATGGACCCTTAGTACTTATTATTCTACATTTCTACAAGCCCACATGCCTCTTCTAATGATGATCTTTAAACAATTAGACTGTTATAACAGAAAGGGTGCCAGTATCCAATTAAATTGAATTCAACTATGATATTCCATTGTTCAGGGGGCAAAACTGCTTGACATACAGTCAAGTAAAATTGCTCGACTGTACCTGAGGAAGAAACTGATTAATAATATCATATTAGTGCTGGTATAGTGATTTCTTCCTTAAAGATATATAACAGATGTACATTACTAAAAATTGTTCTTACTCTTAATATATTTTAGTTCTGTAGCTTTTATAAAAATGATTTTATTTATTTGAGAGAGAGAAAACCAGAGCTAGCACAAGCAGGGGAAGGAGCAAAGGGAGAGGGAGAAACAGACCCCCCACTTAGAAGCCAGAGAAAGGACTCAATGGGGCTCCATCCCCAGGACCTGGAGATCACAACCTTAGCGGATGTCAGTTGCTCAACCACCTGAGCCACCCAGGTGCCCCAGTTCTGTAGCTTTTTGAAAAGAGACAGATCTGGATGTCAGGAAGGCTCATTCTGTGTCCTGTCCTCCACACACACAAAAAAACTTTTTTGTAACTTAGTAGAAAGTTGGCTCAGCTGGTCCCAGTTAGTTCAGTAGGATACGCTGATTCTAGCTGCTAATTCTAGAGGCTCTTCTTTGTCAATCCTCTACTGGGGACCTTCTATTGTTGTTTAGTCACATAGAAGTTTCTCATGCACTGTCCCTATAAATATGGTGAGAATTATGGGGAAGGATTCCTTTTAACCAAAAAGTTGACTTTAATGCAGACAGTCCATCTACATCTGGAATAAACTGTGCAATGATATAAGTCTGGTAAATTAGGTGTTTCATTACCTAGTAAAATTTTTCCCAAATCTTATTTTATATCTGCATGTATGACATTAGTTGTGAGTCTTAGTCCCTTTGGGCTGCTATAACTAAAATACCATAGACTAAGTGGCTTAAACAACAAATATTTATTTTTCACAGTTCTGGAGGCTAGAAAGACCAAGATAAAGGCATTATTAACAGAGTCATTGTCTGTGAGAAACCTACTTCCAGGTTCATAGACAGCCATCTTCCTGCTGTGTCCTTACATGGAAAAATGAGAGACCACTCTGGGGTTCTTGTACTAATCCCATTCATGAAGGCCCCATCCTCATCACGTAGTCACCCCCCACCCAAAGACCCCTAGTACCATCATATTAGAGGTTAGGATTTCAACACAAGAATTTTTGGAGAACACAAAAATTCAGTCTATAACACATGGGTATCTATAACTGCTGTATAAGATAGGTATTGACCATAAAAGTATACACTCCAGTTGTATCAATGCTATTGGATTTTAAAATAGTGTCTATCCAACCTCCACACACCACACCATAGTGGAAAACATCCCTTTTAGGGGCAGTGGCAGGTTATAGGGAGTGCTGGTGTCCAAGTTCTCCAAGTATCCAAGGAGTAGGATAGCCATGAAGTGACCCAGCTCAGCATCTTCCAAAAGGGCCACTGGGAAATTGTTCCGAACACTACAGAGAGCAGCACAGGTGTGATGGCTGCTAGCCCCACAGCAAGTATGGCAGTAATAGGATATGCTAACCTAGATTCCATCAAAACTTCAGAAGAGTTTGCTCCAGAACCTAAGGGTGATAAAACAGCAGCAGAACAGTCAGTCAGTCACCAAAACCTCCAAACAAGAGGCAATTTGAAGGAACATAAGAAATGTAAAGCAAACAATGTCCCTAAAACATGCAGATCATTAAAAAAAAAAGGTTGGATTTTCTACCAAAGGAAAACCCTGCATCACAAGGCTAGTAGCAGAGAAGAGGAGGCCAATTTAGAGCTCAGAAAAAGTCCTGCAAGAATACATGCAGTTTATGGCTGATGGTTGGGGGAAATGATAAGATCAAAGAGACAGCAGGGCTCACAGATATGAGCATTCAATGCACAACCAAGCAGATGGCCTGATACAAAGATTCAGAATGGACTTGGCTGCTTCTGTAGAGCAAAAAGTAAATAAGTTGATCCCTGAAACTTCAGAGAATTAACAGGATAAATGAGGCAGATATGAAAACCAGGTCAGGGAACAGATCTCTGTTCTTCTTTTCATGGGAGGGGGATGCTCAAAATATTCCTGAACTAGATATTGGGGATGACATGGCTCTTAGTTTATTGTGTGTGGATTGTCCTTGTTTTTCTTGTTAAACTATAAAATTATATAAATATGCTAGGTGCAAGGTGGTATAGACATGTTGCTTGGCTTCAAGGGACTGTTTTTGGCTGTTTTGAAAGTTGGAAAATTTATGAAACCAAGTGGTCTGCACTCATAAAACTTGCTAATATTGACAGTTATGATAATGTTTCATTCCAGAAGAAGAAAGTGTAATGGTCCCATGATGGGTTGAATTGTGTCCCATACAAATTCATATGTTGAAGTTCTAACTCCCAGTACATCAGAATGGAATCTTAACTTGCAGATGGAGTCTTTCAAAAGTAATCAAGTTACAATGAGATAATTAGGGAGAGCCTAATTTAATATGACCGGTGTAATTGTAAAAGGGGGAAATTTGGACATAGGCACACAGAGGGGAATACCATGTGAAGATGAATGCATAATCCTTCTGCAAGTCAGGAACCATCAAAGATGGCCACCAAGTCACCAGAAGCTAGAGGAGAGGCATAGGGCCTATTCTTCCTCACAACCTTCAAAAGAAACTAACCCTGCCGACACCTGGATCTTGTACTTCTAGCTTCTAGAAATGGGGAAAATAAAATTTTGTTGTGTAAACCAACCAGTGTATGATATTTTGGTATGGCAACTCTGGTAAACTAATGTAGATCTTCATACACAAAATTCAGTATAGGAGAAAGTTCTATGCAATACTGTCTCCAGCTTCAGAGCCTAGTCTGACCAGTGAAAGACCTGTTGAAGACTAACAAGTCTCCAGCAGGAAAGTGACTGCTGTTTTTTCTTTACAACTGCAAATCAGAAGAATGTCATGGCAATGACTGGAGCTTTCTATGTGGCCCTGGATATTGCGAATGCTTTATCTCTTGTATTACTTACTCTGTGAAGAAAACCAAAACCAGTTTGCTTTCAGGACTTTTGAAAGGCCTGTTGCATAACTTTACTTTCCTGGACTCATCAGTGATACATCATCGAAACAATAGATAAACCTAAATACAATATGAAGTGCTGGTGAACTCTCAGGCAATCTGTTACAGTGGGGATCTACACTTGGGAAGATACTAATGCTTTTTTCTAATATAAACATAAAAAGAAATAAGTGCAAGTACTTCTTTAGCTGCTCCCACAAAATTCAGTTTCACTTTCATAAGCAATTCAGTTCTGAATATTTCATAATTTCCTTTGTATTTTTTCCCCTTAATCCATGAGTCTATTTGAGGTCTATCACTCAATTTAAATCCTTTTGGTATTTTTCTAGATACCTCATTGTTACTGTTTACTCATTTTGTGCAGGGTAGTTAAGAGAACATACTCTGTATGACTTCTATCATTTAAAATTTGTTGAGGGAGGACTTTATAAATATCAGGTTCAGTGGATTAATAGTGTTCAGATTTTTTTATAGTTTGTGGTGTATATTGTATCTTTTCCATCTTCTCATTTTCTACCCACTTATGTCCCTATATTTGAAACACATCTTTTGTAATTAGCATACAATTTCACTTATCTTAAAATGTCTTTTTTTTTCACCTTCATTTTGAAGGGTATATTCACTGACTAGAGAATTCTACATTGATAGTTTTTGTTTTTATTTTCTCTTTCAGCACTTTAAAGTTTCTGTCCATTGTTTCTAAGTCAGCTAGTACTCTTTGTTTTGGATCTTTTATATGTGATATTGTTTTATCTTGGGTTCTTTTGGAGATTTCTTTTAATCTATAGTTTATAGCAGTTGGAGCAAAGTGTGATTTGGTATGGTTTTCTTCCTAAAGATATGGTAGAATTATTCAACACTGGCACTATTGACATTTTGGATCAGACCATTGTTTCTTTGAGGAACTAGCATGGGCATTGTAGTATGATTAGTAGCATCTTTAGCCTCTGTGTACCCAGTACCAACAGCATTCCCTTCCACTGCCAGTTGGAACTATTAAAAATGTCTCTAAACATTGACACACATTCCCTGCAGGAAAAATAACCTCCAATTGAGAACCACTACTATATAGCATATCTCTCTTATTTATTTTTTAAATTTATTTTATTTTTTAAAATTTTATATATTTGTTTGTTTGCTTGTTTTTATTATGTTATGTTAGTCACCATACAGTACCTCATTAGTTTTAGATGTAGTGTTCCAAGATTCATTATTTACATATAACACCCAGTGCTCCATGCAACCCATGCCCTCCTTAATACCCATCACTGGGCCAACCCATCCCCCCCAAAAAAAAACCCCCTCAGTTTACTTCTTAGAGTCCACAGTCTCTCATGGTTTTTTTCCCCCTCCAATTTCCCCTGCTTCATTTTTCCCTTCCTTCTTCTTCTATTTTTTTTTTAAGATTTTATTTATTTATTTGACAGAGAGAGATTACAAGTAGGCAGAGAGAGGAGGAAGCAGGCTCCCTGCTGAGCAGAGAGCCCAATGCAGGCCTCGATCCCAGGACCCGGAGATCATGACCTGAGCCGAAAGCAGAGGCTTTAACCCACTGAGCCACCCAGGCGCCCCCTTCCTTCTTCTAATGTTCTCCATGTTATCCTTTATGTTCCACAAGTAAGTGAAACCATATGATAATTGTCTTTCTCTGCTTGACTTATTTCACTCAGCAAAATCTCCTCCAGTCCCATCCATGTTGATGCAAAAGTTGGGTATTCACCCTTTCTGATGGCTGAGTAATATTCCATTTTATGTATGGACCACATCTTTATCCATTTGTCTGTCGAAGGGCATCTCAGCTCTTTCCACAGTTTGGCTCTTGTGGACACTGCATACCTCCCTTAAAGTAAATCTTCATTCATGTTTCTTTTCTTTTCTTTCTTTTTTTTTTTTAGAAAGGAGAAGTTTGAGGTGTTACTAATGACCTATCTGGATAGGAGTATTGGTCTATTTAGGGTTGAATGGTTAAAGGATTGCTGCACTTTGGAAACACATACAACAATATATTCATAAGTTTGATCTTCATAGAACATTTATAAATGCCTATGTGAAGTGACACATGTAGACAAAATCATGTGGATGTACAAAGCCAGTTAAGCTTATTAGTCATCTTCTACTCTACAGCCTGCTAAATCCATGTTGTAATTGATCATTATAATGGAACCACCAAAAAGGATGAGAATGGGCAGTTAGAAATTTTTCTGATTTACATAATTGTCACTAGGCCAGCCTTTGTTTTTTTGGTCAGTCTTTTCAATGATAACTTCTGTAGGACCAGCTGGTCCCATTCTAGTCAGTGATTTAAAGTGACATATGAATGTGCACACTTAGTTGACTTTCTATGCATCCAAGAGTTAGGAAAAAAAAGACTGTGAGGGGTAACAGTTAAGTGTTAAAGTGATCCTTCTACTTTATAGTGCCTTTTTTAACCTCAGCAGATAGATAAATAATATTGCTCAGATGAGGAACATCCAATGAGCATGAACAATGACACAGACTTTGTTTCAGGTGATTCCACAGTCACTGCATGCTGTCTCCAGATGTTATTCATGGTGACAAAAAAGATAATTATTGGGTTTCTGTGGAACTTATCAATGCAGCAAAAGGAATGGGGACAGTCAAAAATGCATGGCATTCAATCTTGGAAAATGATAGAAGACCAGGGGGAGGTGGTAAATATCTCTCTCCTTTTCTAATTGATAGGGGAAAAAAGCTCCAATCAACCACTGATGATTTTCCCAGGCAGTAGCTCATAAAGTAACTTCCTCACAAAGTTGGATACATCATTTCTCATCTGATCCAGTTATACGAGACTATTTATTCTCACATCCCTGAAAATGTCTCAATTATCTCGATGACCTGAAGTGACAACAGAAGTAAAGGGGGGAGGGAGATATGAAATAGTTCCATAAGCATTGAGGGCTACACTGGGGAGAGGTAGATCTGGAGTATCTTGGAGGCTAATTTCTTTCCCTCTTTTGGTGGATCAATAAAAAGCTGACTCAGTAGGTTTGAGTTGATACAACACAATAATGCGTTGTTACCAGGAACTGCCATTGGATATTTCTTCTATCAGGCCTCCTTTTCAACAAGAAAATGGTCTATTTTTTACATGTTTACACAACTGTTTCCTATCAGTTGACCCAGTAAATATGTAGTTAATATAGGGAGACTCTCTACTGAACAGTTGGCCATGGTGAGTACAGTCCATCTATACTAAGACTAAACTGGGGGCTCAGGGTTAATCTTTTGAGATTATGATGTTCTACTTAAAAACTTCAGGCATGTAAATTTTTCCCCAATAAAGATTTTTTATACCCACACTATGTATAACTAGTCATGTCCATCTGTAACCCTTTAGTATCATAATTTTATTCTAGAACATCCTATAACTCATAATTATTATAAATTTATATATTGAAAATAAATTTAATATGCTAACATTATTTTAAGTAGTATGGTGGAACTCTCTAAAATAACATTAATGCATTCAATCATACTTTGAAATCTCTTGTATAACTATATGTGTATTAATGAAAATATATTTCATGACATTTCAATTAAACCACCAAAATGCTTATGGACTTTAATACTAGCATTATCATTAAACGCTTTTTGATGTAGAGAAAAAGTCAAATTGATTTGATAATATATTCTTGATAATTAAGATTATGCACAGTAAAAAAATAAAATAAAAAATGAAATGTCACCAAATCTTGACCTGAAATTCAAAGTCAGATTCTTTTTTTCTCCCAAACTTGTTTCTGACACTAATCTAATTCTAGTATATTTTATGTTTGAACCATGTTAAAGTATATTTTTCCTTACAAAACAAAGTATTGGCAATGGAACGTAATGCATTTCAATAAAATTTCCATATATAGCCTGGTCTGGGGCAGGCTCAATAAGGGACCCCAGTCTCCTTTCTCATGGAGCTGTGTTTTCCCTGTCCTGGGGAGTCTGCACCTCCCTGGTCAGACATGGAAGAAAAAAGAGCAAAGCTTGCAGAGGTTTCAGAGGTTTCAGAGAGAAGACAGAAGGAGGCTGCATCTTGGGACATTTTGGATGGTTGATCTGTGGAAGTAGAGAAAGAAAAAGAAAAAAATAGAAAACCAAGTTGTTGCCTCTGTACCACCACCAGCAGGTCAGGTGGACAGTTAGTTACTTAAGCATAACATGAGTGGAAAATTTACCACCAGTAACTAATATCTGCTATCAAGTGGATGTCCTTATCTTAATTTCTACTCTTTGCATAAGTGAAGATTCAAACTTTGTAATTTTAGTGCCATTAAATCCATTCAGTGCTTTTTCAATATTGGTATATTGAAAATACTTTTGATTTTCAAACTTAGAAAATGAACAGACTTTTTATTAAGTACTTATTTTCCTGCATTTGCTCTTCTGCAGGTAGTGGGTGATTTGCCAATTTTTAGTAGTTAAAACATGGACCCAAACTGTGAATGCGTGTGTGTGTGTGTGTGTGTGTGTGTGTGTGTGTTGCATATAAAAAGTCTGCATACATCTCAAACATTATAAAGTTTGTCATTGTATTTTGTCTTCTTTACAAAATGACCTAGCTATCTATATTTTTCTGCTTAGCCTTGTATTTCTTTTTATTTCATTATCTATGAAGGCTTTTGCTTAAACTTATGGACTTCATGATTTTAAATTTATCATCAGGGAAATCTTGAAAAATAATTTGAAGAGCTTATGTGAAAGAACGTTGTAAATTTTTATAACTTACTAAGTAATGAATATTTGTAGAAAATGTTGAATTGCTCCTAATTTGTTTTCATTCCTGTGACATATAAAATTAACAGTGTTTCACATTGCAATAAAGTGGGGGTTTTTTGCTTGCTGAAAATAAATTCCACATGTATTTTTATAGTGAAAGTTATACAGCATAATTTTAAAAACATCAAGGAAATGATTTCTTGGCTATGACATCAATGGAATGTGATGTGGTAAGAAGATTTACAGAGTATTTATTGTATAACTTCATTTACATGAAATTTTATAATGGAAAAAATTATCAGCATAGTGGTTATCACTTGGAGGCTGGAACTGGGATTGATTTCGAAGGGGTATGAAAATACTTTCTGGGACAATGATAATATTTTATACCTTTATGGGATTTGGTTACACAGGCAAAATCTTTAGTATAAAGTTAGAAAATGTACACTTATGGGTTTTGTATTTCATTGTATTTCCAAAGAAATAAAAGAAACATTGAATTCTAGTTAACAACAATGCTGTATTCAGGAGGAAGTTTGCTGATTTCTGCTATTTACCTTAAAATGCTTCAAAAATAAGACCAACTGATAGAAGGACATTTAATGGTAGAATCAAAGTGGTGAGCATATAGGTGCTCACTGGAAAATTCTTTTAACATTGTATATTTAAAAATAAGTTTTTATCAATTTTTGGAAAAATATAATGAAATAAGATAAAGTAAAAATTTGAATTACCAGGTGAACACAAAACTTACTGACACTTAAGAATGATATATAGGGGCACCAGTCAGTTGAACTTTCATAATCTCAGGATCCTGAGATCAAGCCCCAAGTTGGGCTCCATACTTAGTACAAACTCTGCTTGGAGTTCCCTTTCCCTCTCCCTCGGCCCCTTCCCCTTTCTCTCTCTCTCTCTCTCAAATAAATTAATAAATCTTAAAAAAATAATATAGAATATGGGGCACCTCGATGGCTCAGTCAGTTAAGCATTAGACTCTTGATTTGGGTTCAGGTCATGACCTCAGGGTTGTGAGTTCCAGTTCCACGTGGGGCTTGGTGTTGAGTGGAGAGTCCACCTGAGACTCTTTCCCTCTGACCCAACTCCTGCTCATGCTCTCTCTTTCAATAAATAAATAAACCTTAAAAAAAGAAGAAGAATATGTAACTAACAAGAGAAACACCCAGCCACATTCCTGCAGAGAATATTATCAATGCTTATAGGATGGAGATTGAGTCTAATTGTTATACACAATGTGGAAACTATTATCAGAATGAGAAAAACCTAAGGTACGAGGAGTTAAGATTTGTGGCATGTATCAAATTTTCTACTCTCGGAACTTTTCCCAAAAGTAACATAAAAGAGGTGATTCTTTAAAGTAATATACTCTGCAGAATACTAATGTAAAAAAAAATATATGTGAAGTCTAAAGAGAAACAGAGCAAATGGAATATTAAATTATTTTCTAAAAATTAGACTTGCCCCTAATCTGATTCTCTTCAGAAGGTAATAAGCCCCTTGTTACAGAAAGTATTCAGCATATCATTGAAATTTTTCAGTAGTATAGTGGAACAAGTAGGCCAACACAGAATGTAACATTCTCAAGTTCCCAACTTTCAAAACTCCTTGTTGTGATTCATGTCTATTCCTTTCTTTAAAATGATCATGTCTTATTGTTTAGCAGCTACATTATCCATTTCATAAATTAATTGAAGCAGCTCCTATAAATATCCCTGTAACAAATCTCTTTATCCCTCCACTAAATTAAACTTAGCTATACAAGTAACCAATTTTCATATTTCTTATTTCAATCTCCAAAATATCTTCAAAATGTTCATTTGGGACTATAGAGTATATCCTAACTTCAATTTAAATTGTAACTGGAGTTCTCCACCACAGTGTTTGTCCTCTTTCTAGTTCTCTGTATATCAGCATATGTATATTCAACTCTAACTTCTTTATGCAGATTGCTTTTTATATAGTGAACAAAAAATTTGTATCATTTGAACAAATTTTGAACAATAATCAGATATCATTTGGGTGATTCACTGTTCTTATTTCCTGAGATTTTCTTTTAATAAGTTTTATTTGAGGGGTCTAGTAATTTGTTTTAAGCATTCATCATGGATTATTCTGATTAACATAACTTTTTTAGAACCATTTTTTTTTTTAGATTTTTTATTTATTTGACAGAGAGAGAGAGATTACAAGTAGGCAGAGAGGCAGGCAGAGAGAGGAGGAAGCAGGCTCCCCGCTGAGCAGAGAGCCTGATGCAGGGCTCGATCCCAGGACCCTGAGATCATGACCTGGGCCAAAAGCACAGGCTTAACCCACTGAGCCACCCAGGCGCCTCAAGAACCATTATTTTTAATGAGTTCCAAAATAATTTCCCCCTATCTTTGTTACCGAATATTACTCACAAATGCCTGTGGGAGTAGACTCACTGGCTTAAGTTATATATATTCCTTAATACCTTAATTTAGAAAAGACTATTAACTAAACAACTCTTTTATTATGGCTTAGTCTGTGGAAATAAGCAGAAGTGTATCATATAAGACATATTGACTCCAAAAGAATTCACATACAAAAGTCATTTAGACTCCACTCCTTCTCAAATCAAACTCTCAAAATTCCTAAAAAAAAAAATATTGACATTAAATAGGTGAGTTTGCCAAGAGTTGATAGAAGTCAGGCTAGAATTTCTTTTTTTTTTCTTAAGATTTTATTTATTTATTTGTCAGAGAGAGAGAGCACAGGCAGGCAGAGTGCCAGGCAGAGGAAGAGAGAGAAGCAAGACCCCACTGAGCAAGGAGCCCAACGCGGGACTCAGTCCCAGGACCCTGGGATCATGACCTGACCAATGGCAGCCACTTAACCGACTGAGCCACCCAGGTGTCCCTGGGCTGGAATTTCTTAATAAGCGATGCAAATAAAGGTTGAGATCACATTAACTACAAATAATAACTCTAACCAGAAGATACCTGTATGATTTTGCTGCCTAAATCATCAAAAATTCTTTTGTAGAGCACCTGGGTGGCTCAGTTGATTAAGCATCCAACAGTTGATTAAGCATCCAGCTATTGATTTTGGCTCAGGTCGTGATCTCAAGGTCATAAGATAGACTCCCTGTGTTGGACTTCATGCTCAGTAGGGAGTCTGCTTGAGATTTGTTCTTCCCCTCTCCCTCTGCCCCACCTTCTGTTCTCTCTCTCTCAAATAATAAATAAATTTTTAAAATTCTGATGTACTAGTTTATGTATTTTAAGGGCACTTTTAAATTATATCAAAATATAAATTTAAATATACCGTGTAATCATAACCATGAAAGTACACAAGAAATTCAACAAGAAAAATTTTGGGAAAAGGTTATCAGAATCAAATAGTGGAGTATAATTTTGTAGCTGAAGTCAGTGTAAAGATAGTATTTTACTAGAAGGCCATCATAGAAAAAAAAACTAAGAACTAAATTTGTTTGCATATTGGAGAACCAGAAGTAGGAAGAAAATGAAATGGGATAATATTGGGGGTAAAATGATGAAAGAAATCAGAAGAGGTTAATAAAGCCAAGAATTAGGAACCACGATAGAATAAGGTATGTAAAATAACAAGGTGAGGGTAAGGACCAGAGACAAATATGAAGAAATTAATTTATGCCAACATACATGTTTTTGTCTTTTTTTTTAAGCCCTGAGTATTTTTATCCTTTATTGCTTTTCTTTCTGCCTTAGGGCAGGTTAGTTTCATGTTTCACAGATTTAAGGAAAATGACGTAGTTTTATTGTATCTTGATTTCAATAAGTCACTAGACACAATTTCTCATAGTACCTTCAAGGGAATGATTGAATAACAAAATCCTGATGACCAAAAGGTGGAATTATATCTATCTGTGTGATTATATTTTTTAAAATTTGATTATTGTAGTGAAGTCAACTAGAGGAAAGATACTAGAGATAGTATCTAGTAAAATACAAGAGAAGAGTCAAAGTCCATATAATATTTACTATGTGTTTAACTTAGATAATAACACAGAAAACATGATTAAAATTTGTGGTTGAGATTGAGTTGGCAATATTAGCCAAAGGATTAAATGAAATAATTTGTACTAACAACATCTTTATCAAATAGAAAACTAATATCAAATGAACAATAAAATTATATGTATAAACCTGAAAATAATATCTTCCATCCAAGATGAAAGAGTGAGCTGACTAATTTCAAAACACTTTAACCAGGTAGGTAAGTAGTTTATGTAAAAAAGTTATCTTAGTTGTCTTCTCATTACAAGATAATAAAACTTATATGACATTGAAGGAGGCAATCTGGATCATTCTTGTTTGTCTAGTACTGACCGCACCTGTGTGTATAAGTAGTACACTTTAATAAGATTACTGAAAGTTGTACTAAATACTGGAGTCAGGAAGGTAATAAAGAATGATGAGAGGACTGTCAGCTGTGTCATATAAGTAAAGATTATTGGAATTAGAATTGTTTAGGAAAAAGAAGAGAACAGTTTGAATGAGGGAGAGACATCCTCTCAGTCTTAATTTTCATACATTGCTCAAGTTTATTAGCATGCAATGCACTAATAGCTGTTTCGCTGATTACCTGACAACACATGTAGTCTTGCTGTTCAAGTTGTCTTAGAATCATTGATCCAAACATCGGAGTGTAGATGGATTTGAAGGGCTGTCATGTGAAAGAAGTAGGCTTCTCTTTTCACTCCAGCATGCAAAAGTAGAATAAATGTTTAGGTAAATCGAGGAGATAGATGTTTTTCTCCATGTACTGAACAATTACCTAACAATTGGCTTATTATTAGTAATATTTAAGCAAAGGCAACATACATAATGACTTTCAGTCATATGATGTAAAATAGATTCTTGTTTTAAGAGAAAAGTAGTTTCACTAGCAAGCCTTAGTGTCCATTTCAAATCTCAGATTGTAATATTTTAATTTGGTAAGAAAAAAACATTTGCCAAATAATTTTTAATTTACAATGAAATATTGCATTAGTCAAATATATAAATAATATAATAATGTATAATAATATATACTAATAATATAAGAATATAATGTAATATAAATAATATAAATAATCACAGTAATAAGCTTTTTGATAAAAACTGACTCTTAAGTCTCTTCATTTTCTGTTTCATCTGTACCTCACCCAGCAGACAGATACTCTTAGAATTGGTATTATTTTCCTCTATATTACTAACATCTGAAATATAGTATTTACTGACTTGAATCACTGTTGAATTAGAGATGACAAAAGAAACTTCATGTCCTCAAAATTAATCTATATTCCTAGAATTTTTTTTTAAAGATTTTATTTATTTATTTCACAGCGGGAGAGAGATCACAAGGAGGCAGAGAGGCAGGCAGAGAGAGAGGGGGAAGCAGGCTCTCTGCTGAGCAGAGAGCCCGATGCGGGCCTCGATCCCAGGACCCTGAGATCATGACCTGAGCCGAAAGCAGAGGCTTTAACCCACTGAGCCACCCAGGCGCCCTATTCCTAGAATTTTTACCACTAGCACCATTTTGAATAAGACACTCCCCAAACAATAATGATACAGTACCTATTTGATTCAGAAAGAAAAGCACATGAACTCATTACACATGGGTTAATTCATCGTCTGGCAGAAACCAGGCCCTGAAGAAGTTAAACTTGAGGATTCTAGGGTAGAAAGTATTCCCTAAGGAAGGCAACGTCGGTCATGGTGTTGGTGTTGAGACTGTCTCATTGGCTTGAGTGTTGTTAAAGCTATGTATCTAGTAGGAAAAATTGAGGCAAACTTAGTCTTGTTTATAAAAATTAACAGACATGGTAACAATTTTATTGTGGAAAGAACACTTAACATAAAATTTACTCTCAACGAATTTTAAATACACAAAACAAAACAAAAAAACAAATGTATTGTGAACTATACACACAATGTTGGGCAGGAAATCTCTAGAATCTATCCACCTTATTTATATAAATGATAAGTTATGCCCATTGAACAGCAACTCCGTATTTCCTCCTCCCCCTAGCTCCTAAAGCCACCATTCTACTCTCTGTTTCTATGAGTTTGACTATTTTAGATATGTCATATAAATGGAATCATGCTGCATTTTTCTTCTGTAACTGGTTTATTTCACTTAGCATAATGTTCTCCAGGTTCATTCATGTTGTCACCCATGGCAGAATTTTCTCCTTTTAAAAGACAGAATAAGAGACACCTGGGTAGCTCAGTCGTTTAAGGTACTGACTCTTGATTTCAGCTCAGGTCATGATCTCAGAAACATAGATCAAGCCCTGGGTTGGGCTCCAAAATAGGAAATGGTATGGAGCCTACGTGGGATTGATTCTCTGTCTCCCTCTGCCTCTGCACCTCCCCCACCCCCGCGTGTACGTGTGTGTGAGTGCTTCCTCTCTCTCTTTCTCTCTCTCTCTCTCTCTCTCTCTCTCTCTCTCTCTCAAAAAAAAAAAAGGAAAGGAAAAAGAAATAGACTGAATAAGATTCCATTATATGTATATACTGCATTTTTATATCCATTCATTTATTTAGGGACAACATGTAGGTTGTTTTGATATCTTGGTTATTGTGAATAATGCTGCAGTGAACATGGAAATGCAGATATCCCTTTGAGTTCCTGATTTCAATTATTTTGGATATATACCCAGAAGTGGAATTGCTGGATCATATAGTAGCCCTATTTCTTTTTTCTTCTTCTCTTTTTTTTTTTTTTTTTTTTTTTTTGAGAAACTTCCATAGTGTTTTCCATAGCAGCTGCATCACTTAGCATTTCCACCTACGGTATACAAAGGTTTCAATTTCTTCCCATCCTCACCAATCCTTGTTATCTTTTGTTTTTTGAAGTAAACCCACATTCATACTGTCAACTAATCTTCAACAAGTGTGTCAAAATAAACAATGGGGAAAGGATAGTCTCTTAAAAAAATGCTTTTGGTGAAAATGGATATTCACATGTGAAAGAATGAAATTGTATCTTCATGTTATACTATAAACAAATATCAACTTAAAATAGATTGTAAGACACCAAACTGAAAAACTCACAGAAGACATAGGGGAAAGCTTCATGACATTAGTCAAGGAAATAATTTCTTGCATAGACACCAAAAACACAAGCAACTAAAGTAAAAATAGACATGAGGGAGGACTTTAAAAATCTCTGCATGAAAAGGAAACAATCAATAGAGTGAATAAAAGATTCTGTGTTCAAACATATTTGAGATCTAACAGATTCTTTTCTCCAGAAACCCTTGGAAAGACACAAAACACATTAGTGTATGAAGACTCTGAGAAGTCCTGAAATAGAGAAACCCTTTATATATATCTCTACATTTCGCAAACTTTATTTAATAAGGCCCCTAGAAACATAGTATTAAACTTCTGAAAAATTAGTCACAAATCCAAAAGTACACATGGGAATTTTTTTCTATAAAAGAGTTAAGAAAATCTTTCAATGTGAAGTCAGAAAGTCTCATATAACACCGCATAGGCAAAAAGTCTAAGTCACCTATAAAAAAAATCTCATTTGAAGAGCAATTTATACTTTTGATAATCCTCAAGAAAATGAGTCTCATTCTAAATTGGGGAGAAAAATACTCTTTCTCCTTTTTATAGGTGAGACAGTAATCTCAGAAAAGTTAAGTGACATAACCAAGATCCTCCAGCCTGTATACTGCTCATTCATCTGTATTACTGTAATGTGCAGTGTATCATCCATAGAATTGTTATATTTCTGATTTATCTAATGTGAGGTACTCTTTTTTTCTTCTTTTAACCCAAACCCTCTTTTACAGAAGTGTTGACATTTTAAAGCTGTTCTAGTTCAATTCCATTTACTGCATCAGTGCCAATTTCTCCAATTAGTCTGACAACACATGTAGTGTCAGTAGTCAACTTGTCTTGGAATCATTGATCCCAAGACCAATGAATAAGTACTGCTGATCTTCAAACCAGTGATCAGAATGGCCTTCCTAATTATGGTTGTCCTCTTTCCTTTTTATCTGTATGACACAAGCATCCTTAACAGACTTGAGTCATCTGCCTAGAAGCTGTTGTCATTACTCATTAGAATTTCACATCGAAGAGGTGTAAACAAGTCTGATTTCCATCTTTAGACTAAAAAGCCTTAGGAACAATTTCTTTTTTCACATTGCCAGATTTAAAATTGTCTTTGTCATTTTATTTAATATTTCACAACTTGCTTTTTTTCAAAGAGGAAATTAAAATCATTTCCTATGAAATTACACATATACAAAATTCCTATAAAACTTTTTCTTTTTCTACAAATTTACAAAGTATATTTTGATCTCCATCTATATATCATGACACATTTAGAAATGATGATAATTTAACAATTATTTAGTCTACCAATAGATTTGTAATACCTCCATGTACACTGTTGCAATATTATTTCTCTGGAGTTCTAAGTAAATAAATAGTGAAGAAATGTGTGCTGCAATGGGATAGTTCTTTTGTTTGCCCAGATTTCGTTACTTAATTGGCCATGGATATAACCATTTAGATTATTAGTTAGGTTAAAACCTAAACTCTAGGAGTTGCTTTCTTTCAGAATGAGGTAACTTGAAAATGTTTCTCAAATCTTCAGAGTTCTCCAATTTAGTAGATTATCAAGATATTTTTTCTCTCTCTTGTTGCCTGACTTTTGGCCTTTTCAGTGCTCTTTCACACCACTAATAAAGGATGAACAGAAGAGATATTACACTTAAATTAGTCTACTTATTAGTCAGTCACTGAGTCAGCAAGGACCGGCGGGGAGTCCATAGCATACAAATTATAGCAATTTTCTCCTTCATAATCACTTAGTGAGAGGAAAGCTGAAATTTTTTCAAGCTATACTATAATCATTATGGTTTTTATGAACTTCAGCTATGTATATTCTCTCCCAATGTGTGTTGGTTATTTTAAATTTTTGTTTATATCACTATGTTTAAGTGTAATTTCTCTTAGAAAAAATGTCATCCTATGGAATTTGAAATATAACAGTTTAGGTTCTGTATAAAGATGGTACCAAACTATCACTCCTTTATAATACTCCACATTGTTTTCTCTTAAAATACTTATAACTTTTTTAATTTTAATTTTTAAAAAATTATAACTTTACTGGAGTATAAAGAAAATAGTCAATAGTTTACACAGGCATTGTAGGGCTTCTGGTAACTACTGCAGTCAGAAATACTGCAATTCAGGGGCACCTGGGTGGCTTGGTCCAGTAAAATGTCTGCTTTAAGCATCTACCTTCAGCTCAGGTCATGGTTCCCGAGTCCTGGGATCAAACTCTGCATGGGGACCCCTGCTCAGAAGGGAGGCTGCCTCTGCCTCTCCCTCTGCTGCTCCCCCTGCTTGTGTTCTCTGGTTCTCTCTGTTGACTAAAATCTTTTTTTTTTTAAAGAAATACTGTCGCTCAAAATTTTTGACACACATATTCTTCGTTCTGGTACACAAGAGTTTGGGTTGCTAGGAAATATATGGGAGATATCTGTATATTGCCACCACCCTTCATACCCAGTTGCTCCAAGTCTTTTCAGGCATAAGCTGCACTGACTAGAAGAATCAACCCTTGTGCCTTACAAGACTCCAGAATTATATGTTGTCCATTCTGTCAAACATGAATGGCTTTACCTCCACTTGTGTTCAAAGATAACACAGTATGGCTCAGTGGGATATGCAGTTCCCTAATATAAAGGACAAAAAGAGCTCATGAAGCAAAGTATACATTTCTAAGCCCCATATTTGGAAAGAGAAGAAATTCCACCTGACTAAGAACAACTGAAGCAAATACTACCCCTCAACTAGCCAGACACCAGGTAGGAGAAAAGTTTTAAGAAAACCCTATTTCAGTCCAGCATAGTTCCACTAGTGAATCATTTATCAGACCCTGGAAAATGCATAAGGACATCCTCTGGTGGCCACCTTTCAACTCTTATTCACAAGGAAAAGTTCTTCTCTATCCACATAAACCATAAATAAGGGCAATAAATTTTCAAGGCACATTTGGCTACAATGTAATGTTTGGATGGAATTCATCTTGGTGGAAACACTAAGTTTTAAAAGAAAAATACCACTAGTTTGTGGGTAAAACAAAAACAAAAACAAACTCTCTTCCTCCTTTCTCTCTCTGAATTTCTATATCTAGAAGATCTATATCCAAGAATATAAATAGTGGAGCACCCTGAAGTGTTTAGGAAAAAATTTCTTACACTATTAAAAACCTCTCTTTTATGACCTCAGTAGGAAACAGATGATGGTATTTCTTTTACGACTCAAGAAAAAGAGGTCTCAAAGGAAATTTAGGAGTTTGGAAGTTTAGGACTAAGAAAGTCTAAAAATAATGAAGGGCTTAATCTAGTCTGCAAGTACATTTTTTTATTGTTATTTGTAGGAGGAAAGATGCCATAAAACAATTTTGGACATATAAATTCCAAATGTAGGTTGTAATACTATATTCTAAAATTTCACTTACAAGCATTGTAATGTTGGTTAACATTTTCTCAATGGTAGAAAGTTCATTAAACTAGATGGTCCTACCAGGTGCCTTGGAGGAAGCCTGCCCAAGTACACACTAGTATGTTTGTTTTTTGGTCAAAATATAAAAGCAGATTTCATTTAAAGATCCAGATTTTCCATCTCTCTTGAAAAATGAGAGTATCTGGCAATATCAATACTAGACCTGCTTTGCCACAAGGCAGCCATCGGTTTGAGTTGACTGGTATGGCTCTTTAGATGAGTCACACCCACCCTACTCATAACCACTCTTCCAGGTCTCTTACACTCAGACTCTTTTGCCCATTACAAAAATATCTAAATTTAAATTTCTAAATTTCTAGTCTTTGTTGTATTTTGGCATAATATGTTTTCATGACAAACATGTATACATTAATTAAAGCTATAGCTTTTATTGTTTCTATCATATTGACAGGGATCTCCAACTCATTAAAATAAATCAATAGCTTAAATGGTTCACTGAGGCATAAATCAAAGAATTTTTGTAAAGATTTATTTATTTATTTGAGAGAGAAAGGAGAGAGCGCACATAAGCAGGGGGAGCGGTAGAGGGAGAGGTAGAAACAGGCTCCCCGCTGAGCAGGGAGCTGGACATGGGACTCCATCCCAGGGGTCCTAGGATCATGACCTGAGCTGAAGGCAAAGGCTTAACCAATCGAGCCACCCAGGCACTCCAAACCAAAGAATTTTTAACACACAGGTTCTGTTAGGCAAGAATGAGTACTTCTAGAAATTTATTTTTTATTCTTTTGAGATTTGGTCAGAATACGATGCTAATTAAGGCTGAAGGTAGTCATATGGCTTCTGATGGATTTTTATAAAGAGAACTAATGAAGTTAATAGTAGTTTATAACTGTGTGTGGTGAATCCTGTATCCTATGTTCTTGTTCGGTTGAACACTGACCTGAGAAAACCCAATTTACACTTTGTTAAGGATTAAATGTCCCATAAACTAACTGGTCACAACACATTATCCACATTGGTAATCTTGATGTGATAAGTTAAGGATGATTTTTCTTCAGTGGAAATGCCTGTATTCTATGAATTTTCACACTGAGTATATATTCATCATGTAATCATGTGAAATAAATACTATTTCTTAATTTTATTTTTATACACCATATATTGAAACATTTTTATATAATTGTCTAATCAAATTTTATCACCTAAAAAGGCAGTATTAGTCTTGCTTCATATTTGACTTTTGTAGTTAAACTTAAAGCCAATCTTACATGTTCATAATAATACAATTAATCTGACCTCTATTATTTTTTATCAATAAAAATAATAACTAAAATAATTACAAAGAAATTTCTTAACTTTTAAATAAAACAATCTTGCCATCAAAGTCAGAAACAGAAAGAACAGTTGGGATGTTAACTGTTCTATCTGTTCTTTTGCTTTTATAATTTCCTATAATGGAATAAAAATATACTTTTGTTGTGCACCTGGGTGGCTCAGTGGGTTAAACCCTCTGCCTTCGGCTCAGGTCATGATCTCAGGGTCCTGGGATTGAGGCCCGCATTAGGCTCCCTGCTTGGTGGGGAGCTTGCTTCCTTCTCTCTCTCTGCCTGCCTCTCTGCCTACTTGTGATCTCTCTCTATCTGTCAAATAAATAAATAAAATCTTAAGTATATATATATATATATATATATATATATATATATATA